>OX578143.1:10837626-11205126 GCA_951213105.1 Amaurobius ferox
ATATAAAACCCACAATCTAAACTGTTATATAGACAATATACTTATCAAGGATAGGTAAAAATAAGCAATGACTAAAATAAAGAATACTCACCTATTTATATTAAGAAATTATATTTCTAACTTAATAAAGGTCATTACCAAAATTACTGTAACTAAATAACAAAAACTAGACCTAAAAATCAATTTTTTTTAGAATTTAGCAAATTACAGGTAATGCTACTTTAATAAATGGCTAATGTTCATGAAAAAAAAAAGTAAAACAGTTACATATTCTATCAAAATACAAAAGTGAACAAGCCAGTGATAGCCACACTTTTGAAATAACTCAGAGAGAAACTGGACTGTATTAATGTACAAAAACAGAAATCCAGAAGCATATTTAGTCTGATCACAGCTGTTATAGAATAAAATTGAAATCTACATAACTATACTTGGAGAAATAGGAAAAAGATTTTGTACAACACAGGGGAATTTAAGTGCATATATATATATATATATATATATATATATTATATATTAATATATATATATATATATATTAATTAAAATAATAAAAATAAAATGTATAGGAATGCATATATAGTGCATAAAGATCAAAACAATATCTGTAAATAAAACATCAACCTGGAGGTCGTATAATAAAGTGCATGGATATATATATATATATAAAACAATCTGTATGAATTAAAACTAATTAATAAAAGAGAATAAACAACAATGGATAGAAGACAATGTAATAGGAAAATTGTAAAAGAGGTGTATACAAAACACTACCTTCTAATAGTACTTTTTAATGAATGATCTGATTACTTTAAACAAGAAGGCCATTCTACACATCAAAGTACTATAAAAATAATGAAAATTGGAGAATGCAAGATAAATTTCTAAAAACATAAAAAGGGACATACTCACACATGCAAAAATGGACAGCAACCATATTCTTACCACAAATGAAGTGAAAATATTGTGTTGCCAATCATAAAGAGCAAAATGAAATAAAAACCAGTGCTGTCAAACTTAAAAATAAGAAAAAAGATATTCCAATCAAAAGTATGAAAAACCACCAGATATGCAAAATTAAAATATAACAAATGCCTATTAGAAACAAATAGAAAATTATTATTAATTAAACCAATAATTAGCAAAACTTTAACATAATGAATACTAATAAGAGTAGTATAATAATAAAAATCTTAATAAAAATTGAATTTTTATTTTGATTATGTTAATGTTTTGCAAATTATTGGTTTAATTAACAATTATTTTATTTTATGAAAGCAGGATATTTCATTGCACATTTTGCCAACAGTACAAAAATGCTGATATCTCATGGATAGTTCATTCTTGCAAGTTAAAGTAGTTTAATTTATTTTCTTACATAAAGTTACATGTAAAACTTATTTTTTACAGTGAAGCATATTCTTCTATTTAATTGTTTTCATTTTTGTAGGTCAAGTTGAAAAAGAGCCGCCTTTCTATTATTCTGAAAACCACTAAACTCAAATCAGTATCAAAGAAAACTATGAAATCAAAACTGCCAAATTTCATATAAATATGACAGTCTTTGAACTAGATAGGATATACAATTTTAACAAATATATACCTCATTCTAAAAGTAGTTTTTGTTTCCAGGGTGTTTAAAATATGTTTTTATATTGAAAAGTTGAATTAGAATTTTTGCCTAATTACAATAATTTTCCATATTCATACAGTATGGCAGAAAAAAGATGATTTATCTTAGATAAAACTTTAAATTTTGTATATCTAGAGAAACAGATTGGATTAATGCACAAAAATAAATAATGTTTCTTAAAAATCTTACTGTGGTCCAAATCAAAAGAAGACGTATAAAAATGCACTATAGACTATAGCTAGCCAAGTCCACCTCTTTAAAATATAGAGTATAACTTGAATAAGAATGATAAAATATGGTCATAAGATACTGAAAGTGTCCAAGTGTCCACTATTTTACCTTTCGGAGGGAAGAAGTTAGTGGACATAACAAAACAAACATTAGCTAAGTGCTTACTAAAAAAAAAAAAAAAAAAAAAGGCAAAATAGTAATAAATAATAAACATTCAAAAATATTAATAATATACAAAATTAAAACTTCTAAAAAAAATCACACAAGAACTTTACATTTAAAAAGCATGTTAAATATAAATAAATACTAAAAGATAATAATGAGTAGCTTTGAAATCTGGTGACATCAGAATAATGTTAAGTACAGTCACAATTATATATATATATATATATATATATATATATATATATATATATATCATTTATATATATATATATATATATATATATATATATAATTTATATACATATATATATATATATCAGGTAGCAATAATAATTTTTATACACAATAATGAACCATAGCTAAGGTTTTTATATTATTGTAAACCTTTATAAGCTAAATGCTATTCAAATTTTCTGACTATTATCACGATGGTTGAAATTTTATTAATCTTATATAATAAAAGATGTCTGTGTGTGTATCATATGCAACCAAAAATCTAAGCAAACAGCCATGAAATTCAGCACTGGGTTAAATGAACTCCAGGTACAATATAACTTAATGAAATTTTTTAAAGATTTAAATTAGTTTTTTAGTTATTTCATGTTGAAGCACAATTTTGGGTGATGTTCACACAAGTCGGTTACTTAGTGGCCGATAATATTATCACAGAGTTTCTATCTCGACTTCATCGGAAGGATTAAGGAGTGTTCTTTCTAACAGTCTTTGAACTGAATCCATAGAGTAATTATTTTATTTATTTATTTATTTTTAAATACATCAAAACATGCATTTTTAAAATTGCCTGATTCCTATTTTGCTACATCTAAAAAAAATGGAAGGTAATCTATACTTTTGTAAAAATATGGACATATAGTTCCACATTCTATTGAAAAAGGTTATTTTTTATTACCCTATATTTTGATTTTTTGTGAATTTTTAAACAACTGCACAAAAAAAAATTGAAATTTTTGATCCTTTTAATGAAGTGCTACAATTCCCCCCCCCCCCCCCATTTGCAGTTGCTATAAGGAGAAGTATTTATGTGCATACATGAGAATTTGGATTCAAATGAAAGGAATAAGTGATTTTGCTTCGAAACAGGCATTTTAGAAATTAAGTGGTTGTTGTTGAGTCCCAGACCGTCCGATCTACCAGAAAGGTGTAAGGTAAATCAAGTGGTAAGAAAGGTGTAAAGGAAATCAAGTGGTGTTATCTATAAATGTATTATTTAAATAGCAGATGCTTCTTAAGGACCCAGGTAACACCATAATTCATTCTATTAATAAAATAAGAAAGATAATCATATGTTAAACCATCCCCATTCATGCTTAGCATAAAATATTTTATGCTAACAAAATTCTAAGGACAGTTTATAACACTTCTATATGCATAATAATTATTTTAATAACATACATGTATTTTAAAACAAGTATCTTAATACACTTTGAAATTATTCTTCACATAATTGAATTAACAACCAATCATTATATGACATATGCTATTTTTTTTAAGCTTAAATAAAGTAACTAAATTTTTAAGTCATTATGAGGTTAATACTTTACAAATTTGGTAATATCTAAATTTTATAGTAGACACTAATGATACAAGCTTGCTTAAATAGCTTTATTAAGGTTACTTAATCAAGCTACTTAATCAACAACAAAAAAAAGAATTCATCAACAACAAAGAAAAGAAGCCTGAATTTCAGTTCTTAAGTGATGAAGTCAAGGATTTTAAATAAAATAAAAGTGAATATTTAGAAATTATTAGTTTCCTTTTGTAACTGAAATCAATTTGTGTATGTGTCTCTCTTTATGAGCAGTATTTGTGAAATACATTTTTAGCATCTTAGCTGTCAGGACACTCAAAAACAATACTCTGTATCACAGATGATTCACATGGTAGCAAACATATGAATTACATTTAGTTTGTTATAACAGTTTATGTTTACATTATTTGGTTTATGTAATCAATTTTGCAATAGTTAGTTTTGCTAAAAATCACAAGTTAAAAATAGATTCTCAAATAGCCAGATATACAGTATAAAATTATAAGTCATGCTATATTAATTTCATAAAAAAATATATAATCACAAATTGTCAAATACACATTTAACGCAGTTATCCAAAGATTTACATTAAGCACGAGTGACAGAATATAATTTGGAAGTACTAACATACATTACTTAATCTTCATAAAATAAAGAAATATTTAAATTTTGTCAAAGTAAAACAAATCACAAAAATTCAAAATTTAGCATATCAATTTTACTTCTGGTTTAACATTTCACTTTATGCACAGCACAAAAGGAAGGAAACCCTGCTCCAAACACATCAAATATCTAAACTGGCTTTGTTCTTGTTGCAACTTATCAGCAATGGGCAGTCATTAATAGCATTGGCAGCAAGAAAACATACCATGCGCAGCAATTTTGCAAATCTGTGTGGTAACCAATGAATTTAGTATATCATACAGAGGGGTGGGATAGCCTGGTGGTTAGAGCATGGGGATTGCACTTGTGGGACCTGAGTTCGGTTCCCATTGCTGCTTAAACTATCCCCATGTCTATGCAGAGAACGGACACGTTAAATCTGTAGGTCTGAAAGTCTTTCCAAGAGGTTGATGGAAGGGAAAAAAGGGTACGGTGCCTGTGGATGTTACCACCACTGTGGGTTATGGCCTAAATTGGGTGACACTATCCCAGCTGTCCAAACAAATGCCTTCCACCTTCTAGTACGTTGGACAGTCTAAGTCAAAAGAAAGAAAGTATATTATACAGACAGCATCAAATTTATCAGAAAAAAAGAACAATACCAGCCTACTTACTGGTTGCTGTACTAGGAGCATCATTCCACATTTTGGAACACCCCTATTGGCAGGTTTTATAACTAAGTCTCTCAGTCCCATACAGTCTGAGCTCAATCTTCTATAAATGGATGCTATCAAGGTGTCATAACTGACTTCAATAGTCATAATATAGGTCTATAAAATTGTGGCACATAGAGAGATGTCTTGCTGCCAGTGCAGATGAGTTTGAATAAGAGTGAAACCCAGTCCACTAATGCTGATTGATGTACTGGGATTGCAAGAATTGAAAAGCCCAATATTGGTGTGTTTTGTAACCGTAACTCTAAAGTAGAACATTAAGTCAGAAGTAAAAAAAAAATAAATATAACATAAACACGTTAAGAAATCATGTATGCTTAAAACTAAGATGGCCATAATTAAAAATCTATATGCATATTTACAATATTTTTAAATTAAAACTTACACTGAAGAAAAAATTCTTATATGCTACAAAGATAACTAAAATAGTTTTTAAAATAAAAAATTTTAAATTCAGGAAATGAAGAAAATAAATATTTTTGAAATCATAAGTAAATTGACACAAAATAATGTACAAAAACTACCAACATTTTAGATTTAAAAATGTGTATGATACTAAGCACCAAATATAAAAGAGTACATTGTGACAATTTTATGATATGTGCCATTCAAAATAATTTTAAGAAAATATATTACAATATAAAATGACCCAAATGCAAATATTTATTTCTTGTTATTAAAATACTTAAAGATAAAATGAGATCAATAATAGAAAAACAGCCTTTTCTGTTCTATGAACAAATTAAAAAAATTAATTTAATTTATTTAAACTAAAATCTAATAAACTAATTTAAAGTAAATTTATTTCGAAAAATTCTTGAGATAATAAATATAACTGTATTCATAACAAGAAAAATGTTGTTTTCAGATCAACATATTTTCCTTTAAATCAAGTATTAAAAGTATGTCTAATAGGGCAATTAATATTTTAAAGTATTTAAATTAAGATTACGCAGTTCATATTTTCATAACCTGTACAAACAAAACATATTCCAGAGCTTTAAAGCCTCTTCTTTACAGGTTATCTGAAATGTGAACATGTCCTGACAGCCTTGTGCAGTTTAAATGTAATGCAAAAATGTTATACCAGTTGTGTGTTAAAAGTGATTTAGTCTATCACAATCGTGAGATTTTAAAATTGCAGCACATAGCATATTTTCTTACTTTTAGTGCAGTTAGCAAGTAGGTACTGAATTCTAAAGAACTCTAATAATAGCCACACTGTTTCCATGACAACAAAGTCTGTACTGTATGATTGATCAATGCACAGTTTATTTGATGGCTCTTAACTCAAAATAGCACCATAATAAGGGAGAAAATAACTGCAAAATAAGATTTACTTTTTATAGCCAAGCTATAAAATCTTATTTTCTGTAAAAAAAGATGTGCTAAAAATATATATATCACACCCACAACATATAATTATAATAACTAATGGCCTAACTAAAATATATAAATAAGTTTGCTCAAAATGAAACATGCACACAGGTTATGTATTACATGTTTTTTTTTCTGTTCTGAAATATTATATTAGTCACTAACCAGTTGGCTGTTAATTCTCAATACTGACTAACAAATCTTGGTCTTCTAGTAACCATTGTTGTAACTAACATTATGTAACTACAGCAACCCCTCAATTAACACAATTAATTAGTTGCACAAAAATGCTGTGCTAAGCAAAATCATACTAATCGAATTTAATAATCAATATAAAATATCCCAATACATTCCAAGACCTTGAAAACACCAATATTTTTTAAATACATTTTTCATGTCAATTCAAAATACAGTGGGATAAAAACAAAAGATAATAATTACATAATATTTAAAGCAAAAATTATGAAAGTTCTGACCCACCATTTAACTTACTGCATGTTTTGATAAATATAATGCTTCAGTACAATATTTTCAAATATGCTTTTAAGGAAGTTTTGAAAATATTTTTAAATGTGTTTAGAAAATGTTTTTAAGTACAGCACAGTATACACACACATATATATAATCAGTGATGCATCAATATATATATATATATGTAAATATATTTATATAGTTGAATATCAACACTCTATGAATGCAACTTACATCTTAAATTTCAGTTCACTGGGATTAGGCCTTAGTTAAATATCATGGAAATCAAAATTTTGATTCATGATAATCAAAATTTGGTTGCTAATTATAAACTGAATTAAATCAAGTTTTGCACTAATCGAACTTGTAATAATCGGGGGATTATTGTATATTGTTCCATATGCAGAACAAAATATTCCTCAGGATTGACTCATATTTTCAAATGTACTGTAATATTTAAAAAAAAATTAAATGCTTAAATATTTAAAATAAATTTAAGTGCTTCAACTTAATATTAAAAGAAAAAAATTATGTTTTTAATTTAAGTTGGTGAGTCAAAAAGGAATTTTAAAATGCTATAATATTTTGTTTTCAAGTTTGATTTCTGGAAAACCACAGAGGATGGATAAAGAGTATTGTCTACAGTAAATTTAGTAACATTCTAAAGGGGGCATTATTAGAATGGCATTATTAAAGACAATTCCATTGCTGACATGTAACATATAGAAACTTTCAGTCAGCAAGTTAAGCATCCAGGATATGAAACTCAATATAATTCATTATGTGTGGTAGCATGTGTTTATCACTATATCAAATGTATATGGGTTGCACTAGAAGTTTTATAGTAATTGTTCAGACATTCGATACGAATGACGTGCAAAAGAAAGTGAACATGTAGTGAGATTTATTTTTTTTTTACAAGGTATCCGGACATTAGTAAAAATGTTGGATGACACTAATCAGACACCATGGTGACTCTAATGAAAATGTCTAAAACCGCATATCACATATACATAACATATTAACTGTAAAATATATTTTAAAGTTTTTGTTTGATTTTTACTCAAAGAAATATTTTGATCATTGAGTGTTTAGATTGCTATATAATTTAAAAATAAATAATTATAATAATTATTTTTATTATTGCTCACTTTAAAAAATAATTGAAATTATTAAAAATAATTAAAATTCATCTGTTTTTATCATTTTCTACTCACCAAGAGAAATTTCATGCTTTGGTCAGTTAATTTGAATTAACCACACTATATAATTTGGAAGTAATTTTAAGTACCCAAATACACAAATGTAGAATAAACTTTATAATCCTTCCTTAAAGAAAGCAGGCATATGAAAATTAGATGACTACAATTGTTTCTTTTGAGGGAGTTTTGGTCACTCTTCCTCAGATCAGAGCAGTGCATTTTCTTATATGCCAGGAAAAAACTAAGAAAGACAGTTCTTTCTTAGTGGTTGTTAAAAAAAGACACTCTTTTGACTAAGGAAGAGGGATCAAAACTCCTTTAAAACAATTGTAGCCACCTAAATTTCATATGCTTGCTTTGTTTAGGGAAGAATTAGCCAGTTTTATCCTCACAAGCAGCAGTTTTATTTATTATGACACAAATGTAGAATTGACAGTCACAAAATAATTCCACATCAAAAAGGATTATGCTGAAGCTATTAAATGCAATTTTATATAAATTACTAAGTAATTAAAAAAATGCATGTATAGCAGATAAACTCTATGTCTAATATATAAAATTCACTATTACTCAATTCTTAAGCAAGAAAGAGAAAAGTTAGTGAGCCATAAAATTATTAAAACTCATAAATCCTTACAATATAAGCAAAATAGTATTAATTTATTATCATTTGATATTAAAGCAAATGCTCAATATCAAACGATAATAAATAAGGCAGTATTAAATGCCTTTCACTGGAAATGTCTTCAGCTCAATGCTATGATACTGCCCTACTACACTTTGGTCCCAGGATCAAACCCCAGCACTGCCAAGTTGGCAATTTCACATTCTCACTACATTGGTGACTTTAAACAAGCATGAAGCATCCCTTGCTCTATTATTTACAACTATTAAGCTTTCTGAAAACTATACACGCATTTCAAAAAATATACTTTCTGTACTCCCCATGAGATGGCATCAGGAAGCAGCCGAATGAAGTATTCAAACTTTCCAGCACTTTCTTCATCAATCAAGTGATTGGGAACACAATTACCACATCAGGCTTCCTCACAGCCTCATGAATGCTCTTTCCCTTGAACTTATCCCCTGCCTTATCTACAATCCACAAACAATAACTGTGCTTGGTAATTAACAACTCACTGGGAAGGGGAGTACTGTAGCAAATGCTTATAAGGCAGTGTTAAATGCTTTGAGATGGAAACATCTTTAGCTCAATGCTATGATACATTCCTACCATGCTTTAGCCTTGGGATCAAACCCCACAACACTGCCAAGTTCATGATTTTGCATTCTCACTATAAGCTAAATGATTTTATGTGTTATACAGGGATGTCTGTATGATGTATTTAAAAATTGCTCCCTAGTAATTTATATAAAACTGCATTTAAGAGATTACTAATAACATTGGAACTCAGAACAGTCATTCCCTCGAATTTAAATACCAAAATAAAATTTACACAAGTAAAATATATGTAATTATCAAATTATAAAGAACATGACGGAACAATAAAGCACATAACAGAACACAAATATTAAAAAATTTTCCCAAAATTGGGATAACATAAATATATAATTATTTTTCAATACATATTAAGGAGACTAGAAAAAGCACATTGCTTCAAAAATGTAAGTACAATTAGAAAAACTGTGTGAAGCTTAATAAAAAGAATAAAATATTCTACATATAATAAAAAAGACAAAAAATTTTGATTGTAATCAGTACATTTTAAAAATAAAATGAAAGTCTTAGAAGTATATAAGTACATCTAAATTTTAATAAAATAATAAACATCTAAATTTTAATAAAATAATAAACATGTAAAAATAAAAGAAAATTAAGTACAAGTAACATTTTTATGGTTTGTTTAATATTTACATAAAAATGGAACACACATATAGCAGTATACATAAATGTCTTGAGCAAACTTTTAAATAAATTCATCAACATCATTAACATTAAGTATGCATGTAGTGTAAATGATTGATTAGCCACATGATTTCGTTATTATGGACAGCAAATTTCAAATGGTAATTTGATTTAATTTGAGAATGCAATATATAAATAGATTGCTTATAATTACATAACAATTTCAGAATTGGAAATATCTTAACACACACATTAGAATGATTTATTACATATACACATATATTTTTAAATTTTGCATGAAACTATTTTGCTTGTAATATAAAGATTAACAATTAACATTTTTAAATATGGCAACATTTAAACAATTTTGGATCACAGTTAGAAAAGTATATGGAAAAATTATACTTACATGCAAGCATCATATAATAAATATATAACAATTTGATATTATTAAGACTATAAAATACATTATGGCACTTTTAAAAGTGTGCAATGCACATATTGTCTGCTCTGCTAAATATAGATGCACTTAAATTCTGCTTAAGGGTTTTTACATTTGCCTTATATTTTGTAACAATATATAATACTTTTGAAACATAACATTGTATTATTTTAAACTACAATTTAATATGTAGAACATTTAATGTACTGGCCAATTAAAATCTAGTTTGATCAAAAATTAGTGGTTTTAACATTAGATTAGATATACAAATGCATTTTGCTCTAATGCTTTGGAAAAAAGAAAGAGATCACATAGAAAACTCCTTTTCAGCATAAGATGTGCATCATCAAAACTGAAGATTTAAGTTTAATGAAAAGAGGAAAAAAATAATTAATTTGTGCAACTGTTAGAGGTAATAGCATGCATCATCTACAGATGTATACAAATGTTCATCTGCTAAGAATACTTGTCCATTTAACATGCAGCAAATATTGTATATCAAATCATTCTCGGGAATTTTATAGCAGTTCTGAGACTGAAATCTGAAAGTCTTAAAATTAAACTTTTAGAAATAGAAGAAATGTAATTGATGATTTGGGGTAGTTTCCAACTTGCAAATGTTTTAAGCCATTCAAATAAAATAGGTCTTAAATTTATCAATTATAGATAAATTTTATTATAAAATAAAAAATATATTAAAAGCCAAGTGCAAGTATTGTTTTATTTCTAGAACTTTGAATTTGATACATTTTAATGAATTAATAGGCATCTTAGTATTCTATGATAATCTTCCCTAAATTTCCTAATGATCCCTAATGATACTAGTAGTTTCATCAGTGATATATAGATACATCTTGCTATTAGTAATCAAATATGCATAATTAATAAATCACTGCATACACTTTGTATGATGAAATCTATAAATGCATTCACAGATATAAAACAATTTTCTACAGATGTAAAACAAAACCCTTAAGCAGGTAGCACATAATTAAATATTAACAGACTAATATATCAAATAAATTGATTACAAAAGAGCAGACAGTAACTTTCAAAAGCTCAAGTAACAATTACTTAGAGGCAAAACTTTTATATTTCTATGATATAGACACAGATTGTATCAATCTCTTAAATTTTAAATTAATGTCTGCATGATTTATAAAATTAAAAATGCTATGTTTCTTATTTTATAATATACATACAATCGACAAACTCCACTGTTGTTACTATAAAAATGTACAAATAATTTTATTAAAATGGTAAAATCAGAATTTTAGTGAAATGGAAAAATAGAAAATGTTTCTCATTCTGATTAGCACTTCAAATCGGAGTATGATTCGCATTCGGCAATCAATGGTACTTTCTCAAGAAAGCGAAGCCCTACAGTATAAGCCACAATGGAAGCATGGTCTAATTTACCTGGAACCATGGACAACTTTTCACCAACCTTCCTACGCCGCAGAAGCTGACCAGCCTGATTAACTTCTAAATCATCATTCTTATATAGCTCAGGATCTTCTAGTATACGTCTTTTTGCAATTGTTAACTTTTCTGCAAAGTCAATCATTTGTTCACATATCTGTCGAGAAGTTTTACAAGGACCATCACCTTCATTCACGCCATTTACAATAAGGTCTTCCATACGGAGAAGAGTTAATTCATGCCGCTGATGGGCTTCTACGACTGGAAGATTGAAATCCAATACAAAAGTTTCTTTTTCAACATTTTGGCCATTGACAGTTTGGTCTGCATTTGGTCCCCGGATGTTGTCAATAGTAGCATCAGTAGGAGTTTTAGCTTTCTTGTCCTGTTTTCGGGGAATAGCAAACTTACCCACGACTGGATCAAAATTATCTGAAATGCCATCACTTACAAGGAACACAATATCATTTGGGTCTAACTCAGACATGGATACGGTCAAATTATTTAATTCAGGATTTATACCATCTACAGGTCCTAATGCACCTAATGCATCTCGCATGTCTCGCATCGAATATATATCATGGGAACCTGCATAAAAAAGAATGACATTAAAATTTTGGAACAATTAAATATTATTAAATTATATTTCTATAATATGAGCAAAACAACAAGATTATTACTTCAGAATTTAAAAATAATATTAATAATTAATCTTACTTTCAAGTACAATATTTTCTTTATATATTCAATTATTAAAAATATGATTGATAATTATATCATACTTAAACAGAGCTCCCACTTACTCTTCACAGAAATACTAACTTGCAGTATATGACTTTTTACCCACCTAAAACGTTTCACATATAGTATCCAACTCTGCCTAAATAACCATATAATTTTCTTGATGCAAAAATTAATTAAAAACTTTTTAAAATGCTGAAAAATAGAATTATTTAATGTTAAAAAATGTGTATATATTCAAGTATTACAGCTTAATTTCTAAAGCTCTCTAAAATTGTATTTTAGGCCTAAACAATAAAAAAAAACCTGAAACAACTTGCTTTTAAAACCACAAAAGTGAAATTTTAATACACGGAAAATGAAAACAAATTTATGTAAGACTGTTTCCTTTGGACATATAAATGATGTTAGTGAAAGAAAGTTACAATGTTGCAATAAAAAGTTTTTAAAAAAGGATATTCTCCAAAAAATCAAAATACATTTGCACAGTACTTTATGATGCACTGAATTTCTTATTAGTTCCTGATCTGTTAGAATCTATAAAATTCAAGCACTAAGGACATAATTATTTTTGAAAAGCAAAATAAAAATGAAACATTTGTCAGGACTGAAGGAAGAGGTTTTAAGGAAGAACTTATAGCATTGCAGTAACTGTTAAGGCATTTGATGTGCACATCTATATATACTAATTGCCAAGTGTCCGGCTATCATGTGTATTTTAGACACTTCCTAAATAGATAGAAACTTGCAATCTGGTACACGGGTCAATCATTTGTTGAAACCCTTTGAAAAACTTGTATTTTTCGAAAATGTTCTGTAGAAGGTGTTGTCCATACCAAAATGTTTGATAAGTGAAATGATAGAAAAGCATACTTTGCAATGAGATAAATACTTCAAATTTGGTGTATGGGTAAATCGTTCGAAAGGAAGAAAGTGTGCAATTCCAGATTTTCAATATTTTCTACTTAAGGGGGTGTACCAGATCAAAATGTTCAATTTGCCGAATAAATGAGAAAAAGACTCCTTTAAAATTTGATAAAGACTTGAAATTAGGTATATGAGCTAATTATTTGATAAAAACAGCCAAGACAAATACAGTTTTTCAAAAATATTCATTTAAAAGGGTGCTCCAGAGAAAAACGTTCGAAAGGTAAATTGATTAAAAAATAAAACATGCTTCGGGATGAGATCAATTTGGTGTACACGTAGATAGTTTGGATAGAAGAAAGTGTACAATTTCAGTTTTCCAAAAATTTCTACTTTAGGAGGTACTGCACACCAAAATGTTTGACTTTCGGAATAAAAAAAAAATGCCCCTTTCAAATATGACAGAAGCTTGATATTTGGTATATGGGCAAATCATCTGATAGAAAATCCAAGAAAATTGGAGTTTCTCAAAAATGTATATTTAAGGGGGTGGGTGCACCACACAAAAACATTCAAAAGATAAAGTGATGGATAAAGCATACTTCTCGATAAGATAGACTTCAAATTTGGTGTACAGGTAAATAGTTGGAAAAGAAGAAAGTGCATAATTTCAGTTTTCCAACATTTGTTATTGTAGGGGGTGCTGCTCACTAAAATATTCGATTCGATGAACAAATGAAAAATGCCTCCTTTACAATATGATAGAGGCTTGAAATTTAGTATATGGGCTAATCATCTGATGAAAAACCCAAGATGAATACATTTTTCAAAAGTGTTTATTTCGAAAGGTGAAATGATAGATAAAACATGCTTCATGATAGGATAGAGACTTCAATTTGGTGTACCGATAGATAGTTTGAAAGGAAGAAAGTGTGCAATTTCAGATTTCCAATATTTGCTACTTTAGAGTGTTCGGCACACCAATATGTTCAATTTTCTGAATAAATAAGACACACTACCATTTAAATATGATAGAAGCTTGATATTTGGTATATGGCCTAATCATTTGATAAAAAATCAAAGACAAACAGGGTTTTTCAAAAATGTTCATTTATGGGTGTGTTCCACAAAACAAATGTTCGAAAAGGGAAATGATAAAATAGTACGCTTTGGGGTGAAATAGAGACTTTAATTTTATGTAAAGGAAGATAGTTCGCAAGGAAGAAGTGCACAATTTAAGTTTTCCAATATTTTCTTCTTTAGGGGGTTCTGTACACCAAAATATTTGATTTGCCGAATAAATGTGAAACGTGAATTATTAAAATATTTTACATTATTAAGGGGTTGCTTATTGCTAGACCATTGATTTTCAATGGGTATTTGGCTAGTATTAACTAAATATAGTCACACAATTATTTTCCTGCTAATATACACATTTATTCTAAATCCAAAAAATGTGAAAATAAACTCAAAATAGTCTAAAATTTTTTTTTTATTTAATACACATTTTAGTTATTATAAAATTACATTTAAAGGAGATTTCAACAATTTTATAACTATATTGATGACATTAAGGCCCATCAATAATATAAATTGTCACATAATAAAGACTGAATTAACTTCATGACAATAAAAAAACTAATTTATTAAAAGGAAATAACATGGGATTCAATAATTACTTTTGAAATTTCCATTTGAAGAACCTAAAGTAATAATATAATGACTATTTTTACCAGAGTTGTAACAATTTAAATCAATTGATTTAAATCATAATTTAAATGAACTTGTTTTCAAACCACTGATTTAAATCAAGTTTAGCATATCAAATTTTGTGATTTTAATAGAAAATAAAATCATTTCTTTAACTTAAATATAAGTTTACATATTTTCTCACATAAAAAAATGGCTACTTTTTTTTTTTTAAAGATACAATTTATAGAAATTTTTTTTATAAAATCAATTGATATAACAAAGCTTTTTCATTTTCTTTTAATTTTTCATTTGTGCTGTGAGCCAAAACATCATAAGCAAATTAGATATTTCAAACTTTTAATAATGAAAATAAATTATGCTAAATAAATAATCATTTTATACTTTTACTAGAAACAAAAGAAATTCCTTTAAGAATATTTATTGAGACTATATGCTTTATTATTTATTAAGATTATATACTTGCAAAGTAGAAAGCGTAATTGGCTGAACTGAAGTTGTTGAGACCCAGACCGTCCGACCTACCAGTAAGGTGTAAGGTAACCGTTTGGACGGTCGGGAAGTGCGACCCAATTTAGACTGCAACCCAGTGGGGGAGGCATCCACAGGGACCATACCCTCCTTCCCCTACCACCAACATCTCGGAAGGATTTACGGACCCACATGTTTAACATGATTGTACTCCGCATGAACACGGCGGAAATTGTGGCAGCGTGCAAATCCAGTGCGCAAACCACCGGGCTACCGTACCCGAAATGTGCCAACAGCACGCGGTGTTCCCAGGTGGTCGGCTGAACTGAAGTAATGAAACTTTTGTAATAATGCTTTTAACAAGATAATTTTATTAAATTGTTAAAAACATAAAATTTGAACCCATATAATAATAAGTCAATTTCAATGTTATTTTAAAAAAATTGATACTTCATCTAGGGAAACTTCAATATGTATATATAAAAATAATGTAACAGACTAAATAAAATTCATAAGCTATATATATATCGGAAAAATAAAATCTTTCTTAAAAGACAGCATAAAACAAAATAGTAATGGTATTAAGGTACAGATATGCTAAAACAGTGATTTTTGCCAAAAAACAGCATTTTCCGTTTTAAGTATATAAAAATGCCCTATTTTTCTACCTTTCAAAGCAATTTTATTTCTGTCTCTACGTTAATTAGATGGCAAGATATACATAATGACAAGAACAGTAATATAGAATCATTTTGTAACTTTCAAATATAATTTTCTCAAAACTGTATATTTAGACAAATGGCTTCACGTCAACATTAATAACTTTTAGAATTTTTATATAATATACTCAAAATTTATTGTGAACCTTCAGTATAAATATATAAATGCAATCACCTAAAAAAATTAATGTCATATTAATTAGTAGTAGTTGAAAAAAAAAGTACTCAGAATTAGTAGTAGTTGAAAAAAAAAAGTATACAGTGAAAATTGAAATTTTTAATATTTTCTATGTTTATGCAATAAAGCTCTTAAAAATTCTTTAAAAAATCTTAGTACAACTTGATTATAGTCCATTGCATTTTAAAAAAGACTACAAAATTATGTAGAATATAACAAAAATGTAAGAAAGAAGTTTTTCTCGAAGTTAAATGAGCTCCATAAAAAAACTTTAAAGGATTTAAAACTTTAAAGAATTTATTCAAATTAATATAAAGTATATCAGTTTATATAAGACAGGTAAAATACAGAAAGTAACAAAAATAAAGCATGGTTTCAGACAGCTATATGAGCTACTTCATCAATTAAATGTCAATAACATATCTATATCATTAAATGAAATAAAATAAAGTATACAACTATACCTTGGGTGATTTCACGAACTCCATATTTTGGACTGTAGATATATGCTAAGCTGTCCCCAACATTACAAGCACAGGCAATAAATTTGTTTGAATTCCTCAACTGTGCCACAACAACAGCACAAAGTGTAGTGAGGGTGCCATTTTCTTGCAAAATCAAATTATGGGCTTCACTGAAAGATCTAAGGAGGCTGATGAATATATCCTGCAATAAACAGAAGCTACAGTTTTACCAAGAATCCATATTTTTAGGTGCTTTTCTGTGCATTTGAGCTCTTGAATAATCTGTTGCCCACATGTCAAATTGTAGGGAATATAGTATAGATATGCATATTACATTTATCACTTTCCTTATATACATATAATGTAAAGTATTGTGACGGGGTCGAAAATTCGAATTCAAGTTTTCAACGGGAGAGAATGTTTCAAGCATCCCTGAACATGAAACAAATGTTTTTGAGATGATGTCTGTGTGTGTGTGTGTGTGTGTGTGTGTGTATGTGTGTCATTGAGTCTGTGGAGACGATATCTCACAAAAAAATGGAGCGATTTGAAAAAAATTTGGTACAAAAATTACAATCTGCAAATACTGGAAGTCTATTGTTTTTATATGCAATCGAATGTTCAGAACCCCCTTAAATTTTTGAGTGAAATTTTGAAAAATTCATCAAGAAATCAAAACCGTTAATAAAGTTACATACATGGTAATTTTTTGTGTAGTTTTCATTAGAAAACGATTGACAGAAATTTTAGAATGCTAGCATAAACCGTTCTCGAGATATTACACATTTTCTTTAAAAAAATATCAAAAAGCCATATAAAATAAAATAAAAATATTAACTATTATAGAATATGATCACTTTTCATAAGTAATATCATACGATAAATTTGGTTACATCATTTTCGTGGATCTAGCTCGGTTCATTCATGAGAAAAGATACTTTGGGTATTACTTTATGTATTTGGACACGAATAGTCATTTATCTACTATAATAACTTATTTCTAGGTCCATAACACTTGGTGAAATTTTAGAGAAATGTCACCAACTTAGCAACTTTTTCAAATGTTACCAGATTAATGAAAATGTCACCAAATTGATAAAAATGATATAAAATCAATGAAAATGATGACTAATTGATAAAAGTTCAATACCTTGGAAAGAACATAAAAGTAGATTATACGAATAACCCATTTCTCCGTCCATCCTTTTATAATGCTTAGCGAGAAATTTAGCGGGTCGGCGCCAATTTGGTGACTATTTTAATTGTTGCCAAAGTGACAAAAATGATGCCAAATGTGAAGTAATGTTACACAAATTCTGATTTCAGTCATATGACAGGCATACCTTCTAGTCTATAAGCAATACTCTTCTCTCCGTTTGTCTGTAACACTTGGGGATACATTTAGCAAATTTTGTGAATAATTTAGAACAGTATCGCCAACCTGGTGATATTTCGCCCCCAGATTGGCAAAAATGAAGTCAAATTTGCAAAAATGACGCTAACTTAATGAAAATGATGCCCAATTAATGAGTTAATTATTAAAATATTTTAATATATGCACTATATCGCTTATTGAGAATGCTATCAATATTAAAATTGTTTATTCAGAGTTGCGTGAAATATAAGTTAATTGGGTATTGTGAAATAATTTTGCACGTTGTCATCCGGAAAATCTCCAAATGTACAATTCAACGATAAAAACACAGTACTATGGATCTCACTATATTTTGACTGTAAAAGTGGTAACTTTATTGCATTATATAAGGAAAGTCGTATGCTGCCCACATTTGATTTTTTTTAATCAAGTCATGGGTATGGTTGCCATATCCTGGACAAAGATAAGAGAACGCTAAACATAATTACAGAGCCATCCTCAGATGAAAGAGCACCCTGTGCAATATTAATTTACTTGCCTCCTCTAACTCTCTAACTAGTGCACATGACATCCTTATAATAAAATTTAATGGGAAAACAGGAAACAGGTATAGTCAGGAGTTTGATTGAAAATACATGTCAAAATTAAAAGAAAGATTATTGAACAGGAAATTGAAGCATTTTGTGATCTTCATTTTTTTGGCACTCTGCATGGATATACCACTAGATTGCCCCTGACCCTAGTTTTTAAATCAGGTTTTTGAGAGTAAATACTCTTTAAAACTGTTTTATTGTTTTAATACTAGCCCATTTACAATGCTTATATTATTGATAAATATAAGTACATATTATTTATTTCCCTGTGTCAATTTATACTTTTTGGTAGATTGCATCTTTTTCATTAATGTTTTATTACTTTTTAAGTAGGAACACAAGTTTTTACAAGAAATTATGTTACACAAATACAATACTGCTGACTGATCCAAAAGATAACTTGTCCCTCTCCTTTATTCATAGGACTTGCATGAGAAAGAAGAGCCGCTCCACATTGTCATTATGAAGAAAAAAAGTGAATGGCACTCAATATTTTTTGAGCTTTTAAAATATTTGGACCACTTTTGATGAAAGTGTTACTACTCATAACCCTTAAAGATAGTGTCACCCAAATATGGAAATAGTGGGCAAAATAGTGACACAAATTGATAAATTAATGAATACAGATTCTTATTAATATAATTGCACCCATGACATTCATATCAAATTAAACCAAAAGTAATATTAAGACATATCTGTTACAACTCTAGTCTCCCCTCCCACACAAAATAAACATACTGAAACTGACTCAGAGAAATATGGTGTCGCAGACAAATCATTACAGTGTCAAAATTTTTCTTGATATAAAAAGCTCCAAAGGAACCCAGATCAAAAACTTTGAACTTTTGAATAATAGAGGTAGAAAATTCAAACCAACAACTAGTCACCCAACAAAAATTTGCAATAAAAAATTTATAAATTTTAGATTTTAAACATAATTTTGACATTCTCTCAAGAAATGTTTTAAAACATATTTAGTTTGACCTATATGTTACACATTGTTAAGGAATTTTATAAATGCCCCAATTATTATTATTTTTTAACTTTTGGCTAGTATATTTTTATCCTTTGACTAGTAGGAACATGTTCATTATCAGCCAAAGGATTAATGAACAGGCACTGGATATTATTCATCACTTGTTCATTTTACACTTCATAAATATGTTGCCCTAGTGCACCAAAGTAGGCAGTACATATTACACCCTTCTAGACCTACTGTTTAAAGTGCATTCTGAACCACTATAAACATCCATGCATATTTAGGACACTGCCCTTGTATCGAAGATTTGAACCTGACACCCATGATTCCAAGCACCAGTTCCCTAACTACTCAGACATGTAAGTGGTATGTCCCATTCATTTAAATACTTAACACTTGCGGAAAGAAAAATTAATTTTAATGATAGGAGAGAAAACTACTTAAAAACTGCTTTTAAAACTCCTTATGAATTCTGGCAATTTCATAACAAACTTTTGGATATGATAGAAAGAGAAGCAACATTGCTACATTTTTTAACCAAAACATCCTCATAAAGAAACCAAAATGTTTTTGAAATTATAGTCACTTTTTATCATTTTATTTGTGCATCAATTAAATTTGAATTCTTTATTAATTAATTGCTTTAATTATTTTACATTTTATTGGAAAACATCTTTATTATACCTGAGTTGTAACAGTCCCAGCCCCTTCTCTGTAAAGAACTTTATTCAGGTAGTTGATACATCCATGGATTGCACATCGAGCAGCTAAACATGATTTTTCTCCCCAATTCACACCATCAGCTAAAGCTAAAATACAACTATTTTCCCTCATGACAACAGCAAAAGCATCAGCAATTGGATTTCCTATAAATTTTCAACATAAAATTAACATTGATACACTATGAATAATTAACTTCACATATTTAATGACAATAAGGACATTAACTATGTCAGTTCATAAATCAATACAATTTCATACATTCTTACTGTTTCATACTAGATAAAATGTTTATAAAAAAAGAACACTTTGGGGATGATCCCTATATATGTGTATACGTACATCTATACCATTAAAACATAATCCTGTATATTTGTCAGTATGTCAGTAGGTATGTATGTCGCTTTCTATTCCAAAGCCCCTACTTTGACCCAGAACAGTGTTTTTCAAAGTGTGTCTTATAGAACCACAGGGTTTTATGACAGTATTCCAGGGGTTCTGCAATGTGATAGTTTCATGTAAATATTCTTAAAAATAAAAATTGCATAAAACTTTGAATGCATAACTTTGAATGGACAACAATGGACTTTTTCTCATTTTGGGGTTCCATCATCAAATTGAATTTTAAAAGGGTTACATAACCAAAACAGTTTAAAAACCATTGGCTTTGAAACTTCAATTTTTTTTTTTTAATGTAGCTAATGATCAAGAACGTGCACAAAACTTTCAAAAATTCAATAGATTTCAAAATATTTTCAAAACCACTCTATCGGGATGGGGGGGGGGGGGGGGGTTAGCTAAAAATCTATCTTTGAAATTAAAAAGGCTCTTGATTAAATGCTCTCAGTTAGGCTTTCAATTTTTTTAAATTGGAGCCAGACAAATCTGCTGTAGACTTTATAAGCCCAATTTGCCAAACAGCTTAAAAATTTATAGTTTTTCTAAAAATTTTAAATTACACAAAACTGAAAATTACCAAGAATTCAACCACTTTTTAATTAATTTCTGCTCTTTTAAATTGGGAGTTAAAATCTCAATCATTTTCTAAAACTGAAATTAAATATATTGCAGGTTCACTTCCAAAAAGTACCAAAAATACAACAGTTATTTTTATGCGATTTAAAAAAAAAGAAAAATGGATTATTTTGAATTATACGAGAATTCTCCGTGTTGTCCAACTCTGCAATGGACCCACTGGACATGCTCATGATGAACTTTGACTCACTTTTGTTGTCTTGAGACTGTTGTGCCCACTGTGTAGGCACAGAACTTGCTGTAAAAACTAGTTGATATATTTAGCAACTGCTAGTTGCAGGCACTGCAGCTAGTGATAACCAAAGAATGAATTCACAGCAAATTTTATTTAGACTAAATAAAAATTAAACCTAGAAACTAACATTTATTATAAATTTGTATAATTAGAACATAATAGGAATGTAAAATTCCTATTTTTCTGGGAACCTACTAGAAGAATCCTGTCATATTTGCACAAAATCTTCCAAGATAATGTTTAAATATAACATATTTTAAAGATAAACAAATGTGTTGATAATTTATTGATGTTAAATAAATTCTCTATTTATGCAAACATAAAATAAATTCTGATCAAACAAATAATGTTTAAAAAAACTTAGATATGCACCTCAAATTAAAAGAAATTATTACACTCCTACACAGATTAAATTTTCTGTTTAGAAGTAATTAAAGTAAATAGCTATGCTATCATAGAACTTTATTTAAAGAAATTTTTAATGTAATCCATATTAATTATGCATACAGATAATACTTAACTTAAGTAATCACATATCTATAGATTACTTAAGTTCTTTTGCACTTATGCATCCATAATCTTGGCTAATCCAAATACAAATATATAATGCACATATCAAATTAAACTGTGTATTAAATTGAATAATTGGTTGTTTCCTAAAACCTATACACCGACTGGTATATAGGTTTTGTGAATTTTCACAACAGTTTGTCTTTGAAAAGCAAATCAATTATTTTTGCATATGTTGCTATATGAATAAACTAATTTTTACATTTCTTTATAGTAAAGAAAAGAAAAACCAGCTACAGCTATTACTGATAAAAGATTCTAAATATTTCTTGTAAAGGTAACTAGATCAATGGCATCAAATGCTTTACAATTTTACATGATGGTTTGCAATACTGTGCCATGAGTCCTCTCTTATTTTGTTTACATCTAGATTTAAATTTCTATTTTCTTATGCAATTTTGAAGCAAAAATTTCCCTTTTATTGCAATACTAGGTGGCTCTATCCCTGCTTGCTATTGTACCCACAACTTGCTGACACTCACTAAGCTTGCTGCTCTTTCATGCTGACTGGTATATTATGTCTGCTACACAGGCATAATATACCAGCTTGGGTTCTGCCCAGAGCTTGCTTTAAGAGCTCAGGGGCTCTAACTCTTGTTCACTGCCACTCATTCCCCACCACAAGTACATTACCATGACCCTATCCTAAAAAATCAGAAATTAATTGTTAATGTAGCTACTTTGCAAGTACATAAACCACTGAGTCCATTTATGCAATCCATGTACACCAGTACAACAGGTGTGATATGCCCTAAATAAGAGTGAAAATTGCATGTCAATCAAGTTTTTTTTTTAATAGAAACTTACTAAATATTTTTTATGTAAATATGTACCATTTAGTTACATATTTATAACATTGACATTTAAAATTTAACAATAATGATAGTCAATAATAACAACAATCCCAACGACTGCTTCAGTATTATAGCTCTTAATAATAAATTTGTTTTAAAATGTTTAAAACATTTAAATATTACTTCTTTTGAAATGGCAACAGCATTTTTAACAATGACAGTTAAATCTTTTAACTATTATCCCTTCTGAAATGGCAACAGCATTTTCAACAATGAAAGATTAAATTTTGAAGATAAATGAAGGAAAATAAAATGTTCATCAAAAATAGTGAAAATAAAATGTTCATCAAAAATAGTGAAAATAAAATTTCCACTTTAAAATTGTATAAAAATTAGACATTTTAATCTGGTTATAACCAAAATAGAAGGTGACACATGGTACAATATTCTAAAACAATCATGCAAAATTGCAAACCTATTGATACCACCCAGAGCTAGTCTTGACAGAAAATGTTAAAAAGATTTTGCCAGCAGCAGCAGTGAAGGTAGCTGTAGCTAGTTTTTTTTTTTATATATAGAAAAATTAATAATAATACCAATAATAATAATAAATTTTATATACCAATAATAATAATAAATTTTAAAAAAATTGGTTTAAATCCCAACAAGTCACCTTTCATATTATGATATAATAGAATACATTTAACACATTACTATGTATTCATTAAATATTTCATACATAATAATTATCAAACAAATGAATTACAGTTAAAACCAGACTCCCAATGCAACAAACAGCACTGTACTGGTTATTATCAAAGTATGCATTAAGTACTTTTCTTAAAAATGTTGTATATTTTTAAGCAACTGTACAATACAAGCATAATTTGCCCATTAAATAGATGTTATGTACAGTTTAATATAAATTTAATAAAGAGTATATAATAATTAAGAGCATAAAATTTCAAAATAATGTCGAGAACAGCAGTTACGAATGATCTCTATCAGACAAAAAAAATTATTATACTTTTAAGCAACTATACTGCATGAAATGCCAATCAAATAAAATATTTAAAATCAACTGAAAATGTGTTCTTTATACAGATTTCACTAAAAGAAAATTTGTCTTAAAATTACTAATATAGTGATTTTCTCTTCAGAGGTTATAGCCCCAAAATCAAAGTGAAATATATGCAAGTTCTATTTCAAAATTTTCTAGGGAAATTTCACAATTATACCACACAGATGGCAACTGTTTAAATAAACAGCATACTATTTTTAAACTTCAAAACTTTTGAAACTAAATTGAACTACTGTAGAATTCTAATAATAGCCCTATATTTTTTCTAAAACAAGTCACAACAAATACAAAAAGGAATAATTGGTTTCCTTGAGAAGTAAAGGACTACTAGGACTTCAAAGAGAACAAGAATTTCAGAACTAAAAAGTGGATCACAACTTAATTCTTGGATAAAAGACTGGGTAGTCTTATTAAAATTTTATTTTTAATATAATTTACATACTGAAAACTATTAAATTAAAAAAAAATTAAATTAAAAACTAAATTTTTTCTAATACAATACTGTTTTTAATATGATGAAAGAAACAGTATAAAAGGGAATCCCTTCTATCTATTCTGTCATGCTTTAGGAATGGATTGTCCTACAAACTAGAAATGGCAACCTCAAGTTCAAAAACTGCAAGAGGTAGAGCCCTGAGAAATCTCATGACAACTTCAAAATTTAGAAAAGTATAAAGGGGGTTAAGAATGAAAATTTCATAAAAGTCATCAAATTTTCACATTTTCAGAGAGGGGTATATTAGGATGGAGCATTATCAAAATTTCTGTGGTATATAATAAAAGCTAGCTGCGGTACCAAAGCAAGAAATCACTTTTTAGTAGTCATGGCTAATGATAGATACCTAACATACATATAATTTAATTAAAAGAATTCCTTTCCAGCAGTTTCACAACACATAACAACAAACAAAATTAAAATAGCCTTTCCTTTCTAAAACTATCGACTACACCCTGAACAAAAAAAAAAGTCACTGAAAATATACCCCATCTATTTCTGATAAAAATCCAACAAACTGAAATTAAAAAATAACTCTGTCTTTTCTCATTTTTAGTTTCATAACATTCTCATATTTTCTGAATTACATGATATTTTGATGAAATTTTATTTATTTTGAAACATGCTTACATATACCACATTTTAATAGTGTACATTATAATTTATAGTAAAAATAATGCTCTAAAATGTTTTTTTTTTCCCCAATGGCCAGGCATTGACTCTTTCATCTTCGCCTATACATCGCCCAGAACAGTGAACCTCTTAGCCGTCAAAGACGTTACCCCAGCGCACCAGTGGGGGTGGGAACATATTGCGCCCAACAACACAAACATCCATGCCTTACGTGGAACTCGAACCCACAACGTGGCGGCCAATCAATCGCTGGAAACGCTCGCCTTAACCGTTTGGCCACCACGTCGACTGAAATAAGCCAACAGTATGCGGTGTTCCCAGGTGGGCACCCACTCAAGTACTAACCGAGCCTGATGCTGCTTAACTTCGGTGATCTAACGGGAACCGGTGTTTTCAGCATGGTACAGCCGTTGGCTATGCTCTAAAATGTTACTCTGTAGATCTTTGAAACAATTAGACAAACCTGCATTTTCTTTAGTCACCGGATGGCATTCATATAAAGTCGTAGCAATACCATATGCTGAGTCACATGGAGCATACCAATCTCTGATGCCAGCAACCTCAGTGTCTTCTGCAATGATATGGGTCTCTAACTTACTTTGTTCGACATCAGGCCAAGGTTGAATATCTTGAGATGCTGCAACAAAATTAAATTTATAAGAACAAAATCCCTATTTTTACTGGAATCTATAAAACAAAATAATTCATAAACAAAAAAATGCATCCTTTAAGTAATAAATAAGATATTAATTACATAAACAATAAACTTTTAATAAATAATTAAACAAGTAAACATTACATCTTCTTAAATAATATAATATATCTATCTGTCTATTGGTTTATACCCTAATGGAAAATCCAAGCTTCGGACAACCACAAAATTTAATACAGAGTTAGCTGAACTCCCAATATGACAGAACTTATTAAGATTTTATTTGTAATTCAAACAAAAGGAATCCCTCCCAATTGTGGAAAGATTACATTATTTCTTCACAGGGTCCATATCCATAAAAAAAAAATTCAGCCCATAACCTACTCCTTCATTTCTAAGATCTTAGTTATAACTATGCACTACTTTATTTAATGACCACCTTCAAAATAACCATTTTTATCAGAAGGCAGGGTGGTTGCTATAGAAGTGTCACACCGCTTTTAGTGTGACGACAGAAAATACGTATAGTGGAATCACGGTGCCAAGCACCAATTTGTCACGGGGGGAAAAAAGGGCGCCAAGTGTGCCAAACGCCAAGCATGTTATATGTGATACGAGAATAATAAGATATTTGAAGTTTGTAATTAGTAAGAAGCAAATATGCTAATGCCGTGAATGTGTTAAGCCGTGAAGTTTGTTGGCACAACCCATAAATGTTGAAACCCAGGTTCTTTTTCGAAGTTCTCTCGTCCAGGAATAAATCCCTGGATGACCTGCAGTGCAATAAATACAAAGATGCAATAAACCCTTACCTTGTAAGGCGCCATCTCCTGAAAACACAGATGCACAATTTCATGAGACAAAGATGTTAAATAACCACACAGGTTTAAATATAAATCACTTTCTTTATTCAATATTGTAATTAAGAAGAGCAGAAGTTAAAATTATAACTGAATCATCATCAGGAAGCACAGCGCTAAGTAACTGTGACAGTGACACTGGACTCAGGATCCCTTAAAATATATTTGCATCCACGGAAATAATTCAAAGATAATAATATGATCAACAATATAAATAAAGTGGCACAGCAACATTTAAGTATATAATAAACAACATGATTTAAGAGGTATGGTCTCAAAGCAATAGGAGAAAACTCGCACTCAGAGATAGGCAAATTTGAATTGATAATTAAACAAGTTGATATAATTTTAGGAACGCAAGTCAGAGTTTACGTAATTTAGGAGAAAATTCTTTATATTTATGCTTCCGTAAGACAGGTGTAGATGCAGAGATCAGTCAACTCTTACCTCCCCAGTCGGAGTTGCAGAAGGATCGGAATCGGACATCTGCCTCATATCGCAGGGAATTTGGCTTCATAGTTGCATTCCATACCATTCCAACTCGACCCGGCACATAGACCTCGGGCCCCATCGTACCTTTCTCGTCGCAGCTCTCTCAGCTAGACGTCGGGCTCTCCATCGATGTTCTTTGGCGATGTAGGCGTCTTCTGCTTTTCTTCCCATGCCCACAAGAGGCCAGAAGTCGACTTGGGGCCGACTCCCGCACTCCGTGGTGGGCAACATTGAAAAATGGTCCAGGCCGACCTGAGAGCGTCGACAACTAGACAGGAAGAGAAAAGCCACGAGTACTCTTTGCAACAGCTTTTATGTATTCAGGCGGATTCAGGCCCCAGACTCACTCGGACCTGCCCGAGAGCTTATTTACAGCTTTTGACCAATAGAAAATTTCACAGGCATAGCCTCGCCAGCCCAGAGCGGGGTCCCGAAATGAAATATGCTGACACATCAGACCCTCGCCACAAGGTCTCAAATTCATCCAGAAGTTTATCTCCAAATCTATTGTGCAGAAAAGTGCATGCCTTGCACTAATATTACCAGGCCTCGAGCAGAACCAAACATCTGCTCTGCCCGGGACAGAACCTTGAACATTAACGGTCAAATAATAACGAAACTTCTCTCTGAATGCGGTTTTCACAGATCAATAAAATGGCTAAAAGCTTTCCTTTGAGTATAGAATATTTTGTATAATACATATTTAATAGACAAGAGGGATAATTAAAACAGGGTTTTAAATGATGTAAAATTATAGAATCTTGATAATTAATATATAAATTACGATTTTTACAAGGGTTTGGCGAGATTATGAAATCTCGTCACAACAGAAGTTTCAATATATATATATATATTACTTGTAGTCTGTTGCATTGGTATTTATAGTAACTTACTATTGCCAATTCTGGAACAAGTATGTGTCTGGGTTAATTAGAGTTAGATGCACAGACTTGAAAATGAGTCTAGTCTAATTGATCTTCAAAATTAAGCCAGTGTTGAATATTTCTTTTTTTGGCATTGTGGCTGTGATTTAGCTGTTTTGTTGATTTTAATATTTCGCTATTACTTGAAATGGTTATTATTTCTTTCTAATATATATATATATATATATGGGTGGGGATAGCCCAGTAGTTAAAGCAAGAGGATTGCACTCGGAGGACCGAAGTTTGATTCCTGCTGCTGCCCAAACTATCGTCATGTGTAAGCACAGTACAGACACATTAAATTTGTGGGTCAGTCCTTCTGAGAGATTAATGAAAAGAGAAGGAGGGTACAGTTCCCGTGGATGTAACCCCTACTGGGTTCCGGTCTAAATTGAGTGATATTGCCATGGCCATCCAAACAGATACCTTACACCTTCAGTTTTTAATGCTTCACAAACAAAATTTTTTTAATCTTTCATAAATTAAAATGTTGATTTGAAATTCGACGAAAAATATATGCAATTGTGTGTACTTCCAGAGCATTTTTTTCTAAAAATGAAAAATTATTAAATTAAACACAGTCAATTAAGTTCAAAACATTCTTAATACTAATCTTCCCAAAAGATTTATTGCGTTAAGTTGAACTTTCCATGATAGATGGATCTACAATTCATCTTTAATAAAAATTATTCTTACAACACCTGTATACAAACGATTTGGTTTTTTCATGTGATTTTAATCTGTTCCTTTCTATCAATTAAGAGCTACTAATTTTTAACACTTTACAACAAAGTTGAAAAGTGTTTATGACTTTGTTCATTCTGTCTGTCTGTCTGTCTACCTGTCCGTTAGCACAATAACTGCCGTAAAAATGACTTAATCAAAATAAAATTTTAGCATGTTATTCAGACGGTCTGTAGAATCTATGGGAATATAAATGAACAATATCACCCAATTAGTTTTGGATTGAACCTGGGATGAAAAAATGAAATACATAGCCCTATGGGACCTAATTTTTCAAACATTTTTTAAGTGGATTTAAAATTCACAAATTGCTTCCAAAATTTTAGATAATATTCAAATTGTTCCATAAAATATATAAAAAAAAATTCAGCGAAATATATTCAGTAGTTTTTTAAATAAAAATTAAAATATTAATTACACCTCTTATATGAAGCGATCACGTGACCATGATATGAAAAGATCATATGACCCACTTCAAAATGATATATGGCATCCATCTTGTCTCAAAATCGTGATTTTGAAAGTTCTTTTTAATTCATATTGAGTGTTGTATCCGTCCTAAAACCACTTTATTTTTGCTTAAATTCTGTGCATCTACATACTGAAACAATGCAATTACAATATATTTGAGTTTAAATGATCATCCAAATTTGATTATTTCTACAATAAAGCCTATTTTTCACTTATGTAAAATGTAAACAGCAAAATGTAGAATGAGTTGTATTAGAATTGCTGTATTTCTTTAACACAAAATTATTTAGCCCATGGAGTCTGCATAGCTGATACGAATGAAATATTCATTGATTTTACAAAGAGAAGGACGATTTTTTTCGATGAAGTTTTAAGCGTAGAGTTTAATTACTTATAGCTCCATAGTCTTAATTTTTAAATAAATGGGAAAATGTTATGAATGAAATGCTGTTTTTATAGGGAGATCCAGGCTTGTTATTTTTTCTATGACGTCATTTGAATGAATTTCAGTTGCTTTCGATGAAGTTTTCAAATATAATAAATTATTGTAGTATTATGATAGTTTTAAAAATATTACCGAGGAATGTATCGCATTTTAGAGATATTTAAACCAGGCAATTTATATTTCAATGCCGTCATTTGAATGAAGTTCATTTTCTTCGATGAAGGTTTAAGTTTTCAAATATAATAAATTAATGTATAATTGTGATAAGTTTTAAAATATTACCGAGGAAAGTATTGCATTTTAGACTTGTTTAAATAAAATTGCATTGAAGTTGGAAAGTGTTTCATAATCAATGCTTTAAGCATGATTGATCTTTCTTGTTAAATATGTTTAGTAGTATCAAAAATAAAATTATTTCAGTCATATTAAAACTAAAAAAATTACCAATATGTAAAATTTAATATGCTATGACATATCGCAACGAATTATACTTTGCTATTTAGAACTTCTACTGTGTTAAGGTCTTAGTAGTAAATTGAATTGAAAACAAGTAAAGAGTTTCTTCCTTTCCATTTTTCTAAAACACTCGCTTCGGACTTCATATTTCTAAGTAAAGCACTTTGGTTGTATATGAACTGTTCTAAATCCGGATGATGAAGCAGTTTGCATATAAACCAATTCTCTTATTTTTAAATGTTTTTGTCTGTCTCTTTCCAGTTCTACTTTGAATTTCTAGTATTGGGGAGGGGGGCGGGGTAATGTTGTGAGTGATGTGTATATTCTCTCAATTGAATGCTGTTATTAATTATAGTATATATATATATATGTGTGTGTGTATTATAAATATCAGAGATTGATCATTATATGTTCCTCACATAAGTAAATAAATACATAGAATCAGTATTACCTACACATTAATCAAAACACCTATAGTAATTAATGATAATTAAATATATATTTTAAGTAATACCATGGAGTTTATCCAGTTTTTCATTATCTTTCATTCTTGTTATATTTTCAGAACTATCTTTATAGTCTTCATCAATGAAGTACACATCTGCATCAGGAAATTCAAAAGGTTTTGCACCCAGATCCACTGTAGTTAGTCCACCTTGAGGCCCTGTACTTGCTGATAAAATAGTTCTAGATAATGGGGCAATTTCTTCAACAGGTAAATCATAGCAGGATTTGCTGTGCAATACTTCAGGATGATATCTTTTTACCTCTCTATAAAAAATGAAAAATGTGTAAAAATTATAAATAAAGTATTATGAACAACTCTTCAAAATGTATACATAACTGAACTTATAAATTGTTGAATATTTGCAATAAAGTAGCGAAATGCAGAAATGTATAAAATTGAATGCTAATATAAAATAAATAAGACAATCATAGTGTACACTATTACACAAATATAATAAAATCAGATTCATCATTTTGGGAAAATTTGGCTTTTTCTTTGCCCATGTGAATAAGCCAAGGGTTTAACATCAAATGATAACTACATGCTAGCAAAAATGCTAAACTGCAACAGTGGAAGAACCTCAAAGATCAGCACCACCTAGTATGATGAAAGAGAAGTAAAAATAGTAACAGTAATGAAACACAGAAAAAATAAAATAGAGATAAACAAATTAACCAAAGTCAATCCATAACTCAAAGAAATATGGTATTATAATGACAAACAAATTATACATCTTTGCATGGCAATTTACATTGTGATTGACTTTATTGTTATTGCACAAAGTCATGTTCTGTACTTAAATAATACAAAATATTTATATTTTTCCTGCATAGACTCTCTTTAACATCATTGCTGGCTAAAGTATATAGTGTATTCTTACACAAACTAGATGGATACAAGGTTAGTTAAATACTAGCAATTATTGTTTTTTAGCCGGTCATAGTGTTTTTCTTATTATTTTTTTCATTATGAGCAGCAAGCAATGAAAAGCTACTGGGCAAGTGTCATATAACAAAAAAACTTTGAGGGTTAGAGTAAATTGAAATATATTTATGTACATTTTAAGTGAGGCAGGAATCCAAACATGCAAATTATATTGAAAACTTGCATTCTAATTTATGACACCATTTCAATACTTTCCCTATAGACGTACTACATTTGTAAGAAAAGAAAAAGTGGACCTTACAAAGTAAAAGAATTTTATTTCATTTGACAGTATTTTTTTTTATATATCATGTCAAGTATTTGTATCATTATGTTTTAACTTGCTATGTTTAGAAAGCATTTCAACATATGAATTTTCCTAAAACATCTAGGAAATGTAACTACTATAATTTCACATATTTATTTCAATTTGAAATACAAAATGCTTAAATATATTTAGTTTCATTTCTTATTATCAAATCAAAAAATAAGAAAAGCAATTTAACTTTTTTGAGACATGAAATTAGAAAAAGAGCTGCAAATGTGCAGTAATGAGCAAATTAATGAAATAAATTTACTATGAAAATATGTATATAGTCAAGTATATGCAACATAGCAATTAAGTCACACTAGCAATAAATTATGGTACAAGGACAATAATAGTCAATTTTGGTTATATAATAAAATTTCAGTTATAATGTGAAAACTTCAAATTTGAGTTTGATATGCTTTATTTCCTGGTAAATGATCAGTAGTTGGCAATTTAGGGCAAAACAACAAAAATACAACTAATGTTTTGAAAATTTTTCTGTTCTTTATAAAAAAAACTTTGAAAATCAAATTTTTTTTATATTTGATTATTTTTTATAAAGCCACACAGCTATTTTGATATTTGATTAATGATGACAAGTACCAGTAGTAGGAGGAAAACTATTTGTTCTAAGAAAAGGTTCAATTGAAGCGAAAAACTAATTTTAAAATCAAAGTTCATAATTTTAATAAGTACATGCTATTGACATCGTTATCTCAATCATGGGCCAGAAGCAGTAGACATATATGCATCATTCAGCAGATGCAAAATGTGACTGATCCAAATGAAAACGTTTCAGCCACTTAGAAACAATTTTTGCATATCATTTAACAAATTAATCAGCAAATATTAATTTATAAATACCTACTACCCAAAACATTGTATACATTTAAATAAAAAAAGCATTAAAAATAATTGGCTGTTGGGAATTTACTTTGGGGGTACGTGATGTATGCAAGCTGACAGTTAAATGTTAACAGAACATCACTGATTATACTTAGTTTAACTATTAGTTTTAGAAAACTAGTGAGTTCTGAATAGTTAACAGCTGGACTTCATGCCATAAAACTATACACACACTCCCTCTTCACTCCTTTTGTGTTAACAGAAAGATGATAGGTTCAATCTCAATGACCGGTATGTTTTTTTTTTGCACAAAATCAACAGCAGCACATGTCTTGTTTCTGCTTTTCTGCTCAGTCATTTTTTGATTAACCAGCCACATTGATTTTGGATTTTTGAATTCAACCACGTGTTGATTTTGGAATTTGATAGATTGAGGCAGGGTTTGAAGATCTTTCTTCATCATTTTTCAAGTTTCTTTGATTTGTTTTGTATGTACTAAATGGCTGTGAAGAGTGAAAAATTTAGTATTGTTTTTATTTTATGGTTTGATTCATAGTGGTGAAATGAATGTGATTGAATGGTGTATGAATCAGGGGTTGATTGCAAATGGGTACGAATGTTCTGTGTTCCGTTTTTATCAAATTTCTTTTAAGTATAATTTTTTTTATCAAATTTCGGTACTTTTCGGTTAACAGTTGGATTTGGCTGCAATATGGAAACAAACATTTGTGCAACAGTTGGTCCATAGCAATTCGAACATGGACAAAAGACCACTTCACTGTCTTATCTTGCTACGCTTCCTTGCTGAAAAAACATCACAGAATCCAGCCCCTCTGGCTGTTGGAGCTCACATGTAGCAAAAGGTGTTTCATGGCTCATAGAGCACAGGCTTATGTCCGCGCAGCAGACATAACATGAAAATCCCTCTATGAGCTACAGAACATCTTTTGCTACGTGCGACCTCTGACAGCCAGCAGGGCCGGATTTTGTTGTTGTTGTTGAGACCCAGACCGTCCGACCTACCAGAAAGGTGTAAGGTAACTGGGCCGGATTTTGTGATGTATTTTTAGCAGGCATAGATCCATGTTCGAATTGCTACATCACTCTGAGTCACGGAACACCTGTTGCTATGTGCGACCTCCGACAGCAAGCAGGACTGGATACTGTGATGTTTTTTTAGCAGGCGAACGTAACAAGGTAAGCCTGCGAAGTGGGCATAGATCTATGTTCAAATTGCTACGGATCAGCTATTGCACAAATGGCTGTTTTCACATAGAAACCTTCGACGCACCGTTAACCGAAAAGTACCCAAATTTTTTCTAAATATCAACCTTTATAAATTTCTTCTAAGTTCCGTTTTTATCCAATTTCTTAATCTTAAGTATCAACTTCGAAAAAAAAGATTAAGTTGCGTGTTTTAAATTGTTAGAATATCATTAAACTTGCAAAATAAATTATCGGAAATGCCTTTCTATAAGCTAAAGATGCATTTTTAAAACACCGGAAGCCGTAAAAGAATTGGCGCCAAAAAAGTCGCCAAATTCGGGACCGTACCGATCATTAAGAAAATGCCAGATAACATTATTTCAGTCTCAAATTACCCTAGTAAGTATTTGTGTATAAAAGATCCTGTAGATGTGGGAGATGTACAAGGTGATCTACTATCAGACTTCCTTTCTTGACCGGTCGAAAGTTGGCGTAAAAATCCGCCAACTTTTTCTCTAAATGTTGGCATCATTACAAATAGTTTAAAAATAAATAAATACAATAAAAAATGTAATAAACAAATGTCACAACATCAAAAACACACGAAGCACAAAATAATAAACAAATATTAGGGGAATGTTGCCATTTTCTATACAAATTCAAGTGAGTCGTTCACGTTTTAGAAAATCTCAAAGTCTTGTGGGTTTAAATAAAATTTTAAATTCAATAATTACAGCTTAAATACGAAAATAATAATTTTGCTGTCATTTTACCGTATTTATATCAGTTTAATGAATAAAGATAACATAATAAGAATTTTTAGACTTACTGAAAAACAATATGTAGGTGTATTTATAAATAAACTCATACATCTTGAACAATGAAAAATATGTAAACCTTTGTTTTAACAATATATAAAGCTAAAAAACACTGATCTTGGTAAATATCTTCAGAGAGGAAGGCGTGATCACTCGTACTCAGTACATGAAAATCACCATTTTGGAATCTGGAAAAGGCTCCGAGAATCATAGTTACTAGATTGAAATCTGGAAAAGAAAATTATTGTTGTTAAAGAGCAGACCACCGTATTTGAAGGTAAATCTTTACTTTTTCACAATAATTTTCTCATCGGTGCTTAAATATTGTTTACAAGTGAATGCTGTTTAAATTATATTATTACTGCTAGTTGGTTACTTAGCACGATGATGAATGTTATGTACATGTTTTCCGTTTTCTAAATTTCTTTTAGCAATTAAGATTTTTGTAGGTATCTTATTTAAACATAAATAATTACTATATGCTCCTTCCATTCTGCTAACGTATAATTGTTTTTGTATTTTTAAATTCTTATGATTTAGCTGTTTGCTATCACAAAATTAAGAATTTATCTAGAGTTTTCCTGAAAAAAAAAAAATTCGGAAATATTTTGTGAATATAAGTCAATTAAATTCGCTTCTGATCTTCAGGAATTGCTTTTGTATATCAGATTTATTTTGTAGCAGTCTGCGAAATCACTAATCTCTGCGTTAGTACTTAACGCCGCTTTTATTGACAAAGGGGATAAAGTAATTTTATGTTTTATTGTGTAAAACTTTTTGCATTTTCAATGTATATGTATTAAAGTCTTTAAAATCTGATTAAATCGAGAAAACTTGTGTGAGTTTATCTTTAATAATAAAGAAAATGTGAATGCCAAAAAAGGAGCATTCCCGCGCTATGTTAAATACATACAGATTAAATTTTGAAGGATAAAAGTTTTGACTCTTTAAATATTACACTGGAACTAAAATACTAGTTTTACCCGATTGTAACACTTAGCTTTTACTCAGGTTAACTGTTATAAGATGAAATTTAAGAATATATAATTATTTGTCCATAGTATCTGGCCCTAGGCTCAATGATCTTCTAGGGAAACCAATTAAATCACTGAAATTCAAAGTATTTTAATAAGTATTTCCTAGTAGTGTGGCCACATTTAATTTTAATTAAATTGAATATCATAATGCACTTGTGCACAAAATTAACAACATTCCTCATAATATATTGCATTATCAATTGTATTAAATATTCAAATCAGGTAATTTATACCATAAGGTAACTATAGAAAATACAGTATCATACTTTGGCATTAACATTTAATTATATTGAACACAATACTATTCTACCGGGGCCCTCGGGATTCTCTCTTTTCTCCTTCGCTTACTGGGCCTGACCCTTCAGTTTGAGGCGTTTGTATAAACGATAAACTTTTCTCCCGGTCATCCCAGCAAAATGACGTTTCTCATAAAGGATTTTGTAGACATTAGGTATATTTAAAGATATATGTATGACATCATTTAAGAACAAATCTAGCACACAAATACAGAAAAAGTATATAATACTTCAATAAAAGTTTTAAGAATCCTTTTTTAAGCTCTGATTATCATACAAAAAAATATAATATAGCCATAGAAAAGTTGCATGGTGCATGAAAAGAATATGCACAGTATATTAAAAATTGATTTGTGTATATAATAATCACTGACAGAGAGAGAACAATTGAACAAAAATTGACTATAAATGTAAAATCGAAATGTTATATCGAGTTTAAAAACATTCTCTCAAATAAAATACAATTCGAAAAAAGAATGCATGAAAATGCAGGTATAATTAATATAAATTTTGCTTTTGCAAAATTAAACAAAGAATGTTTATAATAAGTTACTTATATACAAAGTAAACGAAAGAACTTGTATGAAAAGAGAACATGAAAAACAGAAACCACTATAAATTACATAACACTTCTAAAGATCCATTAAAATAATATAAAAAAATAATGGGAAAACCCCCACAGTTTTAAGTTACAGATTCAATAAATGTTACAATCGCAGGAATAACCAAGAGGAGAAGTTATAAATTTTTATGTTATAATTTTGTAAAAAAAAAAAAATTAAATTCATGCTTGTGTTTTTATCTTATGCAGTTAGTTTTTGATTACATCTATAATATCGCTATATTTGTTCCTAAGCTTCTGTAATTTATGTGAATGATGCCAATAAAATACTAATGCTCATTTCTTGTGAAATATAGACATATAAATAGTCAATTTATTATTTTTAACAACAAATCACGTTTTACCGAAATTCAACATGCAAGTATTTTACTCCTGAAATCATGAGTGCTAAATATAAACTCTCTAAATTCAGTTATAAACATCTTAAACTTTATTAGAATATATGAAGTGCAATTAAATTAAATGTCACTCATAGCAATTAAAATATGCAGCAGTTTGTATATCAGTAAAACTGTACAACTTTTGCAACTAAACGAAACTATTGCGAAAAATAAGATATATACATAAAATAATTAGCACAAAACTTAAGAATAAATAAAACAAAATAAAATGTCATAAATCAGAAAATAAAAAAAAATTGTATGAATGTACTATCCCTGATTTTATGCATTCAAATACAGTAATTCATATTAGAACTATGAACAAAAAGTAGATAATTTTCTTCATCTGTATAAAGAAACTAATTTCAATGTAAATATTTCTTTCTTTAATTAATTTTAATGTAAGTATTTTTTCATTTTATTGACTCCTTCACTTTTTTTATTTAAGAATAAGTATTTATATATATAAATTCGCGAAACATTAAATCTACGACAAATTTTACAATATTTATTTGAATAATAAATGAAACAAAATACAATGTTATAAATCTGAAAAAAAAAATTATAAATATATGATCCCTGATTTTTTGTATTCAAATACACTAATTTATATTAGAACTATGAACAATAAGTAGATACCGTTCTTCGTTTTTATCTGTATTAAGAAACTAATTTTAATGTAAGTATTGACTCCTTTGCTTATTTTTCTTATATAAGAATAAAAATTTACAGATATAAATTTACAAAAACATTAAATCTACTGCAAATTTTACAATATTTAACTGACAATATTGATATAAATGTCGCTTTTTATTTAAGAATAAGTATTTATATATATAAATTTACAAAGTCATTAAATCTACTGCACATTTTACAGTATTTAATTGACATTCTCAATATAAATATGATTGTTAATGTGTAATAGCATATAATATATTCATTAATAAATATATCTTAACAATAACCAGTTCAGCCTAATACTTATTAATATAATTCGTAAAAACTACAATAAAGAAGAAAATTCTTTAATTAGCTTACCCTTCTACAGCATTCAGTTTTCTATTATATCCATGTTAGCACATGTTGAAAATGAATTTGATACATTGAAAAGCCTGGCCTTCATAATCATTTTAAAACTACATTGCTATATAAAACTTGGTCTTTAAACTTTAATACATATTTGATTTATAATCTTAAGCGACTCGTAGCACAATAAAACTTTCAAAAATCCTGCACATTGTAGAATGAAAACAACGGTCAATGTCACTGTCACATTCAAAATACCAATGCTTAGCATGATGTCAGAGTAGACACCCTTCATCTAGGGCCAGGCCCAAGGAAGAAAAGAGGAATCATGATAGCCCCGATTCTACCCTTCACGTTGGCTTTCTTCACAATTTATGACAATTATTTTATTAAGAGCAACCTAGTTTTTTTTTTCCTTTTTGTGAGAATGACCCAAATACAGATTCATTTGTATTTATAAATCGTCAGTATTTTAACAAAGGAACTCAACATTCAAGTTCTAAAATTTTTATATAAACCTAGTGTTAAAATTTGAGACTAGGATTTTTATAAGCATTTTAGAACCTGAATGCTTCGTCCCTTTGTGCTTTACTATACACAGATATTCGTGTATATACATAAAAATTTCCATTGATATATCTGATATTTTATAGTGTTCCAAATTGTAAAATAGTGCTGTGTTTTCCCGCAAGAAGAAAACACTTTTCCAGCCATTGTTACCACAAGAACCATTGTTATAGCCTATAAGTAGGATTGTCTGAACTTGTTACATTTTGTTGGCCTGGATACCACATTTGGTGAAATCACCAACTTGGTGAATTTCCAAATCCAGTTGAACTTTCCAGAAATATCTACTAGTTTCACTGATACACCCTCTTTCTAAAAATTTATATAGAGAGTATATAAAGAAGTCATCATTCAGTTTGAGAGTGTGGATGTAATATGAGTCAAACTAGATGAGTGAGGATGTACTGAGTCAAATAGTGAAATACTTCAGTATTATGAGAACAGAACAGAATCAGCTGTTTTATGAATTAGTGGAGCATCTAATTGCTGTTTCATTGTACTTGGCAGTTGTTCATTAATCGTAGAATGTTTAGATAGAATTTTTTAGCTGTATATTGTTCCTGTGTACACTTATTACTGCTTTGAAATAGAAGCATTAGTTAACCAGAAATTTGGACTCACTTTTGTATTCTAAGCATGCATCAAAACAAATTGGCGTCAAAAATGGGATTTCTGGAAGTTTGAAGATCATGCTTTAGAAAGATGAAGGAACAATTTGAAGTTATTATGGTTTTTATTGAAGAGGATGAAGGATCAGATGAAAGTTAGACAAAAAGAGATAAAAGCCTGACATGAAGAGATACTCTAGAAACAAAGTGATGATGGATTCAAGAGATTGTCTGGCTTGCTTGTGAGTCTCCTGGAGTGCTGAACTTTTAGAGAGAGGGGCCATACAAAGAGATGTCCACTCTCTGAGCACAAGGAGAAAATGACATTGACTCATGAAAAGCTGCATAAGAAACCAGTCTGTGGCCATCAAACAAGATGGATGTTGTTGCAGTGTAAGGAAAATGCGACTTTCAAAACCTACTAGATTTTATCATTGTAAGGAATCAGAAAGGGACTTAATGTCATATGGGCTGTATTAATAACACCCAGTACAATATGGTCTTGAATTCAGGTCTGAATGTCACAAGCATTAAAAGTGGTGTGGTTGGTTTGTCTGGATTAATAGCCAACTTTTGCATAGCTGGATTAATGGCCAACTTTTGCATATGGCACCCACTTTTTTCCTGCATACTGCCACTGAGGGAAAAGTAATGTGATAGGGAAGATGAACATTAATATTTCTATTGGATCAAGCATCTTCAACCATGTCACTTACATAGCAGATTTTGTTAACCCATGCATTTTCGAGTTGAACTTCTTAAAGGAAAATGGATTTGTTTTCTACTTTAAAACCAATGTACTCCAGACCACTTCAGAAAATGTTCCTTTGGTTGGAATGGAAATTCGACATCCAAAGAGGTCATTCGATAGAAACATTGATGTGTTTGTTCTCTAGAAGATCTTGTCCTGTGAATTGTGCACATTACCTTTATACTGAGAAGTTTGGAATCCAGATTCCAGTACCTAGCTATCTGGCAAGTTATCAATAACCCACATGATCCTTGGAGTGATGAAGAACTTTCTTGGGCATAAGGGAAAGACAAAGATGTCCAGCCAATCCTGATCCACAAAAAACAAGCTAATGAGAGGCCAATGTGGCAAGAAATTTCCTGTTTCGAATCTGAAATAAAATGGTACTAGACACTAGAATTCTTTGTACTTGCAAAATAGTATACAATAAATGAGAGAGTGACGATGGAAAGACGTAATTGATGCTCTCTATATCAGTAAAAATGATAAAAGTGATACATGATAGCTCTACTAGAGGATATTTTGACATTGGCAAGATGCTGAAGAATATTCATGACCACTTCTTGTGCAATGCAAGGTTCAGTATTGAGTACTGGTGCAAAGAATACACAAAATGTGGTGCTCAGAAGGGACCAAAGAAGACAAGAAAGATCAATCATGCATAAAGCATTGATTATGAAACACTTTCCAACTCTAATTTTATTTAAACATCTCTAAAATGCAATACATTCAGTGGTAATGTTTCTAAAATTACCATAATACTGCAATAATTAACTATATTTGAAAATTTAAAACTTCATTAAAAAAAAACTAACTTGATTCAAATGACGTCATTGAAATATAAATCGCCTAGCTCTCTGTTGCTGTTGTTGAGACCCAGACCGTCCGACCTACCAGAAAGGTGTAAAATGACCGTTTGGACGGCCGGGAAGCCCTGCCTGGCTCTCTGTTGTTGTTGTTGAGACCCAGACCGTCCGACCTACCAGAAAGGTGTAAGGCAACTGTTTGGACAGCCGGGAAGTGCCACCCAATTTAGACCGGAACCCAGTGGGGGAGGCATCTACAGGGACCGTACCCTCTCTGTTGAAGACCCAGACCGTCCGACTCGTCCGGAGGACTTAGAGTAACTAGTTGGACGGCCGGAGTACCCTCTCTGTGTAAAAGCAGTAAATATTTCATTCATACATTTTTATTTCATTCATCACAGTACTACAATAATTTATTCTACTTAAAAACTTAAAACCATGGAGGTAAAAGTAATTTAACTCTATGCATAAAACTTCATCGAAAAAGTCTGCCATTAAATCATCTGCTTCTCTATGTAAAATCAATTAATGTTTCATTCATATAATCTATATTGCAGACACCAAAACAAAGTAATTATGCGTTAATGAAATTCAGCAATTCTTATGCAACTTATCTTGCAGCCTAATCTGTTTACATTCTCCATAAGTGAAAATTAGGTTTCGTTGTAGAATAATCAAAAGTTTGATGATCATTTATACTCAAATATATTGTAATTGTGTTGTTTAAGAATACTGATGCACAGAAATTGAGCAAAAATAAAGTGATTTTAGGAGGGATATAACACTAAACATAAATTAAAAAGAACTCACAATCAAACTCACGGTCATTCAAATTTGTGAGTACATAACATTTTGATAAGTATTTAGGTAGTCTCACATCTCCTCCCAGGTCTTTATATGAATATTTGATTTTGATTACTTATGGTCTCTGCCAAATAAAGTAATCAAAATCAAATATTGCATTCAACACATAAGTAATAAAAGATCCTCCTTTTCACTACATTCTTGGATGCAGCAAAATAAGTATGAGATAATCTATATAATGCAAATTTCAATGTATTTTAAAAAAGTAAATAAATATGAAGGAATTGTCCTACAGATTCTATTCAAACGTTAGAATCAATGTTTTTTTTTGTTCTTTCTTATGGTGTCAAGATAGTGACTCTGTGATAATAATTTTGGTCACTAAGGAATCAATTTGTGTGTAAAGAGCTCAGAATCATACTAAAACATAACATAACTAAGCTAATTCTAATTTTTAAAAATTCTCATCAAGGTGCATTGTCCCGGGTTCTGAAGTACATGTGTACCAAATTTTATGGCTGTATAATGCTTAGATTTCATGCTACAGATTACACACACACAAACTTCTTCCTTTTATGTAAGATTCATGTGAAACAGAAATTTTGCAAGTCATTCCTATATTTGGTAACAGTATTTCATCACAATTTTATGAAAGATACTTTTTGTAAAACTTCAAAAAGAACTTAGCTTATATTATGATTAGCAAATTCAATTTTAACTTGAAACACATTAATGCCAGTTAACTAGTTTTAAACATATATTGTTAAAACATCAGATTATATGTAAGACAGGTGGGATAGGATAGTCCAGTGGTTCGAGCATGAAGATTGTACTCCGAGGAGTGAGGACCCAAGTTTGATTCCTGTTATGCCCAAATTGTCCTTGTGTCTATGTGGAGTACAGACATGTTAAATCTGTGGATTCGAAAGTCCTTCCAAGAGGTTGGTGGTAGGGGAAAGATGGTATGGTCCCTGTGGATGTCACCTCCACTGGGTTCTGGTCAAAATTAGGTGGCATTGCCCTGATCATTCAAACAGATACCTTCGGGTAGGTCGGACAATCTGGGTCGAAAGAATAAAAAGAAAAGATTATATGTAAAGCATTCACAAGTTACTCAGGCAATTTGATGTACAATTGTAATGCTTTTTTTCTGCAACTTTGAGGTAATATTGCTATTGCATGACATTTGATAAAATTTTACAAACAAATATTTAAATAGATTTGATCATTGATTTTAATTTTTGTTATATCAGGAGTAATTCATGGTATGTATTTGTTTTAGGAAAGGTACATACATAAAAATATTCAAACTCTATTTCAGATTTTAGCTATTTATCACACATTTTTAAGGGTGAGCGTCAATAAATCTTCTGCCCTATCCACGCTTTTGTTAACTTTTGCAGAACACATTTTTTGCCGAAATTCTGCTCAAACAGTTGCGAAATATTTTCTGAAAAATAAAATGCAATACTTAGATTATATTAAAACTAAATTTCATACTCAATAAAGTATAGAATATATTTTTATTTTAATCCAAAATATTTTTGGAGCTGCCATCTGTTGTCGTAATTTAATTCATACCGACTATTTTTATTTTTTTATGAACATTTTTAAATGCCTATTCCTTCTAATACAGTATTAAATACAACAACAGATCATATATAATAATGCCACCATAACGGAAAGGTAATTTCTCATTCTATAAATTTGATAAGGAGATCGGAGGACTGCAGCCTTTTCTTCAAGTTCCTTTGTCTTCAAGTCCAAGTTCAATTACCTTTTTGTGATTGTGACATTATTATATATGATCTGTTGCATTTAATAGCGTATGAGAAGGAATACACATTTTAAAATGTTTATTAAAAAATAAATAGTCCATATGAATTAAATTACGACAACAGTTGACAGCACCAAAAATATTTTGGATTACAATAAAAAATATATTCTATATTTTATTGAGTATTAAATTTAGTTTTAATATAATCTAAGCATTGCATTTTATTTGTCAGAAAATATTTCACAACTGTTTGAGCAGAATTTCGGCGAACAACGTGTTCTATGAAAGTTAACAAAGCGTGGATAGAGCAGAAAATTTACTGATGCTTACCCTTAAGTTATGCATTTAAAATGAAGATAAGTATGCCAAATTTGAGGATTCAGAATCTCTTGTGTTACAGGTGCAGCTATAATTTAGTGTTTTCCAGTTTTATCTAATATATTTTAACTTTTTCAGGTGTATCATATAAAGTATGCTGAAATATTGAATAAAGATGAAAACAATACAAGTACTTGCATTCCTGTGAATGAACATTGCTTCATTTGCTTCATTTTCCATTTTTATTATCTCCCAAAGTACTTAGTAGTATAATGCAGCGTGAAAGGCTATATTCATGCCAAGAATGTGGCAAAAGCTTTCATCAAATGAATCAACTAAAGCAACATCTAATAATTCATATGCCTGAGGATCAACGTCCATTTAGTTGCTACATATGTGCTAGAAAATTCAACAGATTGCATCATTTAAAGTTACATTTAATGGTTCATTTAAATCAAAGTCCTCATACTTGTGATATATGTGGTCGCACATGTAATCAGTTAAGTGATTTGAAAAAGCATCAAATGATACATACTGGTGAACGACCACATTCATGCCATATATGTGGAAAGGGTTTCATTCAAATTGGAGGAATGCGTCGGCACATACAAAAGCATGAGGAAGATTCAGAAGTGTCTTTGGATTGTAAAATATGTGGAAAAACTTTTGCTAAAGCGGGCTATTTAAAGAAACATATATTATCCCATAATAATGAAGAAACATCTTTTGCTTGTGAAATATGCAATAAAACATTTGCCCATGAAACTGGTTTAAAACAGCATCTTTTTATACACAATGGAGAAGAGCCACATACTTGTGATTACTGTGGGAAAAGTTTCAGAAGGTTGGGAAACCTTGAGAAACATATAATTACTCATTCAGGGTGCCTTCCATATACTTGCGATGTTTGTGGAAAACAGTTCTTACAACTTGGAAGTTATAAAAGACATTTGTTGAGGCATGCTAAGCTTCAAGATGGAAACTTTGATGCTGCAGAACTACCTAATACAGATGATGAAGTAACTTCAAATGAAAATGAGGACTTTGTTTCAAATGTTGATAGTAACTCTTGGGTTGTTAATGCAGATCAGGTATTTGTTAAAACTAGTGATACTAATACTGATGGTCTTGAGGGTCATATTTTTATGAAAACAGGAAATGACAATTTGAGAGTAGAAACAAGTTCCAAAAAGGAAGAGACTTTTATGATTTTAATTGACTCTAATATGGATGATATTACAGATGATGTCATTCAGGCTATGCAGTGAAGAACAACAATGCCTAAGCAATTTAAACTTTTAATATGGTATCTTTCAGAAGCAATTTGCACCTGTATAGATCATTTAATCATTAAAACTGAATGTAAAATTTGTAGCCTCATAATTTATCTCTAATTCTGAGCAAAAGGCATCTAAAAATCTGATCATGACACCCAGCATTTTCAATTAGGCTAGAACTATTTTCAACATTTTGGTTTGGTAAATTTCATTCAAGGAGTCATCCCATTCTACTTCTATCTACAAAATAAATACTTTGTTATTAACTGCATACAAGGTTGTAAAAAGTACTAGTTAATTATTTTAATCAACTAGCAGTATACCCGTTCTTTGCGCGGAATATATAATATAAAGAAATTAAAACTTGAATTATGTGCAACTTTAAATGACTTTTTTATTCTAAACATCTTATTAAAACAGTTAATTTAATTCTCTTGAAAAGATGTATAAGAATCTCAGTTCTCGCTATACAAAATTATCTTCACAGGCAGATCTGAAGACAAAAAAAACATTCTGGTCCTGTTTGTAAGCACATTTACAAAAACTATTATTTCTCACAAAGCGATGGGGATTATCAAAGAAATTGAATTTAATTTTGCAAAATATTGAATTTTCATAAATTAGGAATCATTTTCATTAATTTAGTATCATTTTATCAATTCAGCTGCATTTTCATTAATTTGACGGAATTTTAAAAAGTCACCAAATTTATCAGAAAGTGGGACAATTGGACTAAGAGACAAATGCTACCAAACATCATTACAATACTATCATCTTTCGAAACGCAATTAATTTCATTGATTTGGTGTCATTTTTATCAAGTTGACAGCAGTTTTATTGATTTGGCGATACTTTCATTCATTTGATGATATTTGAGCAATTTGGCCACATTTTAAAAGGTTGCCAAATTTGTTGTCAAGTAGGATGGACTGACAGTCAAAAACTATCGAAACATCATTACAATACTATCCCCTTTCAAAACAAAACTATTTTCATTAATTTGGCATCATTTTCATCAATTTGGTAATGTTTTTAGCGATTCAACAACATTTTCCTCAATTTTGCAACATTAAAAAAAAGCCTGCCAAGTATTACAGGGATGGACGGACATAATAATTTATATTTTCGTAGATTAGAAGATTATACCCATGTATTAGAAGATGTACCCATACTACAATATATGGATTTTAAAATGCTTCCCCAAAATAAAACAAATTGCGTAAGAGATTGAAAATATCAATAATCTAAACTCGTTAAACCCAAAGACCGTAATGATATGATCCAATGAAAAATGTAATTCCAAAAAAAAAAAAATGTGTGTATAAATATATTTCTTTATTATTTAAATCGAAAAATATTTATTTGTGTAATAACTCATTGGGTTTAATTCCATTTCTTAGCAACATATTATATATTTTTTCAAATATAAACTCACTGTGTTTAATTTGTTTTGGACAAACAGTAGGTTTGTATATCCCTTTGAGGAGTGGATTGTCCCGAAAGCGTTCCCCGTCAAACACACACTCCGTTTTATTATAAGCAGAGATGTATATTATTGTTACTAACAGAGTATTCGTAACATAGTTGTTTGTTTTGCAGATTAAATTCAGACAACAGTTGGAACAAATTTTTATTATTCCACTTCCATTCAAAAACTGCTGTTAAAAGCTAAATTATTATAGAACGTTCGCGTAAATACAATATACAATAAAATTTTGGAATCGAGCAGTTTCGAAGCCGTGGCACAAAGTAGGAGAAAATGCTGCCATTGCTGCGAGAATAAATGAGAGATTAAACAAAGAAAACAGGAAAACTGCTTGTTTTTCTGCTTCCCTGCCTCTTCCTTTTTTCTTATCTCTAGCTGCATGTGATTTTTTACCACAGATGCGGAACTTGTTTGAATGAGTAAGGTTCTGCTTCTTACTTGTTCTAAAGAAGGCTGTTTTCTTGCCTTTGAAACCAGTTGACTCCTACATTTTATTGCATGCTGTATTTATAAAAAGTTTATATTAATTTATTCGACTTCCCGTTATGATTGGAATTGTACTGCACCATCACTAATTAATGCAAGTGCTCTCCAGTTCCGAAATAAATTTTAAGCATTGATGAATGTGGTCTCTAAAAAGAAAATAACATGTTAATGCTTTTATTTATTTTTGTTTTAGTTCATTTGCCAAATGATATAATTATGGTATGTTAAATATATGGGTTTAAAATTCCTGTAGAGAGGTTGGTGATAGACAAACGAGGGTATGGTCCCTGTGGATATCATCCACACTGGTTTCCGATCTAAATTGGATGGCACTGTCCCGGCCGTTTAAACAGATACCTTACACCTTCGGGTAGGTCAGATGGTCTGGGTCAAAAGAAAGAACACTTACAGTAAATAATTTTAACAGAAATTATGTTATAATTGTTCATCATTTCAAAAATTTATTTCCCTTTTATTCTCTTTATAAATGCATAACATATATGCATAAGACATCAGCTTTTTTTCCACTTTTAAATTAAAATTACAAATACTGAAAAGTAGCAAACGACTCACAAATTTGAAAGTTTGAAGTGTACTTATTTTAATTCAATAAGTCAAAGAATATTCTTACAAATACCTGAAATGTCTTTCACTGCATTAAATGTATTCACACTGTAAAGATACTTTTACAAGTAACCATTGTTATTAATTGAAAATCTGGGTCATTTCACCTTGGAGATAAATTTGTCAAAATGTCACAAACTTGGTGACTTTTGGAAGCTTTGAGGAATTAAGATGATTAACAAAGAATTTTCTATAAATTTTTCAGGAACCTTTCATAGAGATGAATGGTCTTGTTCATTTTGAAAGTTGTTGATATAACAAGTAAAACAGGTAATATAACACGTAAAAATGAATTGCGAATACAGTGTTTTAAAAATTTAATCATCATCTGTTTTGTTAATTGCAAATTATTCAGCATGTTAAGTGTAAACAACTCTTATTTAGCATGTGAAGTTAAATAGCCATAAATGGAATTTGTCTGTAGCTGTTCCCAACTGATTTTTTATTCATACTTCATTTTGCAAACTTTGACAGACCATGTACGTTACTAAAAATTGTACTAAATTATAAAATAAGAGAAAAATTGTACTAAATTATATATAATCAACAAGTTTTACCTTAAACTTGCTAAAAATCATTTGATAAAAAAAATAGGAAAACAATTAGTACTGACTTTTATTAAAGTAATGTGAAATAAAAAGTAAAGAAAACCAACTTGAAGGCGGTCACTGTCATACTTTTTTTTTACTTAATTTAAGAAAAATGTGCAATTTATAGGGGCAGCCATTTTTATGTTACATGATTTTTTAACTGTACAATTTTCCTGTATGTCCAAAAAAAGAGATTAATACCACTCCTATACTTGTTTCATTATATTTCCCATAGACATTCAATATACAACCATAAAAAAAGTACCCAACCACAATTGCAGAATTTTCACCATAGAAATAAATGGAAGATATCATTAAATAGGGATTAATGTCTTCTACAAATATCAATATTTAAAATTTGCTTAAGGGTTCATCTTCACAGCTATTTTGGCAACTCCAAAATCTTCTAGGGCAACCTCCATTGATTATTACATATTGAGATTCAACAGAAAATTTCAAGCAGATTTTTAAAAAAAGTTTATACATAGTGAACTTAAAATCCTCTGCTCTTATACAATACAGGCATTATGTGTAGGAAAAATATAGCATGAATTATGTTATATTTTTCTTATATTTTGAACACACCAAATTATCCATCTATTTATAAAATAAATAAATGCCCATGTCAATATATTTATATATCTCAACATATTTAAATGAAACTTGAATAAAAATTGGTCATGCATAGCTACTTTATGTACTCACATAGAAATGAATCCCCCACATTGAGAAAAAATCAGTATAAATCTTATTACTCACGTATAAGTTAACTACAAACTGGTATATTTTAAAAAAAATGTAGTTAATATGCCTATAAAATTTTAATGCCATAAAAAACTACAAATTTAAAAATAATTTTCTTGCTGATTGCTTTTATAGGTAATAATTATTCAGAATTTTTTCTAATTTTGCATAATCTTTAAATAAAAAAACATTGTTCTAATTTGATATGTATAAATTACATATTTCATTGATTGATTTGAATTTTTTTTTTTTTTTATGTGTGTACTTGAGAATACCTCTTAATTGACTATTAGTTTGTTTCATATAAATAGTTGCAAACTTATAAAATAATATATTTTTTTTATTAAGCAATTTGAAAGCTATTACATCTTAAAAGTTCTTAATTATTTAGCATTTACAAATTGACATTTTATTTTAATTTACATGAAAATATTTTCAAAAAGGAAAAGCTAATTTGATACTTACAAATAAATTTGAAACATGTTACATTTGAAAAATAAAAAAAATTGAAATTTTAATAAACAAAAGTAATACATTAAAATATACACATATAAGGGAAAATTACAAAATTTTATTAAATTTTTACATTGTTTTGATACACAATATTTTTCATGATGCTTCATTTATCTAACATGATTTCAGTGATGTCTTCCTGACACTTCAGCAATTTCAAAAAAATTTCATATTTTCGATCATGATATCTATTGGGAAAAAAAAATAAGATTAAAAATATTAAATGTTCTATCTTCCATAAATCATTTTTAGAAATGTTTTTAAATTGATAGAAATAAATTAAAGTTTTCATTTTTTTTTTTTTTTTTATATTAGATTAAAAATGATGAAAATAAATGAATATTTGGTATTACTAATTTTTAACATGGTATTTTTTTTTTTTTAATGAAAAAAAAATATGCTTGTAAATGAATAAAATGTTAAGACTAAACATATTAATTGTATACTTTGTCATTAAAACAAGTTAATTTAACGGAACAAGACAATTATTGATCAATGAAAAGTAAATATAATGATCTCATTACTCAAACTTCATAAAATAAGTTTAAAAAGTGCATAACCAATTGTTAAAATATTTCAAGGTCTAGGAATTGGTTAAATTAATGTGAGAAATGTTTGAATCAACTATGTACAATAAATGTATAGTTAAAACCAAGATTTAAGAAACAACTTTTTAACCAAATGTCCCAAGTTATATTGCACTAGTTGGAATGAACAAAATATTTGATATCAGACAGTGTAATTGTTGTGACAAATCACACTTTTACTTATTCAAAATTTAATACTTTTTAGAAATCATTAAATATCTTTTTTTATTTTAATTTTAATTGTTTAATTTTTTTATTTTTGATTATTCTAAATTACCTTATTCAAAATTGCTTTTATTTTTTTATTTCATTAATAAGTCATTTGTCCATTTTCTAAATTAAATTGTAGATGCGCTGTTATTCAAATTACATGTTTTTCATTCTCATCTGGCTGTGAATGCTTTCGACTTGAGCATGGTCACAGCGCACTCTTCCGGCAATTGATTAATCTTCATTTCCGGTTGAGAGAAGTTTTGGTTTGGATCAATTGATCTGACTCTTCTCTCCTTTTGTGGTTGGAACCTTGAGACCCCTCTAAAATTCATTCAGGCAGGGTTTTTTTTTTGTCTTTTCTACCAGTTAAATATTGAAAGGAAAAGTAAGAGGATGTGTGTGAAGAAGTTGGTGGATTCGTCTTTGTCCTGAAAAGGCATGGCGGACCCAACCATTTTTTTATGCAAGATGCTAATCCTTAATAATCAAATTTCCAAATCTTTCAATATACTAAATATGTTCTTGATAATAAAAAAAATTGAGATAAGAAAAAAATGCAGGGATAATTTTTTTGTAAGAGAAAATTATCTTTTAATTAGATTGTGATGCAAAATTTGCCAAAGTTTGTGATTCTGTTATTGACCGATTTATCAGTGATATTATGGATGATTTGGCAAAACCAGTGCCATTACTTTATGAAGAAGATACTAATTCAATGCTGTATACAATAGGTCTAGTAAAGATAATTAATTATGAAGAAGAAAAAATAATCGAGATTCTCTTTACTCTCCTATGCTTATTGCACCACTTCATCTTCAAAGATGTTAATTGTACATCCATTCAGTTTGAGTGTTTTTGATTTTTATTTAGTGAGTTGATATTGTCATTTCTCTCTATATGTACAGGGTGTCCCATAAATTCAGAATTAATTTAAAAATTCCTAAAAATTGAAGGAATTTGTATATTTGAATGCGGTTTACGACAAAGTTAGTCTCATGAAGGGGGGTTTTTTTGGTAGAGAAAAAAAAAATAGTTCAAAATTTTGTCAATAGAGGGCGCTGCACGCAAGTAATCACAGAATTCCGTGGAAAACTATGTTTATTTGCATGCAGGCAAATGTTTACAAGCACATCATAGCACTAGAGTACTTGTTCTATGTGTCCGCCATCACCACAAATGATAATTTGCAAGCGAGTGACAAAACCGTTAACTGCAGCATGTAGTATATCCGGATGGATGCAGGAGATTTCGTGGCGAATGGCATCCTTTAACTGCACTAAAGACGATGGGCTGTTGCAGTACACTCAGGACTTAACGTAACCCCAGAGCCCAAAATTTAGGGGTGTTAAGTCCGGTGAACGAGGGGGCCATTCAATTGTACAGTGACGACTGATTAATCGTTCTTCAGTAAAGGTTCTGCTCAGGAACTTCACTTTGTTTGTGATATGAGGAGGTGCCCCATCTTGCATGAATGTCACTGTGTCAAGGACATTATGTTCCAATAAGCACGGTATCACTTTCTCCGTTAGCATTTGCAAGTAGCGTGTTCCATTAGTTGAGCACGTCTGCAAGCCTGCTTTTGCACAGGGCTGTTCAAAGAAAAAAGGGCCCACAATAATGTATGCAGTGAATCCACAGCAACACGTGGAAAATGTACGGGCTCCTCACTGTAGGCATGTGGGTTTTCCTTTGCCCAGATTCTACAGTTATGGGTATCGACTGTTCCATGCAATGAAAGATGTGCCTCGTCTGTCCATAAGATATTGAGCAGCTATTGTGGATCTTCGTCGATTTTCGACAAAGCCCAATTTGCGAATTGCACTCGCTTAGCTGTGTCATTTGGTAAAAGCTGGTGCAGTGATTTCAACTTGTAAGGGTACAATTTTAATACACCATGAAGGATGCAGAATACCGATGTCTTCGGTATACCACTTATTCTTGCCAGTTCTCGTGCGCTACTTGCTGCACTCGTTGACTGTTCCCTTAAAGTATGCATTTGCGAAGCCACAGCGCAGGTATGGACCTCTGACAAACGTGGTCTACCACTGCGAGGGCGATTACACAAACTTCCCATTTCTTCAAAACATCGTACCAGGGAAACCAGTCTGGCAGGAGCAATTGGACCAGAACCTTTCTTCAATCTCTTCTGTGTCCAAAACCTTTGTAAAGTTTCAGCCGGCGATTCGTGGCTGAGGTAAAACAACTTAACCAATAGTGCTTTATCCATCAATGTCAACATCACAATGAAAGCCAGTAACAGGAAAATTCAGAAATGAGCTTTAAATCATACACTCAGCATTTTATAGGACTTTGCTTTGCATATTTCCTGTGATTGCTTGTATGCAGCGTCCTCTATTGACAAAATGTTGAACTAATTTTTTTTCTCTATAAAAAAAAAATCCCCCTTCATGAGACTAACTTTGTTGCAAACCGCATTCAAATATACAAATTCCTTCAATTTTTAGGAATTTTTAAACTAATTCGGAATTTATGGAACATCCTGTACATATATAGATACATTTTAATTGTGCCAAAGAAAATAAAGAAATTTTTTATATATACTTAAAAGTTCTAGATGTGTGTTAAAATCAATTTTCTCAATTTCAATTCATCAAAAATTAGTCTTATCACAAAACTGATATATAAAATGATCTTATCACAAGACTGATATATATATAAAAATATCTTATCACAAGACTATGATATATGAAAAAAAAAATGAAGTATGAATTTGTTAGTAAAAAAAAACTATAAATTGTATATCATCTTATGAGTCTTTAATATGATGAATATTATGAAAATTTACTGCTAGCTACATAAACTGAATTGTTATGATTTTATTATTTATTTTATTTTGATTTACAAGTATAAGATTCCAGGTAAGGAATTAAGAACAATATAATTTTTTTGACTTTTTAAACAGTTTTCTGACTTTCTGGTTTAGCAATCAAATTCTCAAATAAATCCAGATTTTGCCTTTTCCTATGTAGGGTGCAACCCTGTAACCAAATTTATCAATATATATAGTGAATTCTCATAAGACAGTATTAAATACCTTGAACTGGAGACATCTTCAGCTTAATGCTATGATACTCGCCTATCTGCCTTAGAATCAAATTCCAGCACTGCATAGTTAATGATTCTATATTCTCTCTACAAATATCAACATTAAAAACTAACGCCTACACTCAAAATCCCAAACCAGTGATAAAAAATGAATCTACTTGCATAAATAAAACAAATTTAAAATGCTCCAGTAATTTTTTAACCCAGGGTTCCCACTCTTTACAAACAACAAAAAGTAAAGACTTTTTAAGTGCCCAAAATGAATCTACACATGCATACATTAACTTTGTTCGACCAGGATTTTATATAATAAAAAATATGCAATCTACTAAATTTTCATACTGTTTTCAATTACAATGTTCAACATACTAATTAATTATTGCAAAGAAAAAATATATATATAAGAAAATACCACTGAATTTGAGCACTTGCTGAAATATACAGTACTGACAGCAAGATTAATTGCATATTATATAGAATGTAAGCAGAACCTCCAATTTAAAGAGTTTTATTCTGTTATGTATTATACAATTGATTAAAGCTAGCAAAAATAGAAGAAACCAAAAACATATAGGTATGGAAATGCAGTAGTTGATGAAGCACCCATTTTATATCATCGAATTTTTTTTTCCCCATGGAGGAAAAATACCCAATTTTTGCTGAAATTGTTATTTTTTCCATGGAAGAAAAATAACTTAAGGACTCTTAATGAAAACTAAGTACTTTTAAGCATCCTTAGAAATGAAAAATATGGACTTTCTAAGGATCGTACTGCTAAGCATGTACCAGAAAAGCTTTCAAGAAAGAATTTAAAATCTTTTAAATAAATATTTTTAACATATATTTGAAACATTGGTGTGAGATATATTGACATATTAAGCCATAATTACACAGTAATTCTAACTTACTTTTTATTCTGAAAATCAGGTTTAACTAATAGGCCTTTACCACTCATGGCAGACATTGCAGCTAGAACAGATGGATAATACTTAGATGCACTTGCACCCAGCATAGCGGATCCAACTAAAACTGGCTCAGAAGTATAGGGGATTATGACAGGTAATCCTGGAATAAAGAATGAAAACATCATTTATTAAAAGTAAAAATTTTAAATAGAAAGGGGTTAGTGATTTAAATTACAACTGCAATGAAAACTGAAAATTAAAAGCTACAGTACAGAACTGATTATCTGCAATTCCTTAGTCTGGGAGTTTTAAATTCTTTTTTTATCTTTCTCTGTAAATAACTCGCATTCCTTGGGCAGGGTTCCCACAGGAATGTGAAAATAATTTTCCCTGACCTTCACTGACCAACTTTCCAAAATTTCCATGACGACTCGAGATACACTTATACCAACTGTTTTCCAATTTAAAAAAAATTTAAATGGCCTTCACCATCCCCATAGCCGTCCATCTCTCTCCTCTATTTTTTAAAATAGTGTTACATTTTTTTAAACAGGAAATGAAACAAATCTTATTTTACTTTCGACAGTTACAAAAATATAATAAGTATTACAGTTGGTATAATCGTACCATAAATAATACTGATTGAAATGATAACAATAACAAGAAAAAATGACAAGGGAAAAATCACACAGTTTTAGCATAATAAAACATCAAATATATTTGTATGACAAATTCATCATTAAACATATTCCACATTTGATATGAAAAATTTTCCTTTTAGTCCACTGCTTGCTTTTGTAAAAATTTAATACGAGCTGCAATAGCTTCTTCTTGTTGCTTATCTATTTTTAGAAAAAAAAATTTCTTCTAATTCCTTTATTTATTTTTTTAATTATCATTTTTGGGCTGTTTTTTTATCTTCTTCAGCTTGGTTTAGTCTAGCACTTTCAACATAGTCTTAATAGCATCTTCGAGAATTTCTGACATATGTCAACATCTGTTGTGTTATGGGGACCTTATGCATATAACCATAGTATCTGATTGCATCATACACTTTTCTCTGTGAAATAAGACTTTGTTCATGTAGGTTTTTTACAAGACTTTTATTTATCGAGAAACCACTCTCAACTGTGGCATTGCCATGTTAAAATAAGAGACATAATTTTATAACATACCATAGATCTTGATAATCTCGATTGCCAAAAAGAATTGAAGAAAAAAAATCATGTCTCTGAGATGAGTCTGCATCAGTTTCTAAGAACTCCTTAAACTATCATTGAGGAACTTATCTAATAATCATAAACAAAAATAAAGCAGGAAATGCCTAGGTCTCTTTTTACATGATATTTTTTACATAATTTTTTTTTTATACATCTACCGTGTAAAATTTTTTTTTGTAAAAAAATTATTTTGAACATCTACCGTGTAAAAAATTAAAAGTATTCACAAAAATGTTTGATATAGGATACATTTTTCACTGACCTTATACAAAATTCTTAAAAATTCCCTGACTCATAAACAAAATCCCTGACTTTCAAGGTCTGTAGGAACCCTGTTGGAGGTGGGGGGTAGTTTAAAATGTCCTTGGCTGTAATAGTGGGTAAACTAGGATGCTATTTTAATAATTCTCACCACAGAATTGGTAATACAATAAAATTGTCAATTGCAATTGTTACTACAAAATAAGTAATATGTCGAGTTCAACTTCTGTATTTTTAATTAAAGCCATGCATTTTTTATAATGGACCTGAAATCTGGAAAATTTTTAAATCTGAACGTTGTTGGTACAGAGGTTTACAGATATTGGTCCTATACTGTGCTTATTTGATAAAAAAAATATCAACCAGTTACAGAGAAAGACATTCTTCAGGATGAAAAGACAGAGCAATCAACTCAGTTAAAAAGATGTTTATTTCACCAGAAAGTGTTATCAGGAAGAATTGGCATTGCCATCAAGAAAAAATAAAATTGAATAGCAAAACAAGAAATTGCCTTTCATTACCAAATCAAATTGAGTTGCTATCAAACCAAAAAATGAGCGAATACACTCCAACCACTTTCAGTCATATGGGAACTGTAATTTTTCAGAGGCATAGCTAGGATTTTTTTTAAAAGGAAGGAGGGCGAAAATGCAGATATTTTTAACTGCAGGTAAAGACAGTTGCCTAGTATAATATGCAACTATGTGTATTTTTCTGGATTCTAGAGTTTGGGTGTAATTCATATGACTAAAAGATATTGCCAACTTTGCAAAATTCGAGTTCGAGTTTAAAAAAAAATACAATAACTACCAAGTCATAGAATGAATACAAGTTTATCAAAAATGAAATGCAGTATATTGCATTTTAAATAGAATAACTAATACAATGATAAAAGTGTAAGGTAATAATTTATCAATCTGGTGAAACAAAAGTTAAGGTTTAAATGCAATTTTTCATAAAAAATAATATTAATGATATAATGCAAAAATATGATATCATCTTCAAAGCAGGAATTACTACATGCTTTGAAAAAAAAACTGATTAAAGAATCATTCATTTTGTGCAGCAAAATTTTAATAAAAATCAAAATGCATACAATGTGTAAACAAGATGAGCAAGTATTAAATGCAATTAATTGAAACTTGACAAATGTTAATTAAATTACATTAATTAACACTGAATATAACTTAAAATATTACAGTACCAGTTATATCTGCATGCATTTGGACATAAAATGGATTTTTTGCAAGACCACCACAAATAAGCAAACATTTAATCATATGTCCTTTATCTTCTAGGGAGCTGAATATATGCTTTGTACTACACTGTAATAAAAATAGTGTATTAAAAAAATTGACATATATATCAATACTAGCAAATGTACCCAACATTGCTCATGGTTTAAATATCTTAAAATAAAAAAAAAAAAACATTTATAATCATATTTAAAAATTTTTTGCTAGAAAAAAGTACATTTGATTCAAATTGAATGCAAGAATCTCTGTTTCTTTTTTAGAAAGTGAAGTTTATGTGTAAATCAATAAAAAGCTAAAACATAAAACATTCTGATGCCCATTTCTACTACATTTACAAAAATTCTTAAGTTTGGTCATAACTACACCTAAGTAGAAAAAACTGAAATAAGTATTAGAAAATATAATTAATGTCCTTAATATTAATTTATATTTTCACAACTAAAAAAACTCAATCTAAAAAAAGCATATTAAATTATTCCATATAAAAATGGAAAAGATATGTCAAATACCTAAAGTATTTATACCCAACTTCTGATTTGCAAGGCATGTTTTAAGAATCATAAAAACAGTCTTAAAAATTCTTTACTTACATACTTCCGATCATCAAGCAAATGTGTATCAAAATTTTAAATCATGAGTAAAAAAAATGGGGAACCATTAACCATTAAGTTTTTCAATATAATTTAATCCCATTGTAACAATCAGTCATAAAATCAATCAATAAAACAATGCATTTTGTAACTAATGAAACATTCTTATTATTATTTAAAATATGGAAGCAATTAAATAATATTAGTCTGTCATCACTGCAACATAGTTGACTGCTCTATTTTAAGCAAATTTTGCAGATTAAAAATATTTTGCTTCCATCTCTTGGCAATTTCATCTAATTAACTTTTAAGAAAAACTGTCTGTCTAATGTTATTTCTTCAAAAAGACACAGTTGTTACAAATATCTCAATACACACTGGGCCTAGAAACTTCAAATATGGATAAAGTTGCCCCAAAATAACTCAAAAGGAATGAACAAAAATATTCGGAATTGTATATGATTCCTACTTATTTCCCACAAAAGAAAATAAATGACTTTCTAATGTCAAAAGTCAATTTTTTAACAACCTTCATTACTCTACAAAGTTTTTTTACAACAAAACTCTCTTCTAAGAGCTGCATATTTATTCTAACTTGGATGTCACTAAAATTAAAAAAGACTGAAAAATCTAGCAATTTAATGTTAAAAATTAAAATACTAAGACTTTAGAATTTTATAAAGTTTCCTGTAAGATTGTAATCACTGCAGTCATAAAAATTCACTAAAATATCAAAAAGTAATCTTGAATGGTATAACTCAAATAACACTAATCACCATTATCATATGCTACAATGATGAAAACAGTGTAGCTTTGGCTGAATTTATGTCTGGTCAGAAACTTTAAAACACGGTAATGAAATCTAATATTTTACCTAGAAATTAACACAGTAACACTGCAAAAATAGAACTTTGATATACATAACACATACCGCTAATACAGAAACAAAATAATTGTTATATTTATAAAAGCTGTAGTTTCTCTGGATAGTAAAATGCATTTACATTAAAACCACATAGAAATTTTCATGTATTTTTATATCAAGTCTAGCATTTTCAAATAAAAAATTAACTAGCTGCATATTTGCATCAAAATTTTCATATATTTAAATTAACTCACTGCTAAGGCTTGTACTGTAGCCACATATAATTTCACCAGATTATCTTCACTGGCTGATAAAGTTAAACCACAAATCTAAGATAAAAAGATAAAATAATAAGAAAAAAATATAACATTTTTAAAAATTAGAAAATCGTGAAATATTTACTGTATGGCTCAAAATAATAAAGACTTCAGTTACCATAATTTTCAATACAAAAATTACAACATTTATGTGTTTAGAAATATTTTATTTATTTATTTTTTTTGTTAGATGCAATGTTTAACACCTCCATGGCAATATGCTAAACTCTTGTTTCTTTAATCACTTCTGTAGTGAATTAAAGTTATCTAAATCAAAAGTTACTTTTAAATTCCAATCTTAATGTCCCAATCCAAAATACTGCTTAACCAGGGTGTGTGTCTACAGGGTTTCTAAAAGTCAATTTCATGACTTTTTCTTGACTTTTTGGGGACTTACCAAAATAAATTCCTGACTTTACTTAATTGTGTCTGTCAATTATATATAATTATACTTCAAAATATCTTTTGAAAAACACTATTCTTTTACTTATATATTGCTCATAGTCTAGTCTAGAAAATTAATTAAAAGACTACCGAAATATCAAATTTTAGGTTCAATCAATAAACAGTTTTCAAAATTACATTTTCAAAATGAAGACAAAGCATAAGTCAGATCACAAGAAACTTAAATTGTACTTATTATAGATTCCCTTTAGGAAAAAACAAAAACAAATAAAAACTTCAGTTCAATAACTTATATTGAAATTATTTTACCGGCCTAAACAAACAAATTATTGATATACAAATGACATTTCTAAGTGAGAAATTAGAGGTGTAACAATATAAAATTATAATATTTCAAAAATGGCAACCTCTGATATTAAAATATATACAACAATTAACACTTTGTACAAAACACCATAACTCCCAACACTCTCATGTATTTATTTTCTTATAAAAAGTGAATGAGATTTTTTGCTAATGACACAGTTCTCAGGAATTTATAAGTAAAAAAACACAATATGCAAAGGATAAGGAAAATTTGAGCAACATATTCAAGCACAAATAAAATAATAATGCAACAAACAACTGTTTCGAGGATATGCTGAATACCTCATCGTCAGTGCGAAAGAATCAACAAACCCCATGTAAAGAAAAATGAAATGGGCACCTGAAACCAAGGAAATAAGTAAAAAACACTTGCAAAAGGTAAGTAAATTAGTTTCCTAGTGCTGACGAAGGAGCTTCAGCATATCAACAGCGGTATGCTACATTATTTTATTTGTGCTTAAATACATTGCTCAAATTTTCCATATCTTTTGGGAATTACCTGAACTTTTATGGTGTTTTATATATAGTATTACTTGTTTTATTCATAAAACACATTTCTTTATTTTCTGTTCAGTTAGTCCAATTTTTTTTTCTAATTGTTCAATTTCTTCATTTGCTATTTGCAATTTTCTTTTCTTCATGTCTAAGTTTAGCTTCAGCCAGCTTTTGTTCAAGTTCCTCAGAATTCAGCTTGAATTTCTTTTGCTTCACAGCCTCATTCCTTTTTCCAGAAGCACTGCGAGCTGCTGCAATCATTCCTGTGGTTATAGGAATACTTTCCACACCACCATAGTGAAGAACAGCAGAATGAACCGAATGTTGAGCGACCAATGAATTTTCTTCTAAATTTTCAACAATGCACTTTTTGTTGATTGCAAAACTTCACTCAACAGCAGCATTGCCATGGAACATGGTTAATACTTTTTTAACAAACGTTATTAATGGATTACCCTTATCCACAGTTTTCAAAAGATCCATCAGAAATTCATCTAGTCTGTCATTTTTTATATTGTAAACCCTCAACTTTGTTTTTACTGTAGGATCTTCACAAAGCTTTAAGTATGTGCATTTAACACAATCAGCCTGAATTGGAGTTAAATGTTTTTTCTCTACAAATTTCTTTAATTCTATAGACACTCAATTTGACCTAATTGATTCGGATGATAATATTACCTGTGGTGAAAAACATGATATCCCTTTGACCAGTCTTGTATTTTACACAAAGGAGACTTCGTTTTCAGTTCGTTTAAAAAAATTATTAGAAAATCTCTACATTCTGTTTGAAAGACTATTTTGTTATTTTCTGTCACCTTTAAGATAGCAGTTGAAGTGCCAAACCCAACATCAATTTTTTTAATGGGTACATGATAATCCTTGTTGTTGATGTCGACAAGCACAATGTCATGCAGATTTTTTTACTGATACTATACATTTTTCAAGAAAACATGAAGCTAAAGTTTTAAACAACAATGCTGATTCATCATATAGATGTGGTAATAAGAGCTTATCTGATTGAAAGCAAATCAAGAATGTCTCCAATTCTGAGGTAACTGACTGTAAGAAATATAGCTTGGTAAGAAGAAGTTCAACTCTAAGGAATTTAGACACAGTCTCAAAGTTTTTTGTAGCTGGAGGGTGAGCTTTCACACCTTCTACTACGAACTTTAGGAAGACAGGATTTTTCATGACTCGATTTTATAATTCATGACCTTTTCGGGACTTTCAGGACACATTTTCCGTTTTTGCTATATTTTCAGAACTTTCGTGACTTTCATGACTTATTAACATTCCAAGCTAAATGAAGTAAATTCAGTTTTTTTAATGTTTCATAGAATGATCAATTTTTAGAACGTCTTTCGCTTAGTGTTAAATTCTAATTGATTAGAGAAATGAAAACAGAACTCCATATTTCAATAATAAGTAATGTTTGATTTAGATAACTTTAATTCATTACAGAAATGGTGAAAGAAACAAGATTTTAGCGTATTACCATGGAGATGTAAACACTGCGTCTGACAAAAATAAATAAATAAAATATTCATTGATTAATAGCTTTATTAGCTATTATTTAAACAAAAATGTGTGAATGAATGTTGTCACTTGCACTTGTTTAAATTGATCAATATTTATTAAATCAAATATTTATTCACTATTATTTATTATTTCCATATGACTTGGTTACCCAACATAAAGAAACACATATTCAGTTAAACTTACATTGGTTATAACATGAATATAAACAATAGTAGCAAATGAGAATTGCTGCCTCTATTATTTATATTTGCTGCAGCATTTCTGTTCATTTCTTTAGGAGAGGGGGGGAGGGCGGTTTTCAGTGTATTATCATCCATGTAGCATTTACACAGATGTGGCTCTTTAACTGGGAATTACAGTATATGAGTATAAGAAATCTCTTTTTATGATTGATTACAACAACATTAAAAATAAAATAACTTCTATTTTTACATTGAAAATTTTACCAGATGCATATATGCACATACAAGAAATGCTTATACAATTCAAAACTAATGCATATATTTAATAAAAATGTAATGCAACTATTTACTGAAACTAATATAATGGAAGAATAGTTTTTAATTTGGAAGCTGCCATTTGTTTAGCAATTTTAAAATAGTAAAGTGATGCTGATTACGGTGTATAATTTCTTGATAAGCAAATTTGTATTTATATTAAGAATTGATTTGAATTTATTTTATTGAAAATCATTGTGGTATATGTAGAATATTCTGTTAAAAATTTAAATTAAATTAAACATATATATTAAAACAATCCATTTTATATGCTTAATATCAAGCATTTTAAAAATTTTATTTTACATTAAATTTAATTAAACAGCAGTCAATTTACTCTGTTCAGATTGTGTATTTCCTTAGCATTCATATTTATTAATATTTTAAAGCATTGCCACATAATGAACATTTTATTTTTCGATTTAATGCACCTGCATTAAAAACGAAAGAAAATAAGTTATTTCAAATATTTTACAATTGAATACTAAATTATGAACTACTGTGAAACTATGATTACATGTCTCTCACATTTTAGTTTTCCTACTTAATCTCCTATATGATAAATTAATTAATTTCTGTGTCAGACGTTGTTTCTGTTCTACATTTTCCTGCATCAAATGTTCTTTTTTTTTTAAAAGCTGCTCCTACATTCTTTGATTTATTGAAGATCGATCGTTTTATTCGACTGGAAATTGATTAAACTATGCTAAATGCAATAGAGATGTGATCAACTTAAAGTTACAAATAATTTTTGATTTAATGAATTTTTCATCAGAGGACAATGATGAAAAGAAATTGAAAAACATAATGTACCTTTTACTGCCACATTAAATAAATTAAAATTATTAAAAACATTTACTTGGGTCATGATTTGGAACAATGGAATTTGCAACGCCTTTCAGAAATTTCAAATGCTCTTTTTTAAATTAAAATAAGAAATAGCACAAAGCTAAAATTACAGATTTAAAAAAAATTGAATTGTAAGTAACATAGAGTATAAATTTTGATTAATATATTTGTACATGTTGATTTTTATCACATATTTTTATGGATTTTGTGATATCTAATTTACATTTTGCTTTACTTTCTGTAAGTTTTGTTTAACTACCTATACAGTTTCTTTTCCTTCGATTTCGATTTTATGTTTTCTTGTGGTTGAAGGAATTTTTAGCTGGTCCAGCAAAAAATTTAAAATCAAGGTATCACTGTATTATGGATTCCCAAAATATTACTTTAAACAGAAATTTTAATTATAAACTATGCTATGAAACAAAATATTGTAAAAAAAATTAATTTGTAAAACAATAAAAAATTGATCTAATTTGCTGTAAGCTGAAATGTCTTAATGCAATAAAAATAGAACACTGTGGATTTTAATTGTACTGGACAGACATAAAATATTCTGTAAAAAAATGAATATTACAAAAACAATAAAATATTCACCTTGTTTTATTTCAAAAGTTCATTTTTTTTTCAAATTATGATTCTTCATAGAATTGACGCTATTGAAATTACATTCCTTTACTAGTATACATACTCCTTATATTCAACATATTAAAACTTATTTTGCATATAAATACTATGATCAAAATATTGGATGAATTGATATATACAATTGTCAAAAAAAATTATAAATTACTACCTTTATACTTATAACTCATTACTCATAAAAAATACTACCAATTTATCCTTTGTCTTTATTAACATATAGCGAGTGCTTGTAAGGATAGTATTAAATGACTTTAACTAAAAATGCATTTTTATACTGCAACTTGAAATATCTTTTAAGGCAGTATCTAAAAATATATTTATCTAAAAATGTCAATGCTGGCCTATCACACTAGGCATAAAAGAGGCATTTGCTGTTACATACCATATAGTTGATATTATATGCATAAATTAAAAAAAACATTTGTTTCAGTTCTTTGCTTAACACATTCACATAACATGTTTTCAGAACATTTTAAAAAGCATTGATTTGGAACATTACATTTTACAATATTTTGACACAGAAATAACATTCTCCATTGTACTGATAAAGAACATGGAGTATTGCATTCTAACAACACCTCACACCATTATAGAATGAATAGCATCACTTTAGATCATGCTATGAATGTTTCATATTTCTTGGAACAAGTATAGCATATTTCAAACTATATAATCTCCCCTATATGTATTTTTCTATTATAATGCTTACAGGATTTATCATTGTGTCTCCATAGAGAATTATGTTTTAAAAACTTCAACTTTAAATTACACAAATACTAGAACAAATTGCTTGGGTCCTAAATAAGCACATGTTACTTAAATAATACCACTCAGTTTCAAAATCTGTAAATCAGTTTCAATCCAAATCACTATGAAATATGAAATCCTTAGTTTAGGTACAATGAGCACTGCTCCACAACATTGAAAGCTAATAAGATTCCCCTTTCTGTAGGTGTGGCTTAAATCGCGGCATCAGTTGGATATGCACAGTCGGCAGGTAGAAAAATGTACAAAACTTTATTTTGGAACATCAAAAAATTTTACAGACTCACTTAAAAAAGGACAAAAAAAGAAAAAAAAAATGAAATGAAAATAAAAATTACTTATTAGGCTAAAAATATATACAAACTTTTAGACAAATTATAGAATTGTGCTAATCTTATTTCTTCAGATGCGGCAGGATAAAAATCAGATTACCTAAAAAATGCAAATTTTGATGCATTTAAAAAAAATAAATATGAAGGAATTGTCTCAAGGTCTCAAGGACAGGGTATACGGAGTGCCCAGGAGGGGAAAGGATTCCCCCCTTTAAACTCCGGGCGAAGAGAAAAAAGAAGTACTAAGAAAGAGAAGCATAAGTTAAGAGAGACATCAGAGCTTTGTTTGGGGGGAGGGCGACGACCGAAGTCGAGCCCCACGCCAAGTCTTACAGAAGGGGAAAGGTATGCTAGAGTCCAAGCAGGCACCTAGCGAGGGTAAAAAGGAAGGAGGAGGATAAGCGCGTCCCGAGGAACGCAGGGCCTTGAGCTTGAGACGGGGGGGGGGGGGGGGGGGGGGGACGTACATAACAAAAAAGGAAAACGGTTCGTCGATAAATCGCGAGCTCCCAAATGCTAGGGAGGGCCACGGAGTTAGCAAGAGTTCAAAATAAAAGGGGGAGAGCAGATATAAAACAATGCTGGACGAGCCGTCTCCGCTTAGGAGGCCGAGAAGGAATTGTCCTACAAATGCGATTTAAACATAGTTGAAAAGAACGTTTTTAATCTTTCTGATGGTGGCAAGATGGAAAGCCTGTGATAATATTTTCTGTTGCCAAGCGACCAATTTATGTGAAAATCATTAATATTACTTAAAATCATGCTAAAATATAAAATAGCTAAAAAACCTAATTCAAATTAAAAAAAAATGCTAGTATACACTTGTGTACACCGAGAAGTACCTCTGCATCAAATTTTATGGTCGTACGATGCTTAGATTTTCTGCTATAGACAAATACACACAGACTTCTTCCTTCATTATGTAAGATACATTCTAATTATGCAATCTACAAAGCATTTGGTTTGATTATTTATCTTTACATAAGATTTCTAAAATAAAAATTTTATAGTGTGATACACATACATTCATTCTTGAATTCAGAGATCTATACACATGCTTTCACAGATATACACACATGCATACACAGATGGAATGCCTTGAAAGAGGTCTTTAGATATGAAATTCCATTAAGATTTTGAATTCAATATTGTCATTCATATATATTATAGTATGAAAAAATAATAAAATATGTCAAAATATTAGAACAAAGGAATAAACATTACTAATACCATTCCTTTCAGATTTGGATTTGCTAACGGTGATCGATTCCCGTGGAAATCTGGATAAACATGATAATCTTGGGTCAATAAGGATACAGAAGACAATCCTTGGCTATCCTTCAGCTTCACAGCTATTTCGTTTAAAATGTCTGTAATATGCCTAAATACAAAATATAAATACTTTCTTGAAAAATGAAGAATGAAACTAAGAGACTTTAATTTAGTTTAATAAGAAACTAGAGCATAACTTGTGAAACAAAAATATTTATATATAAATGCAAAAGCTTAGTGGAGATATATGGAAATCCAGACACAGAACATTCAAAGTAGCCAGAAACCCAAATCAGAAAAATCTCAAAATAAACAGAAACCTAGAGGACTCACTTAAAACAAACAAAGACAAGCTCAGAAGGCACAATCAAATCCAATGTGTCCAACACACAAGGTTGCCATGCAAACATCACATTACAATTTCTTGATTTCAAAATTTCCAAGTTAGAAACAGATCAAACAAATATCTAAATGGTCATCAGAATTTTGCAGGTGCTTGGAAATAGACAAAATGCACAGTATGACAACATGTAAAACAGAACTTTATCAAAATAAGTTAATAATAGCTAAAATTTTAAAATTCCCCGACATTTCACATTTTGATGCATAAACTACCTAACTGTGAACTACATAGAAATATGATGAATAACTGAATTAGAGAGAGTGAGTGCATCCATTGCACAGAGACACACTAATAAGCACATGGACATCATGCTGAAAATAATTTATCCATATTCTAGGTATAAATTTATCCAAAACATTATTTCATACATTCCACTCTGATACAATACTTAATTCTGTGTTGTAAGGAATGTCATAAATTGGCATAGTTTAATTGTATTATTATTATCTAGTGTGTGTTGAAAAGGTACTCTATGTTAGGCTCCACTTCTAATAGCATATATCTAGTAATTCTCAACTGATAATATAAATTGTCATTTTTCACTTATTAGATATTTAATCTATGTCATTAAAACATATCTACCTGGGTCATCAGAAAGAATTCAGCCAAATCCAGATTAGAGATGCAGATTTGTGGTGGCTAGGTTACCATTGGCGACTAAGTTTGCAGTCATGGCTACCAAAATTATTACAGTAAGTCGTCATTTCTGGCAACAGAAATTTCTCTGGAGTCCTTTCAGTCCCACTGCACTGGTGGCCAGTAGATCAGGCCAATTACCTCGTGTTCGCAGACCATGAATCGCAGTCAATCGCTTTGTTGAGATTTGTAAACTGATTGACGCGTGGAGCATGATTCTGTAGCTATGCATGAATCACAGTCAATCGCGATTTGGTCATACTGAAGATAATACATGTTCCTAATTAGCAAAGTATTCAATAGAAAACCATAAACATGTCTCCCCTGTGTATGCGGATCACAAATTCGATGGAATAAAATTTTGCTTTTTTTTACAAGATCCTTCCCGAGTACTTCACTTCATTTTCTGTTTGTTGTCTGAGAAATTTTCTTTTCGCGGGCAAAAATCATTTCCCCAGTTCACAGGATGTCTAGAGGTTACAAAAATCCCGAAAATGTTGAGAAATCAGTCATATATGTCCCATAAGTGTCGCAAAATTTGAACAAAGCTACGAATTATGAACATGAGCTTTCCCTTTCTTACATCTTTCTCCACGATTGCAAAATCAGTGCTTGCATATGGCGATTCCCACTGCAATCTTCGGTATACCTAGTTTAATTTTAAAATATTTTCCACTCTTGCAATCTATTTGTAATGAGTACAATATTTGTCATTGCTTCGTGTTTTATTGAGAAAAACTATTTTCCAAACGTATTATTTGTGAAATAAAGGCTGCAGCAGCATCGCGAAAAACTAAATTTGTACACAATCCACAGTATATTTCGTCTAATATGGGAAATATTTTCCATTTTTGTAATCTGTTTGCGTCGACTACAATTTTTATAATTATTTCTTGTTTCATACAGAAAACTTATTTTTCAAACATATTATTAATAAAATAAAGGAATATTTTGCAGCAGAATCATGGAAAATGTTATTTGAACATGATCCTCTGCATATTTTGTTTAATTATGAAATTATTTTTAACTTATGCAATCTGCATTAACTAATATTCACAAAAGTATTCACTTTGTAATGGAATTCACTCTTATATGTCTGTATAAATGAGCATTTTATAAATCAACATACTGTCCATGATATATTATAGATTTTCTTTATGCTATTATTATTAATTTGCATTTTACATCATGTATTATGAAATAATTCTGTTTTAAATTTAAAACATTCCATTGAAATTTAAATAAGCCAGTCTACTTATAAAACTAATTTCATTGTAAGAAAATTCGTTTCTTTTGATTTCTTTTTCTGAAGAAAAAATGTCTCTATTTTATTTCAACTATTCTTAAGGCTACTGCTGTTGAGGTGCTATGCTAAAATAATCCTTTCTCATCCATCTTCATCTTCTAATTATTCTACCTTAGAGTATCTGACTGAATTATCATATTTCTGCTTTTATTCCGGTGAAATATTTTGTTTAGGAAGAGATAACATTATTTTGTATATTTCAAGTTTCATATATTTTGAATTTAGAGGCATTTGTATTGCAGAATCAAATCAAATTTAAGCCAAGGGAAATTTCAGCTATAAAACACTAATCTCTTAACATCCTTGTTTATTTCTTTAAAAAAAAATAATTTTTTTCTAATCTTTTTAGGGTTATTGTGTCAAAGAAATTTTTTATAAATCCTCTTATTTATCAATGCATAACTTAGGAATTTTATTTATGTTTTATATATTTTTCACCCATGGCAACCCTATTGAATCTTTATTTGTTATTAATATTTTTGTGTTTGTGACTGTTTAAGTATTTTATTTTCATATTTAAAAAATGAAAATAAGAATTTTCTGGTTTCTGCCTTCATTTTAAAACATACCAGTTTTTATAGCTACTGTTTTACAGCTAGGGAGTGAAATTAAATGAATTTAAATCAAATCTTGTAATTTAAATTTATCTATTTCTTTTGTGTTATTACCTTTTCTCTAAATAGGGTGTATTTAGCCTACTATCTGCAAAGCATAATATAAAAGTATATAATTACATAATGTTAAGTATTTTCAATCCATGAATATCCCTCAACAGTCAGGTGTGTAACATATCAATTTAAACTTGATTTTAGACACCTGTCGTTGAAAATTTTTTGGTCACTAACTTTTTTTGGTTGGCCACTAAAAATTCTGTTTTTAGTGGCTGCTATTAAAAAAATCTGAAGCTGAATCTTTACTCCAGATGTAAGAAAGCTTAAAAATATAAGTAAACAGCTGGGAAGTTAATGCAAAAGGATTTTGAGATATCAAAAATTTACAGGTTTTTTTTTAATTGTATTATAGCAAATTTATATGCTTAAGGTTAAGACATGTGATGATGCCAAGTTCAATTAGCATGAATAGTTCTCATTCCTGAGCTATTTTGTGCCAAATATTAACTCCAACCAATAAGCTTAGAGCTAGTAACTTCATTAAATTACACATTAGCAAAGCACCACAATTCAGTCCTTGAATCAAATTCCTTATCTCTAGAAGGCAATCCTATATTCTGATAAATTCTAGATGCAGGAAAATTAAAAATATAAGTTAAAGTAAAAGGATTTTGGGATATCAAAAATGTATAAATTTCTTTAAATTGTATTATACCAAAATTATGTGCAGGTAGAACATGTGCTGATAAAAATCCCAATTAGTATAAATAGTTCTTGTTCTTGTGCCATTTTGTGCCAAATGTTATTTCCTACCAATAAACTTAGAACTAACCACTTCATTAAATCATAAATCAGCAATTCACCATGATTCAGTCCTTGCAGAATCAAATTCCTTATCCATTAAAAGTAATACTATATTGTGATAAATCCCAGATGTCTACCACCTAAAAATATTATAATAGACATTTTGATTATGAACTTAAATGTAACACACATTTTGCAATTCCCAAATGCATATAACTTTTGAAATTCTGAAAGCCAAATTATGGAAAGTGTATCTATCTATTCAGCACCTCATCTTGAGAGAGTTGTTGTTGAGACCCAGACCGTCCGACCTACCAGAAAGGTGTAAGGTAACTGTATGGACGGCCGGGAAGTGCCACCCAATTTAGACCGGAACCCAGTGGGGGAGGCATCCACAGGGACCGTACCCTCCTTCCCCTACCACCAACCTCTCGGAAGGACTTACGGACCCACATGTTTAACGTGATCGTACTCCGCATGAACACGGCGGCATTTGTGGTAGCGTGCAAATCTAGCGCGCAAACCACGGGGATACCGCACCCGAGATGGCCAACAGCACGCGGTGTTCTGAGGTGGTCACCCACCAAGTACTAACCGCGCCCGATGCTGCTTGACTTCGGTGATCTAACGAGAACCGGTGTTTTCAGCATGGTACGGCCGTTGGCCTCATCTTGAGAGAGTGAAGGAACAACACTATTTGCAGTTCCTGACTGATCAAACCATCCAAAATATGGTTTGACTGCTTTTTAAAGGTCTAGATTCTCCTCTATTTTAAATCTCAAGAAATGATGTGAAAAGATTGTGACATGCATATAGATACAGTAAAAAATGTAATTAAATAAAAAAGCTATATGTTCGAATGACAGTAAAAAGCAACAGAATAAAAGCTTTAAGCATTTCTTTCATTAAACCAATTTTCTCATTTTATTTAAGTTTATCATAAAAAATTAGAATTTCCATAAGATACTGAATTAACATAATCTTCAAAAGGAAACAGGTATGTAATTTGAAATGTTTCCTTTTTATTTTTGAAACAAAGAAATGGGTTAAATTATTATTAGCTATTAGGATTAGTGGTATGAAAATCTGCAGTAGGCAGCATAAAACCTTAGCTACAGAATCAAATCTGCTTTTCTTTCTTACATTTTGTTCCACTGAAATAAGTTAATTCATTTTATCACATAAAATTATGTATAAAATTGATATTTATTTAATATTACATGAAAATTGCTGGGAGGGTGTTATAATATAATTTATCATTTGGGAACTTGGCATTTATTTATTGTAACTTGTGCAAATAAAAGAATATGAAGTTTTGAGATGAAGGGTACATTTGTTTTACGGGTGGAAATAGAATAGTAAATGCCAGATGAACATCTGCAAAAGTCAAAAATTTGTTCTTCAGTCAGCCAATTTACATAAAATAAATATTTCTCAACAGCAATTTAGACTAGCTTATTGTGAGTATATGAATTCATTGTCTTTTTTTTTTTTTTTTTGAGGGGGGGGGGTTTAATGTAATTAAGCTTATTTCCCCATTTACCTCAATTTCTAAAAAAATTTCATACCCCTCTTATTTTTTTTTTTATTTGTAAAAAATATAACAAAAACCAATGTAATGTATAAGTCAGCTGACTGCCAAATTCTTTAAATCTGAATGGATAGATTTGAGGTAGAATGTAGTACACATACATTGCAGTGACACGTAACAAACACATGGGCAGAGGCACACACACAACACACATTATGTTTAAAAGTTTTTCAAGTTCTAAACTGACCAAAATATACATCAGTCGAAAATTCAATTTTGAACAATATTAGAATACTTGTCATACACATATACTATGCATTTCATATATAATACGGAAAGGGAACTACCACGATATATTTTTCAAACAACATACTTTAAAATCTTCAGTATGAATGTCAACAATAAGATAGCTTCAATTAAACTGAAGTGCCAAATTAAACTGCAGCATGCAAATGAACTCATTATTAGAATAAGTGAATAAATTCTATACTATAATCTGATTTTACATACAGAGGAAGGTAAATTATGAAGCAATGCATGTTCCATTTTAACATACTTCATTTTGCTATTAATAGAGTATGTTAGTTAAAACAATAAATTAGTTCAAATTTTCACTAAATTGGCAATAATGATTCACATTTGAATAGAAAGTTTTGCTTCAGAGGTTGTATAGGCAATTACATTTTATTTTTCTATCGCATCTGCCAAATCATGTATATTGTTTACTAAAGAATAATAAACCACTTACAAAAGGCATTCATTTAGAAGTTAATTAGTATTTTTTCTTCTTAATTAGAATATTTAAAATTCCATTTATCATCATTTAAGTTCATCTACAGAAAAAAAAAAAAAGATATTAATAATTTGAAAATTAATAAACAGTAAAAATAAAAATCTATAAATACGCTACCTCCAGGTGCAATGATTAAATTATACGACACATAATTTATTAAATTACAAGTTGAATCCAATATGTTTATGATTTTCTTTCTGTCTCTTATATGCATTTTCTTTTTTGCATATTTTTCATTTCTTTTCTTGATGAGAAATATTGGTCAGAGAAATTAAAGTAAACAGCATGTAATTTTCCATGCGTAACATGCAGATGCCACTAATTTTAATTTACTCAAAATATTTATTTTAAATTTTTTGTAGTATTATGTAAGAAAATTGCTAGTTTCAAACTGCTTTTTATCCATTTTGCAATGGAATATCACACATAAAATAATTACTATTATCAAATATTAAAGCAAGTGAATAATTTTGTACAATTTGATAAATTTGAAATAATAATGCAGTGTATTTTACATATAAGTGTATTCTTAATTACTAATTATGTAATGCATATGATCCACAAGCACAACTTTTTTGCTCATATGCAATTTCGCATCAACATTTTATATGTGGCAATAATAAATGAATCTTCCCAGTCTTAAAAGCTGTATTGTTAAAACCAGTTTTGTTTAGTCATCTTCTACAAATAACAGTAGTTTCTCTCCCTATGCACATATCCTAAGCCCTTTTATTTCTATATGCTGTTATTTTCAGCAATTAGATGTCTCTATAAATGAAAACTATTATACAGTGGAACCTCTCATTTACGGTCACTTTCCGGACAGAAAAATTTGTCCGTAAACGAGGGGTGACCGTAAAAGAGAGGATCATTCTAAATTAGATCAAATATTACATTTTAATCGTTTTAAGTTCCTCATATTGAAACATACCTATTTTTGAGAACATGAAACAATTTTAAGGTAACGGACAAACCCGTAGCCGAAATTTGATTTCGGGGGAGGGGGGGGGGGGGGGGCGTTGAACATTGTTTTTGATACTATACCTGATTGGATCTTTACCTTGTACCTTTTCAGTGTTAAATTTTTCTTTCATCGGGGTTTAACCCCCCCCCCCCCCCCCCAACTGCGATCTTGGTGACGAACGTGCACATTTGTTTCATAAAAACAATTAAATTCACAACATGTAAGTTCATATGCAAAAAACGTACAGTAGTATACATTGAATTTATTTACCTTCGGGAAAAGAACTGATCAATTGATGTTTGGTGGGTTTTAGCCACCAGTCTTTCTCCTTCGAAGTGTATTTTAAGTTGTGAGACTAAATTTAATGCCTTTCCATCATTATGCTAACAGGAAAATGTCTTTAGTCCGTCTAACACTTTAAAAACTTCAGCGTTGCAAACTCCCTAAAACCAGCTTTTTGATAACAGTTAGAAATAATTTCTTCTTTTACACTATTCCATGCGGATTTTATCCATCCAACTGCATCCAAAACGTTGATCGACTTAGATAGTTCTGTGGCTGATTTAGCTTCTTCCATTTTGCAGATCAAATGCTTTAAAAGCAGCTTGCGGTATTGAACTTTAAAAGATTTGATTGCACCGAGATCCAGTGGTTGACACTTTGATGTCGTGTTAGAGGAAAGGAAAATTACCTTTATGTTTTTCAGGCGAACGTCTGTTGGATGTGGCATTATCCATAAACAGCAGGACTTTTCTTTTTTCCTTCATGAAGTTCTTCTCTAAGTTTATCAAATATTTCAACATGATATCAGAAGTCATCAGAAGTCATCCATGCTTTCCTATTAGAGTGAAAATTCGACGGGTAAGCCACGTATATCCAGTCCCTTAAAGCAGCGAGGCTTTGCTGCTTTTCCAATCACCAAAGGGGTTAACTTTTCACCTTGCATGTTTGCTCCCAGCAGTATTGTCAATCGCTCTTTAGAAATTTTTCCTCCATTGCAACGTTCTTTTTTTAAGTAAAGCGTTTTATCAGGAAGAGATAGAACAGTTCAATTTCCTCGATGTTATAGATATCCCTTGCTGAATATCCTTCAATAATTCTTGGTATTTTTTCAACCCAATCTTCACACACACCGTTATCGACATCGGCGGATTCGCCGACCAGTTTCCTCAATGCGATTTCATGTCGAACGCGTAATCGATCCAGTCAACCATTCGAGGCTTTGAAGTCTATGCATCCTAACTCTTCTGCGGCTTCTCTCGCGTTCTCTTGGAGAATTGGCCCGGAAATAAGGAGATTTTTGTTTCTTGCAGAAACAAACCAATCGTAAACAACTGTACCTACAGAAAGTCCAGGTGTTTTAGGAAATTTATTTTTTATTTCTTGATTTCCGTTTTTCAGCCATTGGTTTCACCAATATTCTTTCTTTTTCAAAATACAGCATATTTGGGTTCTTCCTACATTAAATTTAGTCGCGAGGGTACGAACTCCGACTTTATGTTTTCATTATACTCAATAACATTAATTTTATCTTTCAGAGACAGAGCACGACGATTACTAATGCTGGTCATTTCGAAAGAAGGGTGACTATACATACACGTATGAACTCTACGACCTCAACGCCGATGTGACTTCGAATTCTCGAAAAGCAATGCATTAAATGTTAATTTAACGACCATGCGCACTCCATGTCCGTGCTCTTTGTCGAGTTTTTCCCTTGAAGTGGATCTCACTCCTTTGTGACTGAGGGTCCTTTGTGACTGAGCTATAGTCCGTTACTTCTTATCTCCCTTTTGAATTGCTTGCTCTTAATGTCCCTAGAGAATGACCATTGTTGTAGGCACAGGTGTTTTTCTTACTCAGGTGAGTTGCAATTTTTTCTGGGAATCTATCCTTGCTATAGAAATTTCAAAATTTGATTGTGTCCGTACAGAGGGTTTAGTCTAATGGAATGAATCATTAAAATAGTGTCCGCGTCCGTATCTGAGGGTGACCGCTAATCAGGGGTTCAAAGTGCATATTGTTAATGAGTTTCCTGCCGGGGAATTTATAACTGACTGTAAAAACGGGGTGACCATATCTCAGGGGTGACCGTTGAGAGGGGTTTGACTGTACTATAACAAATATAGGCATACCTTAAAATGTTTGTTAAGAAAAATTAGGAATAAGCAATCATAATAGTTGCTCATCAAAACAAATTCTAGTTATAGAGAACATTTCAAGCCAAACAATACTTATAACTAAAACATAAAGGGTATATATTCTATAACAATATTCTCTATAAATAATTATAATTTTTAAATGTAACTGTGAAAAATTTATGATTTTTAGCATGTGGATGGCAACAACCACGGTACCCAAATCAAAAATAATGATGAGCAGCATTCAGGATAATAAAACACACTACACAAGCACTGACATCACGATGAAAATAATCAACATAAAAGGGATTTTTTGAAATTCTAAAATTTTCTAAATATCAATTTATAAAATAAAATTATACATATTTTATATTTTTGAAGATTTAAATACAATTTACTAACACATATACACATTTAATACAAATGCCAACGATTTAACAACAATAAAAAGCTACATAAAGTAAAAAGAACACATAGCTCAGATTTAAAGCAATTACAGGAGCAAGTTTGAATATATATGGTATGCAGATATACCTTTGAGGTTTGCTGTTAGCTATCTGTTTCTCCAGTACTGAAGATGCTGGGTGGGAATTGATGACATGGTCCAACTAAATATTGAGTATAAAAATTCATGAGGTAAAGTACAATTTAAGACAAATACATGAAAAGCCATATGTTTCTAATGTTAAAAGTATGCCTTAGAATAAGTTGTCCAACAAAATTGTGATTCTATTTGTGTGATAAAACTTAGATTATCAACCAAATGATGGCAAATTTGAGATAACTATCAATTAGTTGGGGATCAGAAGGGAATCAAACAAACAATTCCTCGAAAAACATTAATACCAATTACAAGGCTCAACACAACCCTTAGTATTAAAAATAGTTGAAATAAGAACTTTTTACTTAGAAAAATGACCAAAAGTGACTTTTTCAAAAAAATATTTAAAAAAAAAAATAGTTTTGTAAATTTACTGGTTTATTTAATTTTCAGTTGTATAGCTATTTTTTTTAATTCAGAACTTTATGAAATTCATAATACATATGACAATAATTAAGTAACATGCAAATTAATAACAGAATATAAAAAATTCATAATATATTGTTGTGCATGGTGAACAGATGATTTATGTTATGACAATTTATAAAATCAATATTGAATGAATTTGAAATGATGTTGAGTGAATACTGCAAAATTAATACTATGGAGCAGGAAATTAGCATTTTGTAGCAGCAAAATTATTTTCTGCACTATTTAGCACACCAACATTTGAATATACTATAATCACTTAAAAAATAATTCAAACATTTCTATGATATGTCGTGGCACACATTTTTCTGTCAATATTTCTAACAACTCGATCTTTTTTTTTTTTTTACGACCAATGAGTCTCAATAGTAAGATAATTTAAAACATGTTTATTCCACAATAATGTACAAATAAAAAAAAAATAGATACTTATTTTACACCAATATGGTAAATCATGTATTTGCAAAATTATTTTTGATTCAACATAACAGGGACTAACATTTTGCCCGAGAACTAAATTACACATTATCACTTTTAAGAAAGATTAGATTTTACAAAAATCATTAACCATTTTTGCACATTATCAATATTTATTCATAGTAAAACATGCTATGAAGAAATTAAGGTTCTGTCTTTTTTTCATGAAATTAATTTCAAACAAAACATGGAAGGAAATGGATATTTTAAAACTTTCTTTATTGTCAAGAAGACAAAATAAATAATGCATTCATCATTTTTAAGTGGAAATATTAAGTTATTTCACTGCTGCATACACAATTATGACATTCCTCTTTTTATTTATTGGAATCTTGTCTATATTTTCAATATATGCTCCTCTAATCTACATTAGTAAAATGTGTGTGATTATACTAGCTATGTACTAGCTATTCCTGCACAAAGTATCTGCACTTCAGACATCTGTGAAATTTTTAATGATAGTACTCTGAAAATAACAGTTTAATTGGCTTTAAGTTAAATTGGATTTAAATTTTTCATTTTTTTCTTTGGCTGAGATTTATTTCAATATTTTCTTCAACCTGTTGAACTATATCAGCTTAATTTCTCATTCAATAACTTCATCAACAGTTTCATTGGTGGTCTATACCCTTATAAGTACAATAACTAACTACATACATCATAACTAACATCTTGTATTAAAGCCACCTCAAAGTCAATTAGAAAAGCTGAACCATTTTTGCCTTAATTACATATATTTACAAAAATAAGCTGTTAGTATGCCTCCTATGCTCAATGATTCTGGCTCATAAAATTTATATCAGTAAATAGAGGAATGTCCAAACAAATTGATTCCACCAGGTTTCATTTGTTGGAAACAGCATGGGGGTCAAAAATGTTGTTTGATGTATGTGTCTGTTCAGCATTTTTCTCGGCTTGGGACTTTTAAAAATTATAGTTTGTGTCTAATGAGAGAGTTTCTTCTATAGAAGACTACTAAGCATTAAAAAAAAATTAATAGATTTTGAATTATTTGCAATAAAATGTACTGAAAGACAGACCAAAAAAAGCTAATGCATATGTTTCAGTCTTTTAAATTTGTTACTGTAAAATATCAAAATAAAACTCCCAATGCATTCTGAGTTATCTATTTTGTTTTAATTAATGACTTTTTTAAATTAAAAGATGAAATGAGCAAAAATGTTTGTGACCATTTCTTTATTTTGGCTTGAGCTAATTGGTCTATCTTGCACTAAAGAAGAAAATCCAACATATCCTCGAAACAGTTGTATGCAGCATTGTTCATTAATTGTTTTTCCTTACAACACTAAAATTAACAAGTTGCATTTTAAAAACATCAGCCAGCAGGCTTTAGTGGTAGCAAAAAATGTATGCTCCTTTTACAAACATTATCAAAATATGATCCACAATTAAAAAAATACCACAACCCACCAGAGCTCCAGCAGCACTTTGACCAGCTTCACTACACCAATACCCTGGCACCATAGCTGAGTAGTAAGGACCCCAGACACCAGGAGTAAATATTGGACATTTATTCACCTTAAGCACAAAATTAGAATACAGTATTTACATGTTTCTCAATTGTTTATTATACATCATTTCAGAATGTTCTAAAAGTTTAATATTTCATGAAATTGAAAACTTTACTATTTGAGTTAAATGTTATATATTAACATGCAAGTTTAGTTAAATAAGCAACATGTACCCAGACCCATTAATAAGTGCATAGCAAGATTTTTACACAATTATGCAGAATAGTTCCTGCAATATCATAATTGCTGCTCTACTTTTGAAGAACATAGTGCCCCTCAGAGCAGAATACATCTTTCCCCTTTTAAACAGTACCCTGCATGCTTCTTAACAGCAACATGCTAATATTCAAAATTATTTGATATTTCATTCAATTCAAAACACAACACACTAAACATTCTATAGCAACAATAAAGAGAGAAATTACCGAGTTGTTAAGAGCATTGCTATGAAACCAGCAAAATTACATTCCAATGCTTTTTCAGATAATATGTCAAAAACAATTATTAATGCAATTGAATCCATAGTATATTTCTTAATATTTTACTTGTACAGAGACAAGGGAAATTTGTAATATATCTTACAGTGCAATATCTTAGAAACTTGGCTAAATTTTTAAAATTCATGGATTTTTCTAGGTTTTGCCTCTGACAATTTCTTGACCTTTATGCTAATTATTAAAAATTTCTAACTCGTAAGCTCAGATTCTGGCCAATGATAGTCCATTGAAATATCAAGCTTTTGTTTCAATTTCCTATGAAACATGGAACATTGTGTATAAAACTGGAGCCAGTATATTGCTGGAATGGTTCCATACCATTCAAGTTAATAGATAACAAGATCAATCATGCATAAGCAATGATTATGAAACACTTTCCAACTATAATGCAATTTTATTTAAACATTTCTAAAATGTAATACATTTAGAGGTGATATTTTTTAAATTATCATAGTACTACAGTAATTTATTATACTTGAAAACTTAAAACTTCATCAAAATATAAATCATCTGCTTTAAAATCAATGAATATTTATTTCATTCATATCACTTATATTTCAGACTCAAATAAAAACGGACAAACATACAGAATGCCTAAAGTCATAAACATTTTTCAACTATGATGGAACGTGTTAATAATATAGCTAAAAAAAGGGATAAATAGTGGTGACTGTATAAATGGATTTTTTCAAATTAAGAAAATTTGCACAACTAATTTTTTGATTTTAAACAAACCTTCATATGACATGTAGAAGTCCCACAAATCAAAGCCATTCTTTCTTCAATATTTTCAATTGAGCCATCATTGCATAAAAGAACACCTACCATAACAATACAATATATGCATTAAAATACACTCTTACAAGTTACATAAACACATATTAACTTGAAAGAGCCTAAACATGGAAAACTAATTTGAAAGTAATATCTCTTATGCAAAGTGCTATTTGTATTATATTTTAAGATTTAAACCAGGTTCTTTTGGGGTAAAAGTAAAAAATTTTTTGCTTTAAATCATGCTTTAAACCTTAATATGATATAATAGCATAGTAACTAGATCTGAAAATAGAAACTCGCCACAGGTTGATGACGTGCGGTGATAAAAAGAAACAACTAACCAGTCACTCCCCTCCCCCTTTCTCTTTTAACTGGAAAACTGCCCAGAAGTTCGCTAACTGTGCACTTCTTCTCTCCCCAAATTTCATCTCTCATATCTGTATTTATAATAATCTATATAAATAAAAATGAAAATCTGTCTGTCTGTCTGTTTGTCCCATCATCACGGGAGAACGGCTGAACCGAATTTGATGAAATTTTGTGGGTAGCCTGGAAATAGTCCCACTTAAAATTTAGTCCATATATGGAGTTTCTACAATCAGTTGTTCTCGAGATATTAGTAAAAAACGATATTTTCGTTTGTCTCATCATCACGGGAGAACGGCTGAATCGAATTTGATGAAATTTTGTGGATAGCCTTTAAAAAGCCCCCCATGAATTTAGCCCAAGTTTCGAGTATCTAAGACCAGGGGTTGTCGAGATATTAATGAAAAACGAAACTTTTTCTTAGGAGTTCTCCTCTCTAACTCCATGGTTTATAAAAACGAGAAGCTTGAAAATCGTTTGAAAGTGAATTAAAACTGTATCTCAGAGTTTGGGGGGAGATTTTTTGCACTAATTAGTCACTTTCTGAAAACATTAATTGTTTGAAACATGATTTAAATGGAAAATCTATATCCTTGGTTTATATTATACAAGCTTTTACTGAAAAATGAAAAGTATAAAGAAATAAAAATGGCTATTAAATTTTGCATTTCATGAGGAAGATTCTATCTTATATCATGTTGCTCGGCAACAGAATGAAATTAAATGTGTTGTTAATATTTATTATTATTTTTTCTATTTGAATAATAAATAAATGGATGTAAAAATATATTTTTAAGTGAACGGTTTGATTGTTCTTTTAATTATATAAATTGCCGACCACGTACAGACTTTCATTTATTTTAGCAAAGTGGTCTCCAGCTCATATATTGTGTTTAGCTAATAAACTCATATATTGTGTTTACCAATAAATTCATTTAGCCGATTGTTGAAGCAGAAAAAGATTAGAACGGGTGTATTTTATAATACAATTTCAGTGTTTTCATTTAGTATATACAAACAGGATCAGGATATTTTATTCCTCAGATCTGCCAATTCAGAGCTACGAATTTAGCGGAATATCTCTAAATAACTTGGTAACTTCTCTTAAACTTTACCAAATTAGCGGAAATGTTTCCAAATTTATAAAATTGGCGCAAATCAATGATTTGCTTTTTAGAATAGAGTACTGAAATGATGTTTCGGTAGCATTTGTCGATCAATCCATCCATCCTACTTAGTAACACATTTAACGAATTTCTTTAATATCACGAAATTGATAAAAGTATTTGTGAGTCTATAAAAATATCCTGGAATTCATAAAATCGCGCTTAATAAATGAAAATAATTGTATTTTGTTAGGGGATAGTATTGTGATGATGTTTCGTCAATTTGTCGCAAAATGGGTCTATCTGTTCTACTGTCCCACTTGGCGATAAATTTGGCAATTTTTTAAGTTATCGCTAAATTGACTAAAATGTCGCCAAACCTTGCATGGAGATCGCATTATTCAGACGATATGATTTCCATCAATTTATTTGAAGCAAATGATAACATGTCGCTTAGCAACGGATCCAATGTGTTATGCCGCATACGATTTTATATTAAATCTTTTCCGATTTGAATAATAAAGATATGTATATAAAATGAATTTCATTGGCATTGCATTTTTGACTGGATAATATCAATTACGGTCCCAAGGTTTAAACATTATTATTATTGATATTTTCGGGGACTGTTGATTCAGGGATTATTGATATTTTCAAGTTATTATGCCATTGTTTTATTATGGCGAAAATTGTTGAAACTCATATATAGTACTTTGTACGAGTAATTTTCTACAAATGCATTATATCTTCTAATCTATGAGAATATAAGTAGTACAGGTATATTGGCATATATTTTGTTATATATTAGCATATATTGGAATCAATTACGCCTTCTGGTATAAAGATTACGAGGATTATTGATATTTCCAATTTATTACGTCATCTCTTTTATTTTGACAAATATTTTTGAGACTCATATTGTAATACGGGGAATCTTCTACTAGCACACTGGCATATTTTCTAATCTGCGACAATATAAGTAGTACGGGGTTGCATATATTGATACAATTCCTTTTTTTTGTTAATTTGCTTACAAAAGGGGCCAGGATGTTTTATTCTTCAGATCTGCCCATGAAGATAAATTTGCATAGTGAGAACAGATATTCTTAAACTTCTCTTTAGGAGCAATAAATTTAATATCTTAACAGAATTTGCACATGATTGCGAATTATAAGTTTCTTTCTATTATATATTCCGTACGAAGAACGGGTATGCTGCTAGTGTATATACGAGGCATGTTTTTTAAGTAAGTACCGTTTTGGAATTAAAAAAAGACGTGCAAAGATATCGCAATAATTTTATTTCTACATGAAAGCCTGTACCTTAATCTACTTTTCTACATAATTTCCGTGAATATTGAGGCACTTGTCATAACGTGGCACCAATTTTTGAATACCCTCCTCATAAAATTCTGCCGCCTGACTTGTTAACCACTGTATCACAACTGTTTTGACTTCGTTATCGTCTTGAAGACGCTGACCACCCAGGTGTTTCTTCAAGTGCAGGAACAAATGGTAGTCGCTGGGCGCCAGATCAGGGCTGTATGGAGGATGATCTAGAGTTTCCCATTTAAAAGATTTGATGAGATCTTTGGTCCGATTAGCCACATGTGGACGGGCATTGTCATGCAGCAAAACGATACCCTTACTCAACTTGCCACGTCTTTTGTTCTGGATTGCACGACACAGATTGTTCAATGTCTCACAATAAGACGCTGCATTGATTGTCTCATTACGAGGCAGAAACTCCACTAGCAATACTCCTTTTTTGTCCCAAAAAACTGTGCACATGATTTTCCGGGCAGAAATTGTTTGCTTAAACTTCACTCTTTTGGGTGATGATGAATGTCGCCATTCCATGGATTGTTGTTTTGATTCTGGTGTGACGTAGGCCACCCATGTTTCGTCACCAGTAACAATTTGGTCTAAACAATCTTCACCTTCATTGTGGTACCGCTCAAGGAAAGTCAATGCACTGCCTAAACGTTGGGTTTTGTGCAAATCCGTCAACATTTTTGGAACCCAATGTGAACACAATTTCCGGTAATTCAAGTTCTCGGTCACAATGCGATACAAAACACTACGAGAATATTGAGGAAACCAGTCGCACATTGATGAAATTGTAAAGCGTCTGTTTTCTCTCACCTTTTCTTCCACTTTCTGCACCAAATCTTCATTAAAGACCGAAGGACGCCCACTCCGTTCTTCATCATGCACATTTCTGCGGCCATCTTTAAATGCTCTCACCCATTTCCTTACCATTCCATCACTCATAATGTTTTGTCCGTAAACTTCACAGATCTCACGATGAATATCGATCGGTTTTACGCCTTTAGCACTAATGTGATAAGGCTTTCACACCTCTGTGTTAAAATTGTATATTAAAGTATTGTTTTATTTCTGTGTGATTGAAAGTGTCAATTTCGAAATGTAAATGTCTTTTCTACATGTTTTCAATTACATTGACTTTTAAGGGAAGTGAACTCTAAAATCGCAAAAGTGTTTATGTTCCAGAAAAATAGTAATAGTTTTGTATTTTCGCTTCTCAGTCGCTAGTTGGGAACTTACAGGTTTTGCGCACGCGCGCGTTTGAAAAAGGATTTTGGAAGCAGAGTGGAAGGAGTCGTGGGAAAATGTAGACGTGTGTGTTTGATTCGCGTATGATCGCGAATTTTAAGAAAAGGTGGATTAATTTTGAAAGTGGAAGGATGTGATTAAAATATGTACCATAGTTCGACAAGTTGTGCGTAGAGTCGGTTGGCTCGGTTCAGAGATGAGTCACTCGTGTTTTTAAATGAATCAGCCTGGTAGTAATGGAATAATGAGTCTTGTGAAAAGAGAAAATGGTTCTTTCACTGGTCGGCTTGAATCGCTAATAGGGCTAGAGGGAAAGCTCATTTTACAGCGATTTGTATTTGCCTGACTCCTCCTTGTGTCCTAAGGTACGAATCAACCAATCTCCGTAACCAACCAAGATGTCGAATTCCGCCAGCATGATGTTGTGTAGTCAAGTTTCCCGACCATTATGGATTTTGTTCTGCGCAAGAATCTCGATGAGTTTATGCCGAGAGTCCATCCTGATATCCTTGCCCATGGTACAGAATTGTAAATGTTATATTTAAAAGAGACGAGGTAAAGTTTTATATATATTTAGTCTTCCACCTAACGAATAGAGTGTTAATTGTCAAATCCTCGTGAGCATCGAATCATTGATGATGTTATATGAAAATGTCGTATATGTTCAAAGTATACAAATGTGATATATAAATGTCAAGTATAATATGAGGAATATTGTGTTTATTTTATGTATCAGAAAATATGTGTATTCTCTTGGTTCCTCTTCCTCCAGGGGTGTTCTTAATGGTCACCCTACCGAGTGTAACTCTGAGTTATTGCGAGAAATGCTTGTACTCCACTGTTTTCGATCAACTGCCTTGTTATTTCATGTTTAATAAATGTGTTTGATTTCAAAACTTTGTCTTCTCTGTCGAGTATACCAAAACGTTCGCGACAGAATTGGTGCCGTTACTTTTCTCGGTGAGTGGGGAAGAGCTGAGAGAATTAAAATTTTTAAAAATTTTCTTAAGAATTGAAATTTTGAAGGTTAAAAATTACCGTTGTGCTAAAATGAGTGTTTTCTTAAGTAAACAGAGTTCCATGTTCTGCTTTCGGTATTCTCAAAAACGAGTGTTCTTGGAATTTGATATGTGCCATTTGATAAAAAAAATTGATTTGTTTGCATATTTATGTCATTTGATTTGATAAAAACTGGTTTTATTGTAAATACTGTTTAAGAACATTGCAATTGCATATTGTGTTAAACTATACGAGTATATTTGATTGTTATGCAAAATGGCTCCAATTACTAGAAACAAAAAAGTAAATGTCGGTAAGATGAGTAAAAATTCAAGTAAAAAATTAAATTCCTCCTTGAATTTGTCGCTTGATATTGCTACTGAGTCGGATACTGTTAATTCTAGAAGTAAAGTTAAAAATGTTAGCCACAAAGCTAAATCTAATGAGGAAAATATATCAGATAAATCGCCGGTATGTTTGAATTCTTCTTCTGGCACTTTGCCAAATCAAAACAGTGCTTCATCGGTAAATGATAACATGTTAAAATCATTCCATATTTTCACACCTAAGTTCGCACATCATATTCCAAAATTCTCGGGAAATTCAGAGCTTTCGTTGTCACAGTTTTTGGAAAAGTTAAATTTAGTAGCCACTCATGCAAACTGGAGTGAGTGTGACAAATTAGTTTGTTTGAGATTGAATTTAGAGGGGGAAGCAAATAGATTGATTGAAGAGAATCCAAAGCACAGAAATTGTAAAAATTTGCAGGAAATTATTCACATTTTGAAAGATCATTTTGAAGTGACCGAAAATGTTACTAAAAACATAATTTCACTCGTGAACTTTACACAGAGACCAAATGAGTCGGTTAAACAGTTTTCGATGAGAATCGAAGCTGCTTCATTTAAGGTTGTTCCGGAAGATGTAGATTCCGAAAGTGAGAATAAAATCAGGCAAACACTTTTGAAAACTTCATTTATTAATGGTTTATATCCGGAACTAAAAAGATTGGTGTTGTCACAAAACCCTAGAGATTTTTATTCGGCTAGAAAACTTGCAATTCTTGAGGAATCTATTTTAAATGAAAATAATGCTATGTACTTGACTAATCCGGTACTTACAAAAAAAGGTGTTCTCACACCAGAAAAATATGTTCTCACACCAGATCAAAGTGAAAGTATGTCAGATTTAAAAAGAAAAGTGTTAGAACAGGAAAGGGACATTGAATTTCTTAGGGGTAAAATAGAAAAATTTAAGTTTAATTCAGATAAAGTTAACGAAAAGCGTTCACCGCGTCCAAAGTGTGACAAATGTGGTAAATTAGGTCACGTTCAAGAACAGTGTTGGAAAAAGGTTTTTCAAAAAAGAGATGTGTACGGTATAAAATGTAGGAAAATTTATACCAGTCCTGGAACTAGGTATCACCAGGGTGAAAGACACAGAGGGCAAATGTCTGCAAATGAGTGGAAGTATAAAAAGCAAGGAACGCAAAATTATAAAAATAAGGAGTCATATAAATCTTTGCAAAATTCCAAAAATCATTCTTCTGGGAATCAGAGTAGATATCCCATGCACAATTATAATAATAGAAAAACTTTTGATAGGCAAACATCACATTTTGAGGAAAATAATATTTGTCATAATATTACAAATTCTTTGTCATCTTCTTCTATTATAAAAGGAAAATTAGTGAGCAGTGAAGTGTCAATATTGATTGATACGGGTAGTTCAATTAATTTAGTGTATGAGGAAGCTTTAAATACTGTACCCATTGCACATATGTTGCTAACATACAAACCAACAATTTTGCGTAGCTTTAGTTCACAAGATACTAAAGTTGAATGTTTAGCCACTATTTCGCTAAATTTGGGAAAAGAAAGATTCCCTACCGAATTTTTTGTGTTAAAATCACCAGCTCCTATTTCATATAATGTAATCCTTGGTAACAAGTTTTTACATAAACATAATGCTATTATAGATTATAATCACTTCTGTTTTAAGTTTTCAAACTCTTCCATTCCTTTTGTTGGTTATCAATGTACGAATAATTTACTTTCGATTTCAAATCATGAACCGGCAAATGAGTCGGAAATTGCAGACTCAAACCTAAGTAGTGTCGCAAAGCGTATTGCTGTGCCTGACTCGCAGATGAGTAGTGAAAAAAATGTTTTGCAAAACTGTATGCTATGTTAAAATGGATCCAATATTTCTGAACTTCTGTGTAATTTGCTTTATGTGTCAGTCAGCTGAATGTTCTGTACTGCAAGTTCTGTGCCAGTGCAGCTTTCTGAATGTGAGTGCCATGTTAATCAGGTTGAAGTAGTGTTTTAAAATTCTAAATACTTAAATAATAATTTTTTTTGCTTTACTTTAATGATAAGCAGTAATGTTTTAAAGTAATTTTAAGATAATTAAGTACTTGATGGATTAGAGTTTTGGTAAGGATTTTTAAGGATAACTGATAATTTTTATCTCTGTTTTATTTTATGAATGTGTGAATGATTTTTTTAATTTAAAGGTCTAGTAAATTTTAGAAATTTTTTTTTGAAATTTTTTTTTTTGTCATTTGGTGTTTGTTGACTTATTGGTTGGGGGTACCGCCACCTCTAGGTTTGCAACTTTCTAATGGACTTGTTTCTTGCCTGGGTGCCTGATCAACATTCTTGGTTTGAAAATTTGTCTCATTTTCTAAATTAGTAATTTTTTTTAAATGTCTTTTAAAGTAATTTGTTGGCAAGGATGGATAATAGTTAATAAATTGATTTCTGTGAAAAGTAAATTTATAGAATTTTAATTGTAAAAATTTTGAAGAAAGAAAACTTTTTGTTTAGTTAAACTTTTTGTGAGTTGAGTAAATTAAATTTTCATGTCTCTGTGGTACTCACCAGAAAATGTATTAGTGTTTAAATTTTAAAAGGGGCAATTTCATCATTTGTGTCTTGTTAATTTGGTGTTGTCTTGTAAAGGTCTATGCTTGTATTGAGACTTATTTTTTTTTTGACTCACGAGTCAAACTTTAGGCCACTCTTGGATTTTGGTTATTATGCTGGTCATGATCTTGTTTGTTTTTGTTTTTTTCTTTGATGTACATGTACATCGCTCAAAATTTACACTAAATTCCTCTCAATGGAACATATGTCATTGGGAACTTAATGCAGGTATTTTCCTAGTATTGTGTGGAAAAATTCCCCGCTTTGCAGGAAATTTTTCTCCCGGGCCCCGAAGGAGTGTGATAAGGCTTTCACACCTCTGTGTTAAAATTGTATATTAAAGTATTGTTTTATTTCTGTGTGATTGAAAGTGTCAATTTCGAAATGTAAATGTCTTTTCTACATGTTTTCAATTACATTGACTTTTAAGGGAAGTGAACTCTAAAATCGCAAAAGTGTTTATGTTCCAGAAAAATAGTAATAGTTTTGTATTTTCGCTTCTCAGTCGCTAGTTGGGAACTTACAGGTTTTGCGCACGCGCGCGTTTGAAAAAGGATTTTGGAAGCAGAGTGGAAGGAGTCGTGGGAAAATGTAGACGTGTGTGTTTGATTCGCGTATGATCGCGAATTTTAAGAAAAGGTGGATTAATTTTGAAAGTGGAAGGATGTGATTAAAATATGTACCATAGTTCGACAAGTTGTGCGTAGAGTCGGTTGGCTCGGTTCAGAGATGAGTCACTCGTGTTTTTAAATGAATCAGCCTGGTAGTAATGGAATAATGAGTCTTGTGAAAAGAGAAAATGGTTCTTTCACTGGTCGGCTTGAATCGCTAATAGGGCTAGAGGGAAAGCTCATTTTACAGCGATTTGTATTTGCCTGACTCCTCCTTGTGTCCTAAGGTACGAATCAACCAATCTCCGTAACCAACCAAGATGTCGAATTCCGCCAGCATGATGTTGTGTAGTCAAGTTTCCCGACCATTATGGATTTTGTTCTGCGCAAGAATCTCGATGAGTTTATGCCGAGAGTCCATCCTGATATCCTTGCCCATGGTACAGAATTGTAAATGTTATATTTAAAAGAGACGAGGTAAAGTTTTATATATATTTAGTCTTCCACCTAACGAATAGAGTGTTAATTGTCAAATCCTCGTGAGCATCGAATCATTGATGATGTTATATGAAAATGTCGTATATGTTCAAAGTATACAAATGTGATATATAAATGTCAAGTATAATATGAGGAATATTGTGTTTATTTTATGTATCAGAAAATATGTGTATTCTCTTGGTTCCTCTTCCTCCAGGGGTGTTCTTAATGGTCACCCTACCGAGTGTAACTCTGAGTTATTGCGAGAAATGCTTGTACTCCACTGTTTTCGATCAACTGCCTTGTTATTTCATGTTTAATAAATGTGTTTGATTTCAAAACTTTGTCTTCTCTGTCGAGTATACCAAAACGTTCGCGACACTAAGAAATCGTATAACAGCCCGTACTTCACAATCGGCGGGACTCACGATTGTCGGAGGCATCTTAAACACTGAGTAAACAACGTATACAATGAAGAATCAGATTGTAATGGCGTCAGTGCGTAGACAAGAGATGTAGGTAAACAGCGCGCATGTGCGGAACGCCGACCGTAGCGCTGCGGCGGCGGAATCGCAAAACGGTACTTACATAAAAAACATGCCTCGTATATATTACATGTTAAGTATATATAATCATATTTAATGATTTTACAAAAAAAGCTGTGATAGAGTGGCTACTAAATTAAAACTCCCTACTGGCCACTTACTACTAAGTCGAAAGCCCAGACCGTTCGACTCGTTCTTGGACATGAGCAGCAATTTGGATGGCCGGACTTACTACTAAGTGAAAATTTGAACTTCCAGGTCTAGTATTAACCTTAAAATATGATATTATGGCAAGGTTTAAACCTTAAAATATGATGGCTGGTGCCCCCCCCCCCCACACACACACATTGATTAAAACCATGATTTAAACCAATAAGGTTTAAATCAGTCAACCCAGATTAACATGAAGAGAGATAGTAAAAATAGAAAAATAGTTGGGAGGGAAATTCTCCTCAATCCCGTTCAAAAGCAATAGCATACGGTACCCGTGAATTTGCTTTCCTTTCAAATACTCTACTGATGTATGAAGCTCTCACATAAAACTCCAATAATAATAAAAAGATCTGTTCAGAAGAAATCTAAGACTCTTGTGGGGAATTGTCACAAAATTCTTCATTAAAGAAAATGAATCCTTCACAAAATTCTAAACCTCTAAAAGTCTCTTAACAAAATAAAAATGGGAAAAGAAAAAAATAATCCATTTGTTAAAGACTATTAAAACTAGATTCTTTACATAATTTTGATTAACCACCTAAAATAAAAAGTCTAATTATACAGTGTCTTTATTAGGTTAGGAAAAAATGTAGTACATTTTTAGAAAAGTATAAGACACTTCATTTTATTCATATAGGGCTCTGTATTTTTCAAGTAAATTAGTATCTCTGTAAACATTTACAGTGCAGTGGCCTTCATACCAGAAATAACTGCAAATTTTCAAAGAGAAAAATGAAAAACACATTTTTTGCTTTCGTGTGGGACGTAAACAAATACAAGTAAAATTTTGAGAAATTTCATATAGTTCATACCTAAACCACCAGCATGAGCATCAATTATAGATGAAGAAACAGGAGTACCCGCTAAAAGTCCCAACTCCTGTGCAGCACTTGAGCTCAAACCATTGCCACAAGGTTCACCTGGTGCAGAAACTGTTGTACCTGCCAAAAAAATAATCAATAGAAATTTGTAACAAGCATGTTTCAATGTTCCCAAATAGATTACAACATATTTCTTTATTTAATTATTGACATTTTAAAACATGCAAAACTATATGTATTATTTAAAAAGGGAAATTAAAAGTAATATTCATATTTTAGGAATTCCAGAGATTTTCTGCATATTTTACTCAATAAAAATAAATATAGACAAAACTTGGATTTTGTGTTCTCTTAATCAAAAGATTCTTGCATATTAAATATTTTTCCCATGCTCCAATACAAAGAAAATTGTTTAAATTTAATGAAAAAGTCCAGGAAAAGAAAAATTTCAAATTTATAACATCACTACTCGTGATGCAGATTATAATGATAAAAACTATTTGATTGATGAGGAAGTACTTGAATGTGTAGATGGTCTTCATTCACATACAGCATTTTTCAATACTTTGTAACCATAGACGACTTTGGACATTTCTGTAGTAAAAACGATTTATAGCAAGGGTTAGAACTGAGCATACAGCCAGAGAAAATGCTTTTTGATGAGATTTTATTCTATAGAAATGAGTGATAGCAAATGATAGAAGCAATAAAATAAAATAATAAAATAATTGATGCATTAGAAACAATATAATTTCCTACTAAACTATATCAATATTGTCTTAAATTGGTAGTATCATCTAAATATTCATTATTTTGATTTCAAACATCGAACAGAATTATGTTTAGTGTTCTCCAATAAAACTTCCTGTAATTGCAAATGTTCAGTAGATTAAGCACGACTTCAATTAAAATAGGTTATCCCCTTCCCTTTAAATAACGATGAAACTCTCTATGATTATGTTTCTTAAAACACATTCAATAAAAATTTCGAATTAATTTACTTATTCATTTACATAAATTAAGGGTACAAAAAGCTTAAAATTACTTACTAGCACAGGACTTGTGAAGTACTTTAATAAGCTTTATAGCTATGATATGCATAACCAAACCTTTACTTTTCTTTGCAACTGGGCTAATTACCAAAGATTAAAGAGAAATTGTCCTTTACTCAGGCTGACCTTCTGGACTTAATTAATCAAAATATTGAGCTACACTCATTTAGGTCATGTATAAACTCTTCAGAGGATTTGCCCAAAGTACACTTATTTACTGATCTTGCATTTTACACTAAGAAAAAATCTCATTTACAGGACTCTATCTCCGCCAAATTACTCTTAAAGTTATTAATAACACTCCACTAGTGCCCTTCAGATGTAAACAGATGGCAGTAAAAATGAGCACAACCACTGTGGTAGTGGAGTTTTCATCAAGGTAAAAAAATCATTTAAAATTAAAGTCAGAAACCCAGACTGCTATTCAGTATTTAGATGAGCTTATGGCCATTGAAGTGGATTTAAAGGCCATTAATTCAGAAACCCCTTTTAATGAAATTTAGATACTGACCGAAAGTCACAGTGTCATTCAGCATTTAAGCAACTAGTCTAGAGTTGGAGATGGAGCTACATTGCAATCTTGAATAGTCTAAGACAACTTTCTTTACATCATGAAGTGTATTTACAGTGGGTCCCTTCCCATGTGGAACTCAGTGATAATGAGACTGCCGATGGATTGGCAAAAGAGAGAGCTACTATTCCTATAACCTCCAATAATTCATTAACTTTTCTTTAAATCTTCACAAGAAGGAAGATTTTAAATCTTCGTACATGGAGGTCCCCTTCTGTGCATGATTGGTACAGTAGAGACAGACCAAGTGGTGCTCTTGATTAGTACAGTAGAGATAGACCAAATGGAGCTCTTACTTCTGGGAGTGACAGAAATCTTCAGACCACCATTTAAAGATTTGTTAGTAGACATTTAAAATGTCTTAAATTTGAACAGAGGCGCAAGGTTTATACCATCTGCTTCAAGTGTAATATTAAACAGGCCTCCCTGGTCATCTCTTGCACTGCTTGGGGTTATATAAAGAGGATCTTTTCAGGAATCCCATTTTAGTGTATGATTTCTAGAAGATACATGGACCTGGTCTAGCCATTGGCTAGACCGGGTAGGAACATAAAAAAAGACATATCTTTATCAGATTTTATACTCAAGTTATTCTTTTAAAATAATTCATAAAACAATATTAAAGTTCCATTTTTTAAATTCACAACACCTTAGTGGCATCGATAAATACATTTGGCTTATTTGCGTTAATGAAGGATCAAAATATAACTAATTATATCAAAACTATTCCATTTTGATATCATTAAGATCCATAGCATAGTTTAAATTACTAATATTCTCCTTTTTCTTTATACTGCCATCATTGTTCTGGGGATTATCATTGATCCAAAGATTATTATGATTATTTGTCACAGGAAATAATGCTATGAAAATATAAAAGTTAAAATAATTCAAGTTCCAAATATGCGAATAACTAAACATTCTATTTAGTTCTAGTTTTTCAAATAATAATAATATAGCAACAGAAAATTTGATATTAGTAAGTCCATTTATTCTTGTTATCGTGTTCACATCTCATACATACATACATACACATACATTTCTCAAAGAATAAAGAAAATCAATCATTATTTATCAAAATCTTGAATTCAAACTCTTGAATTAGGGTAAAACAGTACTTTCTCTATACAACAGTGCGAGAAAGTGCCTAGAAGTAGATAATAGAATTTCTCATTTCATTTTATTCAATGGAGAAAGAATGGCAATTCCTAGAACAATGATAGTATTATAGATATTACAGTAAACCGAAAGTTCAAAATTTGTTATATGTGTAACAAATATTAAAAAATATTGAAACACAAATCAACTCAATATATCCCATTTGACTAATTTATTACCAACATTAATAAATTGTCAAAAGAACTTGCAAATGAAAGCTTTTAAAAGAACACTTTATTTCCCCAATACTGATTATGATACAAATGGACATATAAAAAAAAATTATGAATGCATGAGAAAGTTAAATGAATTATGTATCTTCTATGCATTGCACTCAGAACATTTTAATATTTAGAGTATAGAGGAAAGTCCAGTAGATAATCTTCTCTATATTATACATCACTCCAAATATAAAGAAAACATAATGATGTTATCAATTTATAACTTCCTAAATAATGCGTAGAGCTGCATTAAGTAATATTCCAAAAACACTTGTGATTTTATGCATTAAAATATTTCTTTTTTCATTTTAATAATATTGAATATTATGTTCAATAATGTCCATATGATTATCTTGTACAATAATGTCCATAAATGATTATCATGCACAATAACATCCATAAAAGGTTATCATGCACATTAAGATCTTTGTTATACAAATGTGCTATTTAAATTACATTATATGTCTTTTTACTTCCTTTGTGACATATTTTAGTTTAAAACTATACCTCAGAGAATATTATATCAAATTGAAATGATGAAGAAGTTAAATAAAATGAAAGCATCAAGCTGAGTTACCAATTTTTATATAGTTTTCTTTAACCAAATCATCTAATCCAATGCTAATCCAAAAATCATCTTGCCAACCTGTAGAATTATCAGATCCTGCTTGATATGTCCATTTGCAAACTAAGGAACAGAGTGATCTAATAAGAGAAAATACTGAATTAAAAGGAACCACTTATGTCAGTTATGTACAATCTTATTCAAAGTGCATTTAGTATTTAAACTTTAATTATTTTAAATTAATTATTAAAAAAAAAAGAACATAAAATAAAAAACAACACTAAAAATGTTTTAATTGTACAATATACAATAGTGTGTAAAAGTATTAGACTTCTTCTAAGATTTAACATTTCTTCTTGATATCACTGATACAATTACATGTAAATGGATCTTATGGTTATAAATGTCACTATGTGCAGTAAACAAAAACACTGTGTGCAAACTAAAATAGCCATTTTATTTCCTTAAAAGTCTTATGCTGTGTTTTTAAGGGTTTTGTGTACTTTAATGCATTTTTTGCTACATAATTTTATTATGCAGTATTGTGTGAGTTCCATTTAAAAGTTTTAATGATCCTATTCATTTAATGTCAGTGAAACAAATTTGGCATGCCTTTAATATATGTTAAAGTACATGAGCTTAGCTCATAATTTTTGAATTGAAATTTGGATGTGCACATTCTAATTTCTGGAGTAACTTCTGCCATAACTTGCAGTGCTTACGAGTTAGATATAAGAAACCATAGAATAAATAATTAACACATATATATACATTATATTACAATAAATTATTTACATTATCAGAGCTTCATCATACCAACAAAATCAGCTTGGTTCGAGCATAAAAACCAACAACTCCAACAGTTCCATTTATCTATCTATGGACAGTTAAATTATACTGTTATCTGACAACATCTACATTATCTGTAACCATACCCGGGGGGGGGGGGGGGGGGGGGGGGGCGTCATGCAAGGCATGACTGACTTCATTTTTTTTATTCTGGATCTGTGCATATGATGTCACAAGAATAGCAAATGCATGTATTTTGTTCTCGGACTCTATGAAAAGACCAAAAATTTCTTTGGAAGTCACTGAGGAAGGTCTGCACAGCACAATTATTGTTTATGTCTGGATATTGCCACTTCAAAATTAACAAACAATTTTTAATTGTAATAATGGGAAAACTTACTGTGTTTTGGCAACAAATCTCCTGGATCGTGGCACGTCATGAATTACGAAATGCTACTCTCGTTAGCTTCAGCCTGACAACTTTTTGATTGGTTGCTAGGCTCATAGCCCAACCTTGTATTAAAGAACCTTGAAGCGTACCATATACGAAATTGCTGTTGGAAATTTAGAATACATTCTTTGATTGTGAATCATTCTTTTCTAGACAAAACACAAGTATGGGAATTATAAACAAGAATGGTAAAATCAGATTCAACTGCTAATTTTAGTATCCCAAAAAAATGTATGCAGGAAAAAGGAATCGCAATACTTCTCAAAGGCTTATGTGTTCATATGTTTATAATCTCACACAATACTTTTAGGTTTAAAATGTTGAAGCACAATTTCACTAATGCAAAATGTGTTATACTTCAACTTTGAATCTTTCTTTTTCATCCTTTATAGAGCAATTGCTTACACTATGTACGATTACTCAATTGGCAAGAGCGAGTATCAAAAACAATCAACGGAGTTGCTTTCAGGAAAAAAAAAATTACAAAATTTTTCTTCCATAAAAACAAGATATAAACTATTTTAAAGAGTATAAATTTAAAAAAGGGTTGCTTTACCACTAGAAACAAAGGTTTATAAAATAAATCATTATTTTGTAAGTTTATAATAATAATCAGTAATATAAACAAATACATTTTCTTATCAGTTACATAATTTTACCCCCTTCCCCTCACTTCGAATATTGCATTAAATGTTAGGTATGTCTTTATAACTGAGTTTATCCAATGTTTTTAACTATCTGATTTTAAGCAGGAAAACTTGAGTAGTTTGCCAATATCAACCCTGTTTATTTAAAACAACAAATTAATTTTTAACCTACCTCTGTAAACTACCAGTAGCTTTCCAAGTCAAAAAGTCGGGTAAATCAAAAAAGTAGCCAACATTTTTCCACATTTCTGGCATATTCTGTGAATGTAATATAATTATTAGAATGTTCATTCATTTTTGTTAAAAGTACTTACAAAGCATTCACTAACCTGATAATAGGTAACAAATTTTATTTTTTGCATTTTAGATCAAAAACTATAAAATATATCGAAAACACTATATACTAGCATCCTATAAATGAAGGCAATTTCTTTGAAAAGAGAAATTACAAATTAAATTTGCATTTTTTTACCACTTTTAGCAATTATTTGTCTCATTTGTAAATTTTCAAAAATTGAGGCTCCATTTTTAATTTAATTATCCCCCCCCAAAAAAAAACAATATACCTGTTATGGCTATAAATTGAAATAAACATACCAAATTTCATCTGAATCAGTCACTTACTTTGCTGAAGAAGTATCCTGTTCACAGACACAAAAATATCATTTAAAAATAGTTGTTTTGTGTTCAAGAATGTCCAAAATGAGTAAATCCATCAAAATCAAAGATTTAGATATTTGATCCTATCACAATACTTGGGCCTTTCATATACTATGTATGGAGGAGAATGTACTAGAAATGGAATTCAGTAAACTTTATTTTATCCAACCCATGAATGTTGGATAAAATGAAGTTTACTGAATAGGCTGAATAAATGGCTGAAGTAGGCTGAATAAATGGCTGAAGTAGGCTGAATAAATGAATGAATAGTCAAACCCAAAACAGTGCTAGAAATAAAATTTTACCACTCATTTTAGTCAAAGTAATAATACTCAAAATCTATGAGAAATATTACCTAGTATTCAACATTTTAAAAAGTAGTGACTTTTATCCGCTGATTTGGAATTTCTCACTCTTTTATAGCATATGTAAAATGGAGAGGGCAGTTAAAGTGGAGAATAAATAAGAAACTAGAAAAATAAAAGATATAATTTTATAATTATACAGGCTAAAATTTTGCTTTTGACACTTACTGATATCTATGACAACACAATTTTGATGTGATGTGTTAAACTGCAAAAAACATCACATTTAAAAAGTTTAATCCTGCAAAGAACATGAATATGAACAATTTTTCAAGAAAAACAAAGTTAAAACTTTTTACGACTCGCAAAATGAAACACCTATTATGGATGCATAATTATATAAAATTCAAACTATTCTCTCTTTCTTAATGATTTCATAATTATAAATAAATTGCATGATTACTCTGTGTATGTTGTCCATGATTTAAGATGCAAACCTTTGATTATGTAATTAAATAATTAAAGTGGTATCAAGTCTACTTCAATATTTAAGCATAAATTAAAGACATAAATCATAGATAAAAAGGTCATTTAATCAAATAAAACCATCCTATAAGACGTACAAATATTAAAAAGTCAGAGAGCTTTCGGGCATCACCATACCCTTAATCAGTGGCTATATGAAAAATTACCATGGAAACAAGCATATATATAGACCAAATCGGCAGACAAAATTTGCATAAATCAGCTACAGAATAATGATAATTAAATGGTATTAGAAACAAGCTATTAAAGATTAAACAATTACAAAATTACAATAAAAAGGGTTATAAACGGGAGATATAAAATTTAAACAAGTATTAAATACAAACACAAAAGAAAAGACAATGAAACATGCCCAAATTTCAGCCAAGCATAAATTACATTAAAATGAAACATCACAGATAACCGTGTAGAGGTTTGACAAGCGTAGAGTCGAGAACGAGTCGCCACGCGTAACTTAAAATTTGCACAGGATCAAAATTACAAATGGAATCACGGTATATATAAATAAACAGGGATTCATAAAGAAGAATATTACGAAGGTTATTATAACGAATTAAAAGGTAAGTTTTTCAAAAAAGGGTTGAAAGTTATCAATAACAACACATTGGGCGAGAGCCACAGAAAGTTTACTATTCTTGATGTCACGAGCATGTTCAGCTAAACGGATACCAACAGTACATTTAATACTACTAATCTAAAACTTGTAGTCATTATCAGGAGTTAAAATGGGTACAATGTACACCCCAGCATGGCTTTTAAAGTTATCTCTATTCCTAAATTTATCCGTACAAATGTGGTTGAATAAGATAATAATATTAGAGTGAGTAGGTTTAAATTTAAATTCATAGCAAAATTGAATGAGGCTATGAAGCCGCTTATTCCTTTGAGTTCATTTATAAAATTTTCGCTCACATTCACTGTAAATTTATTCAACTTAGTACTAAACTTGTTGCTGTTGTTGGCCTTATGCCATATAAATCTAGTCTTCCGGATCATCCGAAGATTTTCTGTCCCCTCATTCAATTTTGCCATGAATTTAAATTTAAACCTGCTCACTCGAATAATATTATCTTATTCAATCGAATTCGTATAGATAAGTTTAGGGATAGAGATAACTTTAAAAGCCATGCTGGGGTGACATTGCATCCCTTTTAACTCCTGATAATGACTACATGTTTTATATTGGTAGTACTAAACGTACTGGTGATATCCATTTAGCTGAACATGCTCGTGACGTCAAGAATGGTAAACTTTCTACGGCTCATGCCCAATGTGTTGTTAAAGATAACTTTCAACCCTTTTTTGAAAAAACTTTCCTCTTAATTTGTTGCAATGACCCTCATAATATTCTTCTTTATGAATCCCTGTTTATTTATATGTACCATGATTCCATTTGTAATTTTGATCCAATGCAAATTTTAAGTTACGATTGGTGACTAGTTCTCGACTCTGTGCATGTCAAACCTCTATGCAGTTATCTGTGACGTTTCATTTTATTGTAATTTATGCTTGGCTGAATTTTGGGCATGCTTCATTGTCTTTTCTTTTGTGTTTGTATTTAATACTTGTTTAAATTTTAAATCTCCCATTTATAACACTTTTTATTGTAACTTTGTAATTGTTTAATCTTTAATACCTTGTTTATAAAACCATTTAATTGTCATTATTCCGTAGCTGATTTATGCAAATTTTGTCTGCCGATTTGGTCTATTATAAGCTTGTTTCCACGGTAATTTTTCATATAACCACTGATGAAGGGTATGGTGATGCCCGAAAGCGCTCTGACTTTTTAATATTTGTATGTCTTATAGGATGGTTTTATTTGATTAAATGACCTTTTTATCTATGATTTATGTCTCTAATTTATGCTTAAATATTGAAGTAGACTTGATACCACTTTAATTATTTAATATATGCCTCTGATTATATTTACACCAGAATACATAATGAATTTTCAAAAACTAAACACTTTAGAATAAACCTATTTAGAACAAAAAAATAAAAAACATACTGTGCAAATGTAAGACACCTTCGTTACACCACCAAAAGAAACAAACAGACATCATCATCTATTATTATAAATGTATTATTTCAATTATTATAGATGGTTTTTTTTTACAGAAATTTGAAGATTTTTGGACTATTAATAAAATTTAAAAAAAAGAACATTTCTTAAAAATAGGAGTTCCTTACAATACACAATTCAGTTGTTGACTATCTAAAATAAAGTTTTCACAATGTATAAACACTATTAAGTACAATAAATGAAAATAATTGCAGCATAAGCAAATTTAGTGAATTTGTCTGAAGTTTTCTACTATTCTGTTAACCTTTTTGCATTGAGCAATCACAATTATAATTAGTTCTACAATGGCTTTCTCATCTTTAAAATACTTCTAATTGTTATTTTAAAGCACAGACAAGATTTTGGCTACTTCTCTGTGCAAAAATGCAAACTATATATAAAAAAAGTGTGGTAGTCTGCAAATGTACATAGATAACATGCTTATTTTTTAATTGAACTGATTATAGTTTTCATAAAGCGTTTGTGACTTTTGACAACATTTTGTCTCTAATTGGTAATATTTTATTATGCTTTCAACTAACTATCATTTCTTTAAGTTGTTGACATATGAAAAACCTAACTTTTAAATTATTTCTAAATAAAAATTGGAGGCACACAAATGAGTGTCATTCATTATTAAAATAGATCTAAAAAATTTGGTACTTACGTATTATCGCAACCATGACAAAACGTAATTGATGTATCGTCCAATAAAGGTCCCGATCGATTCCAAGGACAACATGCAACAAAGTGATCTGTATGAGAACCCACGTTCGAGCGGGCTCGAACTGGTTGGGGGACGTACGCACCACTGGGACTGTGTCGTCAGACAGGCCGGCTTCGCCGGACCAAGTCACAGAGCATACTAGACTCGCTTCTGGGACCGTCGCACGACGCAAGGACCGTGACAACATGCAGCCAAGTGATCTGTATGAGGACCCACGTTCGAGCAGGCTCGAACTGGTTGAGAAAAACCCAGAAGCGAGTCCCAGAAGCGAGTCTAGTATGCTCTGTGACTTGGTCCGGCGAAGCCGGCCTGTCTGACGACACAGTCCCAGCGGTGCATACGTCCCCCAACCAGTTCGAGCCCGCTCGAACGTGGGTCCTCATACAGATCACTTTGTTGCATGTTGTCCTTGGAATCGATCGGGACCTTTATTGGACGATACATCAATTACGTTTTGTCATGGTTGCGATAATACGTAAGTACCAAAAATTTTAAATGTATCTTGTTGTCATGTAATAGCATTTGAATATTGGTTTTCAATTTCAACAATGGAATTATAAAGTATAAATACAAAAAAAAAAAGAAAAACCTTTTTAAGCCACAATAATTTTGGAGGTTCCATCTCAGGAGATATTTTACCACCAACATAATCTAAAACTTTATGCGAAAGACGATTTATGAAATTAGCTTCCTCAACAGCTCGATGATCCATCCATAATATAATATTTTGTTCTGCACTTCCTGAAAAATATAAAAATACAGAAAATTATGAAACAATTATTTAAGAGATATAAATAAATTATTTTAGAAAACAAATATAAAAACTGAAAAACTGTATACTATTTAGATAAACCTTTCACCTTCAAAATCTATATTAATGTTTGACTAAAAGATAAAACACTGCATTAATAAAACAGCTTAAAATGAATATTTATTGAATGACTTAGGATGTAAAAAAGGAACCACTTTCAACAGGAAAATGAGACAATATATGAATTGCAATTACCCCAGTAAAGACAAAAAAAATGTTTATCAATAGAAAACTGCTCTTGTGATTCAGGAAGAAAAAAATGAAATTAAATAACCAAGACATATGAAACATGGGGTCATTCAAGTAAAACAAACAGCAGAAGAGTGCAAAAGAATTATCAAAACACAGTAAAAAGTTAACTGTGAATACATATAACTGAAATTAATAGCATTTTTAAAAAATGATGGAAGCCAGTGATTTATTTCTGAGTCATATGAGCAATTTTTGGTTAATTTTCCTACTTTTGCTGAAATGACTATTCCATCTCCTTTATCCTGATGATGATGAATAATTTTCATCTTCAAAACTAACTAATACCTTTAAATATTTATTTTATGCTATTTTACTAACAAAGCATTTTACTTTATAGTTAATTTATACAATAGAGTGAATTATTTTATATTCATGGTTGATTTATGTATATTCATACAAAAATGTATCAATTAAGTAATAATGATGATGTCATATAAAAGTGCATAACAGTTAGTCTTTTGAAAGAGAAATAATACAAATGTAGTGATGATTAATTGCTTAAATATTTTTATTAAAAGTGTCTTATATTTTATAGAATAAACTGTGCAGAAAGAAAAATCACGTCAGATAGCACAGTGACAAAAAAATGATTTTTTTCCTAGTAGTGAAGGGGTTCATCTTAAATATAAGTACTTGGAATAAGATTCTCCTCTTGGCTTTCCTATATAGACTGATAGTCCATAATTTTCAGCTACAAATAATTCATATCACATTTAACAGAAGCATACCTAGGTGATCTCCTACAATTGCAAAATATTAGCACAATTTGCTACAGCAGTATATAAGTTATTATACAAAACAGAGTTCACCAAAATGGATAACTGCACATCTGGTATGCACTAAAATACATGTATAAAACTCGAAATTTTGACAATGCATTAAAATATGCATTAAACTCTGTAGCTCTAAAATGTAAATCCTTCATTCAAATTTTTCTCTAGCTTGTGTTTATCCCTATATATATATATATATTTTCCATTTTTCCCTCCTGTGTTTTAATTCATATATATATTTTTCTTTTCAGTTTCAACATGTCATATGTTATTTCATTCTTAAAAGTTTGCTATACTAAAATATGCAATTAATACATTAATGAACTTACTTTCACAATTGCAATATGTTATGCATTTGCTTATCTTGTAGGATAAATTCAGTTACTGAAAAATGCATATAATTATAAAGTTACTGTTTATCGATAATATATATACAGGGTGTCCAGTGCTATCGGTGCCCAATGGCTATTTCCTCAACCGTTAGTCACAGAGATATACTTCCAATTGCAAAAATGTTTTAAATTTTAAAATCTATTATCTTAGAAACAGTTAAAATCAATAAATGCATTTTTGAAAGAAATATGAAATATAAATTTTTATACGGTCCCCCGGTCCTACCAGTTATATTTAGGAAAATCATCCTCATACAATTTCATGCAAAATGAAACAAAATCATCCTTTTATGACCAAACTTCACCAAGTTATAAAGCATTAAACTTTATGACTTAAGTCGCTTTTCCATGCATAAAAATGTCCTGTTTCAGGCAACATTTAAGGGACCGTATAAATATTGAAATTCCGTATTCGAAGGATTATGTTTCAATTGCATTTGCTGGCATAATGTAGAGAATGAAGCAAAGCTTTTTATCGAATAGTAATTTGTTTAGAAGAGTATTATAGTCAGGGCGCGACTAAGATCTTCTAGGAGTCTTTCTAAGATCTTTATTGTAAATGAGGTAACACATTATTGTTTAAGTCAAGAAGTTTAAGTCAATAAATGCATTTCTGTAAAAATTACAAAATTTAAATTTTTATACGGTAATAGACCAGTAATGAGACAGTTGCAGCGTACCTGCAGACGAAAACAAAAAATTACGCACATTAAATCTAAAATAATAAAGGCGTATAACACCTAAAAAATAACAGATTTGTGTATATAATTATTTTGTGTATAACCCCCATTTCTCAGCACAAAAAGTGCTCTAACTTTAAGCAGCTATAAGTCAGCCAATTTTGGTCATAAAAGGATGATTTTTTTTTTATTTTGCATGAAATTGTATGAGGATGATTTTCTTAAATATAACTGGTAGGACTGGGGTACCATATAAAAATTTATATTTTGCATTTCTTTCAGAAATGCATCTATTGATTTAAACTGTTTCTAAGATAATAGATTTTAAATTTTAAAACATTTTTGCAATTGGAAATATATCTCTGTCACTGGACACCCTGTATATATATAATGTGTAAACAATAAAAATATATTATTTATAAATATATAAATATACTTTATCAGGAATAAAATGACTATTTATAAATAACATCTAATTATATCTGTGAATAAAAATATTCATTAATAAAACAGCAATGTAAGGATATCCAGCAGTTTCAGAAGCAAAGTGCACCTTCTCTTAATATAAGAAAGATTTAACTTTAACAAAGCAGGAAAATGTCAGTTGACATATATTTCATTTTTAACATATTTGAAAATAAATAATGCAGTTATATAAAAATATCAAAAAATAATTGATTACCTGTAATTGTTTTTAAATACTCTCTACTGCAAAAAATTACTCTTCAAATTTTAGAAAAGAAGCAAAAATACACCTCAAAATAATCTTTGCAGTAACCTCTGGTATTAATATATAATTTTATTTTATTATTAAATTTAAATATACTCATTTTCTAATGAAATTGACTACAGTAGTATTGCATAGAAAATGTTTTAAGTTTAATAAGGGCATCGTTATTGGAACTTAATTAAAGTTGTTTAAAAAAATATATTTCTTTTATATGATAATGACAGCAAAGCCAATGAATCAGATATATTTATATGATTAGCAGTTATAAGTACCATGTTCATGTAAAAGATCATCCATATTCCCATTTCAACCATGTGGTTTTCAATATATTTAACCTTATTATCCGAATCTCAAATTTAGAATATTTTTTTTTTCTTATAATGCAAAATAAATAAAGATCTTTTACTTTAAGATTCTATTTTAGGTGAAATGGTAATGAAAACACTAAACCACAAAAAATTCTGCTAGTATAGCATAAATTTTTTCCCTTATCTCTACCCACTGTGAAAAAGCACAAACATTTTTATTACACCCTTTTATAAGAGCCAATAAAACCCAATAATGGGCTTTAATGAATACACAATTTTGATTTTAAACATATTCCTTCATTAAAATATTTCTATAATTAATTAACAGCTGTTAGCAAAATTTTCATTAAAAAATAAAAGTAATTTGAAATAAATTAGCATTTTCATTGTTAAATATAAAATTAAAAAATATATATATATTTTTTTAATAATTAAATATGTTGGTTCAATATTGTACATTCGACACAAGATATTAAAAATTTACTTTTTAATTACAATTATAGAATAACTGTGATTATAGTCTGAAAAATTATTCAGACTCTATAATCATACATTTTTCATCTCATTTTTATTCTGAAAACAAAAAAGCACAGTTTTAATCATATTTCTTAATATGTTCCTTCTTAATTTTTAAATTTATTCATCATTTTATTCTATTTTATTACACTATTACAATTAATATGTGTAACATCATTTAGAAAATAGCTTTCAGATAGATTAAAATCATTCATTTTTGCACTTCATTTAAAAATGTACACTAAAAATTACTTTAATAAATGATTATTTACATAATAAATGAAGTTTTTGACTACATGCTAATATCACCTTGTTATACATACATAAAACTTCATTAAAAGGATACATATAAAAAAAAATCCTTTAAAATATAATACTAAATAAAAACCAAAAGAAAAAAATCCCCTGGACTAGGTTTTCTCAGCAATGCAAAAGCATAAAAAAATCTTTATATAATTTGAAAAGTTATCTACCAGTTTTTTCAGTACATAAATCTACAATTTTGATAGATTTGTTTTTTAAATGTTGCATGATTATTCCTTGATTTTACAGTGGGTAACCATGTTAATATTTCAAGTTTCTTGGACTGTTAAAATCATGGCATGATTATTGGCATGATTATTTAGAATGATTTTAACAGTTGGACTGTTAAAATCATGCTAAAATTTTAGATCCTTTCCATAGAAATAACATTTTCGTACTAAAAACTTAATTTGAAGAAAATAAAATTGTGTTGCTTTAGTGACAGAAAAAATTGTTTTTAATCTGGTAAAACAAGTTTTTATATAAAACAGTCAAATGGTAAGACAGGCCATTTTTAATTTCTTCCATTCTGGATAATACAGAAAATGTTAGATAAATGAATTTAATAAATTGTGGTATTTTGCATTTTGTTGTTGGTTGTTGCAATGGGATAGAATAAGATTACTTGAATTACTGATATTTGCAATTTTATAAGTCATCTGTTTAACATGATACAATAATATATGTTTTTACTTCAGATTTCTCACTTTTGCATATATTGACTGAACTTCATATTTTAGTTACAAGATGACTCAGAATAATTTTATCCTTTAGATTTACATACGAAGTTAATTTTCTTTGGGTTAACAGATATTTTACCAACCATGAAGCTGTAACTAAGAAAAATCATCACCTATAGGCAAAGTCTGAAAAAATTTACTCTTGACAGATCCTTACTATATTTGACATTGAGAATCTGTGAATGCTTTTTATCGGCATTTCCTGTTCTTGTAAAGCATGAACATTATGAGCTATTGTCATTTGTTTTTCAATCTTTCTTTTATCATTTTACAGTTTAGCTGAAATAGTCGACCATTTTGCATCAGGTTGTAATACTGGGGGGGAAAAAATTATCTGGAATAAAAATTTTGAACTAATTTAAAGTTTCCAAGATTTGATCTTAAACCTATTTTCATATAGACAGGAAGTGTTTTAATAACAGTTCAGAGACTAATGTAGAGCCTATAAATCAATCTATGTAATTTAACTATTCAAAATGAAACTTATTTATAGTTTGATGGGTTAAGTTCAAAATTCAAATAATTAAAATATATTACAAACAACAATATACCAAATTTGAGTTTTCTAGCTGCTCTGGTTTTCAAGTTATTTGCAAAAATGGATGCCTGTCAATAGCGGGCAGAGGACGGGAGAGAGGATAAGAGAATTTAAAAAATTTATTGCAGCCTGATTGTTACAGTATTGAATAGTTTATTTTTCATGATTAATCCCTAGCTGCTTGCATTCTTTAATTATATTTTGAACTCAAACAATTTCTTTTATAGCCTCAGTAAATGAAACATCTTCTGCTTCTATAGTTGATAATTTAACACATTTTTGTTTAAATATTCACCATAGCATAGAAACTTTATCAATAAAAAGTAACAAACCTCCCAATGAAACCTATCATTGCAGTTTTCTGCAAAATCTGCATCAGCATAACAAATTAATTTTAATTCTGTAACATTAGACAAATTTAACTTGTAATGCCTAGTATTGCTTATACATCCTAATAACTGCAAAGTATATTCCAGTGTTTGATGCCTAGGATTTCTTGAAATATAGAAAGAAATATATAACATGAACTGCATAACAAATGTTAGGCCTGATTCTATTAGCAATGATAAGCAATACAGCAAAATAGATAATAAAACATAACATAAATATAAACGGAAATTAAAATAAGAAAATGATATAATTGTATTTAAATTCAATTTGAGTAATTACTTGATATTTTTATAGTTTTTTTTGCTGTTGTTTTCTTTAAAAGGGGTGCCAAGGCACGCTTCCATTGGTGTACCAGTGCAGCAATGAGTTTAACTTTTTGTTTACCCATTTTTAATTTTTTAGGAAAAGAATTTTATAAATGACAATATGTTATACACATTTTAAAATACAAGTGATGCTAGGTATATCAATAAATTATTGACTTTGATTTATGACTTTTTCTGATAAACCATGGAATACTCTATCTAATTTATAAACAATCGTATATTAATACTATCCAATTACTTGTAGATTATATTGTTCAAAGACTCATCTTGATGATTAAAATCTAGTAATGTTCAAATTAAAAACCATAACTATTCATTAAGCTGCAAATAACTATAAAATTATTTTTCTACAAGTATGTGAATAGTTTAATTGAATTTACATCTGTTATTTATACTGTGCATATTTCTTGTACATTTTATGTTAGAGGAAATAATTCATCTTCATCTTTAATTAGATAATTCATAAAATTAAAAAGGAAAATCAAAATTTAGCAATTAAAGATTTCAATTTTTAAATTATAATGAAATTTAATAACACATAATAACCTCGTGTTCACCTGTTTTGCTAACACATAAAGCTTTCAACTTTTTATCAACTGCAACCAAGGAACATGTTGCATCAAACCCAATTCCTAGGACAGAAGCAGCATCAATTCCACGAATAACATCCTGAAATAAATATATAAATGAAAAGATTCAGTTTTTAAGTAATTTAATTAAAACAGCAAGACTACACTTAAAACATAAATATCTAATGTGGCCAGCACATAGCCTTCCCAATAAAAGTAAAATTGGTTTGTGTGTGTGATGACTTGTTTTTTTTTTCAAACAGATAATTCATATTTCTTTTGCTTTATAAACTTAAAATGAGATCACCCATTTCATCTTTTTAACTTTAGGTTTGTTGGTTCTCTTGTACTAATGATGGGGATCCAGTGTATCCCTAAAACAGTTGAATGATGCATCCTTATTTTATTTGTATATAAATATGTAGTTCAAGTTTTCTTTATCCTTTGCATAAAGTGATTTTACTTATTTATTAAAATGTGTCATCTATGTTTTGAAAATGAAGTGAGTTAATAGCAGTAAAATATTTTTTGCAATGCATATGTTGCTTAGTGTTGATAATAGAATAAATTTAATGTCAAAATGTATGGTTTTTAATATATAAATTCCCAACCGTAGAATACATAGTATTATGCAGTTACTACAATCTTTAATACATATAGTATCTCATCTATATGTATTATATAATACATATAGTATCTCATCTATATGTATTATATAATACATATAGTATCTCATCTATATGTATTATATAATACATATAGTATCTCATCATATCATGTAAAGAGAAAGTATAGTGATGGGGTGAAAAATCAAACTCTCCAATTTTGAGAGATTTACATCTTTTGAGTACCAGTGAACACAAATCAACAGTTTCTTTAATGATATTTGTTGACATAATATCTCTGAAACAAACTGAGGAAGTCAAATAAAAGTTAGTACAATTATTTCAATTGGAAATAAGAGACATTAAATTTTAGGATGGGTTGAGCAAAGATAGACAATGATTAGGAACTCTGTAGTAAGCTGTTTCTTTGTTTTCTAGTAGTTATATTCTAATTTTCTACTAAATGCAATCTTTTTCCAAAAATATTTATTTTGACAACATTTATTTACAAAAAAAAAAAAAATAATAATAATAAGTGCTCAAAAACTAACACATAATAACTAGATACAATATTGAATGGTTTAAATACAGGACATACAACAGGAAATTTAGAATAGCAAAATGATTACTTGACAAGGGCTCTTTTGAAAGCCTAAATTGCCAATAGTCGCGAGCAATTTCAATTAGCCATGCATAAAAGCAAAACTAAATATATGATTTTTAAAAAAGTAATATATAATACCTTTATAACAGTAACACATAGAGCCCAAATATTATCAGAAGACTGTTCATATACATCTTGTGCAGGATTCCAAGTTTTGATTGGCTGACAGGCAGTTGATATGACAGCACCATCTGGTGTAATCAAGCCAGCTCTAACACTTTGAGTTCCTACATCAACACCGATAAAATAGCCATTTTCTATTGTCATGCTGCTTGTATACACTAAAAATATTTAATATTTATAGCCTAGATATAAAATAAATGTAATATTATTGTTTGGTAAAATAAGGAACATTTATTCCTAGAAGGACTCGATCAAGGTTAAGTGTGGCAATAACCTGATTGTTTGGATAAGCCTTTCGGTTATTGAGTACTAAAAAACACTTTATGTCCCAGGACCAGAATAGAGATAAAACATTTTTGTACTCTTTAAATTTAGTAATAGATGTTGACTATTGTAGTCCTATCATCATGGTTTACAAAGACTTCTACAGTCACAGTTTATATTATGCCGAATTGAAAGAATAATAGTTTAGAACACGTGCAGTCGTAACAAAGATACAGTTAACTTAATAGTTAGGCACTACTTTCAATAAAACCATGTATTTTGAAAGACATATTTGTGCTTTTTAAAGAATATTGAGTATCTGAAAGTTTTTGAAAACTCTGATGTGTACGGTTTTAGTTATTTTTACAGTATTTGAAATCTTTATAGTTATCACAATTGCACTTTTTTTATATGTGTGCTTTAGTGGTATTACGTAGTGTTGTTGAACGATGTTTTGATGGTTCGACAAAAGGTCAGTCGACATTTTTTATTTTTTGAGTGACAATGCTTATTTTACCTAATTCCTTTTGTGCAGAGCTGTTTCATTACAGCTCAAAAGTAGCAACATTGCTGTAAAATGAACCAGAAGTCTCTTGCAGTAAGTCAATTGCTGTCATCATTTTGAGTCATATATATTGTAATATTAAGCTACCATAGTACTTACACATCATTCAATAGAAAGTGCTGTATAGTGACATGAAAACACAACATGCGAAGGGGAAGCCATTGACATCCAATAATCAGCAGTACCAGAGATACACAACTGTGATATATATTATAAACTGCCCCAAAGGGATGGAACACAAAGCATTTTAAATATACGGTGACAATTGTGACATATAAAATCCCCATATGGGATAGAAAGTATAGCATTTCTGACATACAGTAAATGCTATCCAATGTAGAATATAGAACCAGAAGGTTGTATAACTCCACTGCCGGAGTTTAACATTTCTTTTATGCTGAAATATGCTAAATGTACATTACATCTGCATTTTAAGGAAAGAAGTCTTTTTTTGCTTAGATTTTACAAAAAAATTAGCTATTTTACATGCTAGTTTGCAATAGAAAAAGAATCATGAAAAATAGTGGAGCAATAAAATTCCACAAAAAAGCCTGTATTTTAAGAAAAGATGCATTTGAGCCATATCAGATGCATTCAGATAGTGTTGTCACAAATCACAAACTATTTGCTATTTGACTATTAACCACACTTAATTAGTAAGTTATTTATGTGTGTGCCTGTTAATAAAAGAAAAATAATGATAATGCTGAAATGCTTTCATTGAGGTCAAAATAAAGTGTATAGAACTCAAGTTTGAAAATATATAGTATCATAAAAATTAATATAATTTTTAGCATAAACCATTGTAGTTTTTAATGAAAAATACTAATTACACATTTAAAATATATATATATATATATATATATATTAATTACTCATTTGCTTCTTATTGACATAGACAGATACTTTACATTTTAATGAGATTAAAGTTACTTTTATTAATGACTTTTATAGATCATATAGATAGACTTACTATAAAAGTTATTAAAGTTAATACTGATCCTATTTAATCGAATTTGATAATCAGAAATCATCCGAAAATTTTCCAGAAGAGTGAAAATACTCCTTGACTTATTTCGAAGGAGTATTTTGCTTTCCAGAGCAGTAATTTTTAACAAATAAAATAATTACCCTCAAATTTAAAAAATTATAAATGTATTGCATCGTATATAGGACAATTTCAAGATTGCTACTCAATAGAAAATTTTTGTTTTTACTTTTCTATGCTAATAGGAAAAAAAAAACAAGATTTCAGAAATGTGTTATATATCTGACAGTTTAAATTTTTTTTGCAAATTAATCTGCTACATTTTCTTAAATTTTTATTATTCTCAGAACTCATTTAAAGTAAGGTTATTAAGATTACCTTCTATATTTACCTTCCATAACGATAACACAAATGTTAATTTTTACTGCATTTCAAAGTACCCAAATTATTATTTTCACAGCTGAAGTCCCGAACGTGCCAGATTATCGGAAGTTTGTTGAAAATTTTATTTGTAACCATTTTGCTAAAATATATAGCATGAAATTGTATTTATTAATTTTGTTAACCGGTTTTCTGTCTCCCCAAATTATGTTGTCACGCTTTGCAACTGCACATAATATATATTGTGCACACGACTAAATTTAATAATTAGCCTATATACAAGACAATTCATTCGTTTTGTTACGAATGAACCAACCTTCGTTATGACAATTCACTTTTTGAGGAACGAAATTTCAAGAGTAATTTAAAAATTATGTATTTCAATCAATTTAACAAATAAGCTAGTTTCTAAACTAAAATATAAATTTCCATTTACAGAGATATCTTTTCTTTAGTATGTTGCTGCTATCTGTGTTTTAAGTCAAGTTCAAAGTTCGATGATGATAGATAAAATTGAACAGATTTATAAATCAACAACAAAAGGGAAATATCAGCTTTTCAGAGGTAGTTATTATAAATAATTTGCATTCATGGCAATTCTAAAGAATCTAATCTAAACTAAAATGCCTAAAAGTAAATAAGTTTCAGACATACCCAAACCCAAACGAAAACAAATTCAAAATCAGATGAGAAATATTTCGAGTAATAAAATATTCGAATTAAGACTATGTTCTCGATTTCAGATAAAGTTCGACTTAATCAAAAAACATAATAGAATATTTTCAAGTACATTAAAATAAAAGTACATAATTACATTAAATAACTTTCACACATCCTGAAAATCTTAAGACTGAAAAAGTTAAGAAATAAACTCATGTTTAGGAAAAATGAAATTCTTGTTCTAAACATAACGGAAGCATATATTGAAACCGAGTGTCCAAATTAGTACTTTCTATGGCTCCGCCTCCGTCCACCCATACTGGGGGCGAACCATTGTGACGTAGAATCCAAATGTCACTTAGCTTCCCGTACGTCCTACTTTCTTTCTTGTCTCAATATATGCCTATAATACTGTTATGGTTATTATGCTGGATATAATATTTTAACGAAGTATCAATCAAGTAAGTGTTATATTTTAATATGTATAACAACGCAGATTTCCTTTTTCAAATAATCTAACATCATTTTAAGATTGTTTTATATCAATTTCAAGTATCATTTACAAAAATATCAAATTCTTATCAATCGTGTATAAAAGGACACGCTAAAAGACTGCATATTTTGTTAAATGTCGGAAAGGCTAGATGAACACAATGAAGTTTCTGCTGTTTATAAAATATCAGCAAGTTTTCAGTGTTTTTCTGGCCATTAATTTGTAAAGATATCTATATGTAAAAATTGTATTGCATGTGTAACTGATCAATTATTTGTCAATCTTTATAACAATTCATACTAGCATCTTTTTCTACAAATCATCCCGTGCCTGGTAATAAATAGTTACATAATATAGGCATACACACATGTAGAAATATATTTTAACTAATTTTGTATGTACTTTTGGACAAACATTCATTCAACAAGCTTTCTTTTGAAGAAGTAAGTAATTTTGTTGCGATATTCAGTTTCTGTTATCATTTATGTTAAACAAGATTTGGTCCAGCTTTCAAACAATCAATGAGTTGCGCATTGTTTTTATTGTATAACTTTTGCACATGTCAAGGGTGTGTTTGAAAAGTTAGCTGAATGGTCATCTTCGTTAACAATTGTTTATCAGTTATCAAGTCACTCAACAAAAAAAAAACAGCATAGTTATTTTGCACGATACTAGACAGCATTTCAAGCAAAACATGTGTTCTATGTATCATGCGACCACATAACATTGATTGAGAAAATCCTTGGTCATTCTGGTTATAACTGCACTGTGGCCGAAACAAGTTTTTAAGTGGCAGTGGTTATGAAAAAGTTTTCGAACTCTCTGGTCATGGCTGGTGGTCATTTATCATAATTGTAGAAAATCTTCAACTGTTCCCAAATATTATCAGTTTTAGTTAGATTTTGTCCAGTGGTATGCAGTCCATAGAAGCAATGCAAGCATTGCTTACCTATCATCAGTTAATAAAAAAAATTAATTTAATATTTCAGCAGAATTTGTGAAACGGTGATTGATGATAGATCATTGGTGGCCAAGCTCAAATTAACCCTTTCCTGACGGCTGCATTCCGAAACTGCCGTGGCCCAAAGGACGGAGCGCTTCGCTTCCGAACTGTTCCCAAAGGACGGAGTGCTTCGCTTCCGAACTGTTCCCAAAGGACGGCTAATTTTTTGCGCTAAGCCTAACTCTCGAAATAATTCACTAAAAATCACCTATTCTACACAGAAATCTATTTTTCTTTTCAGGAATAAAAGAAATATTTATTTTCTATTTGATGTATATTTTTCATACAAATCTCAATACAAAATACTTGTTTGTGGCTTCCATTCTTTTATCGGAAATAAACGAATATAATTTCATTGCCGCACATTCCTCTAAAACCCAAACTTAAAAAAAATACTCTCTTATATTCCTGATTGACCACCGAAATCATTAAGCTAAAATCAAAACGAGAACCAGAACTCAATTATAAAAAAGCTGATGCTACGAGAAGTGCTCTATTTGTTTATATTGCAAAACCATGTTTCACCACTCCGAATGGAGAAATGACTAATTGGATCCTCCTATGCCAAGGTCAAGTATCTGCAAAATACATTGGAGTTATTCGCATGAATATTTAACGCCATCTAGTAGAGAAATAATAAGTTCCATATGAAAACGCGCATCCATGACCGCCGTCTTTTAAGGTAAAGTTTTTTCCGACGCGAATGCGTGATGGCCGTCCTTGAATGCAATGTCGCAGTCGACGCGCGGGCGCGTCAACCGTTCGGAAAAGGTTAATCTTAATTAATAATAGCAAAGATAAACGATAAAGTAACGGTAACTAAAGCGGTAATTAAAGTAAAGCCAAGCATTCCGCAAAAAAGAGACTGCAAACGGGCTTCGTGAACTTTGTTGAAAAGTTTACGAAGCCAGTATCGTCAAAGAAATTTTAAAATATCCCAACTTCTATTCAGCGATGCGACCTATTTATTCCCTACAGTGCTGATCTGCCAATACCACCTTATCCGGTATCAACCAATGTAAAAGAAAATTCAAGCTCTGAAGAGGATCCGAGTGAAAATCCCGCTGATCGACATGATGCATATTTCGGCATTTCTAATGAACCTCGTTTATTGACATAAGGAGACCTAAATTATTTAGTGCGTGATTTAAATTTTCCTAAAAAAACAGACAGAATGTTTGGGTTCAGGACTAAAAGGGTGCAAATTTTTTGATCGCAGAACTAGGATATGCTACATTCGAAATTGTCATGAAGATTATTTTAAGGGTGTTTTCTCTCAAGAAGGAGATATAATGTACTGTAATTATATTTCATGAGTGATAGATACTGTAGTATATGTTCATAACGCCCAGGAATGGTACTTGTTTATAGATTCGTCAAATGTTAGCCTAAAAGCTGTCCTTGTGTACAATGGAAACAAATTCCCATCAGTTTCACTAGCACATGCTATTAATATGAAAGAAACTTATGAAAATATGAAGATTATTCTAAACAAGATACAGTATAAAAAATTCATTTGGAACATATGTGATGGAGACCCGCTATGTTGCTTGGTTTACAGGCTAATGGATTCATCAAATTTTGCAGTTTTTTTTGTGTGAGTGAGGCAGTCGGGATCGTTAAAGTCATTTCAAAAGGAAGACATGGCCTTCACGCAAATCTCTTACACCTGATGCAAAAGATGTAATGAATTCTCCTTTAGTTGATACCAAAAACATCCATCTCCCACCTCTTCATATCAAATTAGGTTTGATGAAAAATCTTGTGAAAGCCATGGGCAGAAATGGAAATGGTTTGTTGTACTTGAAGGTTTGTTGTACTTGAATGGGAATGGTTTGTTGTACTTGTTGTTTGTTGTACGTTCTTCAAAATTAGCGATGCAAAAATTAAAGAAGGAATTTTCGTAGGACCACAAATAAGAAAACAGTTGAAAGATGACACTTTTGAAGGACGTTTAAATGACTTAGAAAAACGCATATAGGTTTCTTTCAAGAATTTATTGAAAAACTTTCAGACAAAAAAAGTCTGGTAAATATACGGTTGTAGTACATGAGATGCTGAAAGCATGTGAAGACTTAGGCTGCAATATAACTCTGAATATCCACTTCCTTTACTCTCACATAGGTTTCTTTCTCGAAAACCTGTGCGCTGTAAGTGTTGAGCACGGTGACGCTTTCATCAGAACGTTACGAACTCGAACGACGGACGACGTTTCGGACGACGAATTTGAATTCGAATTTTCGACCCCATCACAATACTTTCATTATACTTTATATTATGTATATAAGGAAAGTAATAACGCTGTTGAAATATTTATTGCCTATTATATTATTATTTACCAAATGCCAAGCCATTGACCACTAGGTCATTAGGCCACGAGCTCTCCAATACTTTTCAGCAATACAGTTCAAATTATTTTGTGCAGAACACTCGTCCAGATGAGCAGCTGTCATGGGTTGTGCAGAGGTACACAAAACGCAGTCAGGCGAAGTAGTTAAATTAAAACGATACAAATAAGCACCAAGACAGTCATGTCCGGTTAAAAGTCTAAACAGTGCCACTGCTGCAGCACGGGGTGAATCGGGAACACAATAAGATCCGCAAAGCACACTCCAATGTTTGTCTCTAGAAGAGTGTGAAGCCACACTACGAATCGAATGTTTGAATATTCTTTCAATTTCTAACTTAGCAGAATGTAATGGCAAGTATCTGCAAGTTCTTTGAAGGATACCAGTTCCCTTTTTTACAAGAAAATCCGCCTTCTCATTTCCTTGAAGGCCACAATGAGATGGTACCCATTGAAAAGCAACACTTCTCTCAATCTCCCCCAAAAGTTTTCTACAGTTCTGTACACAGGAGCTCGCATTCTCCTGGATGCCCGTCAAAACCTGCAGAGCAGAAGTAGAGTCTGACAATATCACTATCTTCTCAAATGGAATATGACGGACAGCAAGTTGTTGGAGAGCTACATGGAAAGCCTCGAGTTCTCCATCGAAGTGAGTTGTAAATGATCCAACATGCAGATAAAAAGAAAAAGTTCACTAAAAACACCGGCACCAGCACCCCCAGAAAAATCCAACAGAGATCCATCAGTGCAAACATGAAGCCATTCCTCAGGAGGAAAACGATAGCTAATAGTTTCTAAAGCAATACCTTACAGTGCTGTATGTCAAAGGTCACTTTTTCTCACTTTCAGAACCAGGTTCAATCTGACATTAAGTTTCACATACTCCAATGGACTCACAAAAGATAAAAGTTCATAGGGCGCATCATTAATCACTTTATATTGAATGTTCTCACGAACGAATTGAATGAAACCCCTCTTGAGTCTTTAAATTACGCGCTTTGTTACAATCGTAATCTTTTCAGAAGGAGTTATTTGGGAGTCTAATTAGTCTATTATAAAGAATAGTCGCATTCCTCTGAATTAAATTAGTTAAGGGCTGTTGGTTGCACAGTATCTGCATAGCCAGTACAGGAGTAGTCTTGGCTCCCCCAGTGATCAAACGCAGTGTCTGATTTTGAAAAGCATCAAGAGGTCTCAAGACTATCTGATGCAGAAATCAATACCTCGTTGCAGTAATTCAAAACCGGCTGAATATATAACTTATAGGTTGTATTCAAGGTTTTTCGATTGCAACCCCATTTCACTCCCGCCAATCTTTTAAGAATTGAGAGTCTCTTCCTTGCTTTTGATACAACATGTTCAACATGTCTGTTTCATGTTAGTTTATTATCAAAGATGCAACCCAAATAGGTAGAAACATCGTTGTGCTGTAAAACGGCACCTCTGTAGACGAGTTGAGGAGCAAAGGGTTGCCTATTTAAGGTAAAGAATTAGCTAGTAGTCTTCCTTAAGTTTATTGTCATATTATTTTCTGCACACCAGTAATACAGTCTCACAAGAGTCGAGTTCAGGGTGATATTTTACTTGGTTTGTTCCTTTTTTGATACACAGCACCAAATGACCAGGTCATCCGCGAAAAAGGCAGTATTAGTAAGTCCATCGGAAGTTAGTATGTCGGGAAGATCATTAATAAAGATATTGAATAAGGGGGGACTGATTACAGTACCCTGGGGTAAGCCAGTTTCATTCTGCTTAAAACTGGACATAGTATCACCAAAACGAGTGGCACAAAAACGCTGTGAAAGAAAGTTCTTAATCCGTAAAAGCATATTGTTGCATACACCCAGGGCCTACAATTGTTGGATACACTTGAATCGCCAAACGCTATCAAAAACGGCCTCAAAGTCCACGAACAGAGCCAGAACAGAGTGTCTCTGGTCATGAGTATCCTTTATGGACTGGCTTAAATAAGTAACCTGTTGACCAGTAGACTGGCATTTTCTAACACTAGCCTCGGTTGGAGTTAGAAGGTTATTAGATTCAAGATACCAGTTTGAGCAGAACGAAATCATTCTCTCCATGACCTTAGATAGAACACTAGTCAATCAAAAATGGGACAATAACTGTTCAAATCATCCAAGAGTTTGTCCTTTTTATAAATAGGGATAATAATTGCCTTTTCCAGACCACAGGGACCCCAGAATTCCAGCTGTAATTATAAAGTTCCAATAGCATAGAAAGCGCATTATTGGCAAAGTGTTTCAGGAATTCAGGGTGGAAATTATCTGACCCCGGGCTCTTTCCACACTTTATGTGTCTGATAGCTTCTTTAACCCTTTCCGGATGGCGGCATTCCGGAACTGCAGTGGTCCAAAGAACGGAGCGCTTCGCTTCCGAACTATTCCCAAAGGACGGCTAATTTTTCGAGCTAAGCCTAACTCTAAAAAAAAAATTCACTAAAAATCACCTTTTCAACACAGATATCTACTTTTTTCAGAAATAAAAGAAATATTTATTTTCTATTTGATGTATATTTTTCATACAAATCTAAATACAAAATACTTGTTAGTTGCTTCCACTCTTTTATCCGAAATAAACGAATAATTTCACTGCCGCACATTCCTTTAAAACCCAAACTTAATAAAAAATACTCTCTTATATTCCTATGATTTACCAACGAAATCATTAAGCTAAAATCAAAACGAAAACTGGAACTCAATTATAAAATAGCTGATGCTACGAGAAGTGCTCTATTTGTTTATATTACAAAACCATGTTTCACCACCACAAATGGAGAAATGATTCATTGAATCCTTCATATGCCAAGGTCAAGTATCTGCAAAATACATTGGAGTTGTTCGCATGGACATTTAACGCCATCTAGTAGACAAATAATAACGTTCTATATGAAAACGCGTATCCGTGACCCTCGTCTTTTCGGGTAAAGTTTTCTCCGACGCGAGTGCGTGACGACCGTCCTTGAATGCAAGTTCGCAGTCGAGGTGCGAGCGCGTCAACCGTCCGGAAAGGGTTAAGCTCTGAAATATCAAAGTTCTGATGAAAAACCTCATGACCAAGAGATTGAGATGAAGCAATTTCACGAATATCTAGTCTAATAAATTTCTGCTGGGCCCTTAGATCTCTTCTCAGGCGTTGTGTAAGAGAATTAAAAGCCCTGGAAATATCTTTGTCATTAGTTAAAACCATTCCGCCAACTCTCAAAGTTACTCTAGATGGCGCATAGGATTTATTCTGTAACCTCTTCACGAAATTGAAAACCTTTTTACCATCCTTCTTATAATCTATTATAGTTATGAAGTCACTGAAGCAATTCCTCTTTGCAGAAATAATTTCTTTTCGAAGGACAGCAACACATTTTTGCCAGTTCTGAATGTCCTCTGGCTTTTTAGATTGTTCAGCAGTAATACGAGCAATAGAAGATTTCTTTTTTGGAGTATCAAGATTTTCGTTCCAAAAGGGTTTATAGTTAAACTGCTTCCCCCTAGGAATCCATTTTTTAGCAATACCAAAAATGATATTTGAAAATTTAGCAAAAGCTTTTATCAATCCTCTCATTGTTTTCACAAAATCTAGACGTAGTCTCGAAGATAGACTCAAGTTCCAAAGTAAATTTCCTCCAGTTGGCTTTTCTAAAATTCCATCTGTTTCTAAAAATTTTTCCTGGAGTCTTATTTATGATGATGTTAAACTCAGTAACAATCATGCAATAGCCTGAGCCGGGATCAAAAATAACCTCTCTAGCAGTATCACCGGCAATGTCTGCAGAGGCTAAAGTCAGATATGGATTAGTGCCATTGCCATTATAGTGTAGGTTGGAGTAAGTTGGAATATCTGAGTCATTGTATATAAGATCTAATTTATCAGAATTCATAAGATCCTCCATCACCATCCCAGCAGAATTAAGTTCATTACAATTCCAACGTTTGCTATGTGCATTAACTAAGATTGTTTAACTGTAGAAGGTCAGGAGACTAAAGTCAAGTTTGTTGTTACCAGGTGGGCTGTAACAACCATAAATTTTAAAGTGCTTCCTCATCTTCCACACATCTAATAGCACTATTTCAGCGCCGTTATATGAGGAGAAATCACTGATTTCATGGGAGTCAGATATCAAGTAGTTTCTAGTACCAACAAGAATACCACTGGCATTTCTTCTCGACTAGAATCCTAGTATAATACTGTCCAAAAGTGTGAAATTTCAACGAATCGAAAGTCAAATTGGCTTCAACTATAATAAAAACATCTATATCATATGATTTCAAAATTGTCAACATCTGAGTTCTTTTTACTTTCCTTATATACATAATGTATAAGGAAAGTATTGTGACCGGGTCGAAAATTCGAATTCGAGTTTTCGACGGGGGAGCACGTTTCAAGCATCCCTGATCACGAATCAAACATTTTTGAAGTGATGTTTCTCTCTCTCTCTCTCTGTGTGTGTGTGTGTGTCAGTGGGTCTATGGAGACGATAACTGACGAACGAATGGACCGATTTGAACCAAATTTGGTACAAAAATCACAATCCGTAAACACTGGAAGACTATTGTTTTTATACGCAATCGAATGCTCAGAACCCCCCTAAATTTTCGAATGAAATTTTGAAAAAATCGTCAAAAAATCAAAACCACTAATAAAGTTACGCAAATAGACATTTCTTATGTAATTTTTCATTAGAAAACGATTGACATAAATTTTAGAACGCTAACATGAGCCGTTTTTGAGATATTGTACATTTTTCAAAAAAATATCAAAAAGTCATATAAAATAAAAAAAAAATCCTATTGATAAACATGTTCACTTTTCATATGTAATACCATGCGATAAATTGGGTGACATCATGCTCGTGGATCTAGCTCGTTCCATTCATGAAAAAAGATACTCTGAGTAACACTTTTGTATTTGGACGCCAATATTCGTTTATCGGCTGTAAGAATAACTTATTTCTTAGTGCATAACGCTTGGCGAGATTTTGGCGACGAATTTGGCGGAATGTCGCCAACTTGTCGACTTATTGAAATGTTGCCAAATTAACGAAAATCTCGCCAAAAAAAATGACGCAAAATCAATGAAAATGACGACTAATTGTCGAAAATTCAATGTCTTGGAAAGAATATTCGTATCTACTATAAGAAAAACCTATTTTTTTACTGTAATATAGTAAATTCATTACATTATATAAGGAAAGTCATGTGTTGCCCACATCAGATTTTTTTATGAGAAATACCACCAGCATTCCATTGGAGAACTCTCAGTCGTTGGATATCTTTAAAAGGATGGTTTGCACAAGAATTTGAATACATCATAAAAACACCAGGAGAGCGGCAGAAGCTGAAGTAGATTTAGCGTTACCCAGGATGCACCACGAGGAGGCCTACTACGTTACATCCCTTTACATATTATATATTTACTTTTATTTTTCGATTTTAATAACAATGATTTTCTTTTTTTTTTGCGATACAGGCAAGCGTTTACAATAGTAGACGACATTCCTCAGAATGCTGGCTTAACAAGAGCAATGGCAACTTTGGCTCAATCCAGCAAAGGAAGTAAAATTATATTAGATTTGAAATTTAAGGTTTTCTTTTGGCAAAAATGTTGAATATCAATAAAATGTGTATCTGTGTATAAAATGCTGTATGTCTTAAGTTGAACTGTTTCTATTCAAAGACGTGTTCAGAATATTTATTGTTCTTATTTTAGGAGGGGGAGGTGCTCCAAAAATCACTCTTGTTTCGGGACGTCATAGTACCTTGGGCAGTCTCTACTTACTACAGTACATAATTTACTTTCAGTCCAGTTGGTTAAGCATAAGTAGGTCTGGAGAGATACAGGTTACGAACTTTCATAGTGCAAAGTGATCTTGCGAAAAATTTGCATGACACATTACAACATTTGAAAATATCTGAGCATTTATTTTAGATGTATATAACATGGCTACATTTATGCAGAATTAAGTTTCAGTCAGTTGACTGCAGTTCAAGCGATATTATAATGTCGTGTAAATGACGTTTACGATTTTTGCGTATGACTCGAGCAAAAAAGGAAAATGTGACGTTGTTTACTTGTACGACTAGCAGTCTAATTGTTTTAGTTTCATTTAGTTGAGTAGTTTTGGAGATAACGGGGTCCCTTCAATTTGGCGACAGACCGACAGATAAGAGATCTATAAAGTGTTTCTTCGCCCTTGAAAACGTATAGAGCTTAAAATATTTATTTTTCTGAGCGAAAATATCCTTTATAAGGGGAAGTAAAATGGGTTGTAATTGATCGAGTTTTCTATTTTATTAACGTTTTACAACAGAGTTGAAAAGTGTTTATGACTTTGTTCATTCCGTCTGTCTGTTAGTCTGTCCGTTCGCAAGATAACTGCCGTAAAAATGACTTTATCAAAATGAAATTTTAGTATGTTGTTGAGACGGTCTGTGGGACCTATGGGAATGTAAATGAATAATACCACCCAATTAGTTTTGGATTGAACCTGGGTGGAGGAAATGAACTACATTGAACTCTATGTGACCTAATTTGTCAAATATCTTTTAAGCGAAGTTAAAATTCACAAATTGCTTCGAAAGTTTTAGGAAATATTCAAATTATCTCATAAAATATATATAAAAAAAATTCAGCAAAATATATTTGGTATATTTTAAAATAAAATTTAAAATAATAATTACACCCATATTATATGAAGAGGTCACGCGACCCACCCCAAAATAACATATGGCATCCATCTTGTGTCAAAATCGTGATTTTTAAAGTTCTTTTACATTTATATTTAGTGTTGCATCCGTCCTAAAACCGCTTTATTTTTGCGTATTTTCTGTGCATCTTTATTCTGCGCCAACGCAATTACAATATTTTTCAATTTAAAAGATCATCAAACTTTAATTATTTCTACAACGAAGCCTAATTTTGATGGATGTAGAGTGCAAACAAGTGATTGTAAGATGAGTTGTACAAGAATTGCTGAAAATTTTCACCAAAATTATTTAATTCTGGAGTCTGGAATATGAGTGATATGAATGAAATATGCATTGCTTTTACATAGAGAGCAAGACAATTTATATTTCGATGACGTAATTTCAATAAAGTTTGAATGAAGTTTTAAGCATAGAGTTAGAACGTATTATTACCTCCATGGTTTTAATTTTCCAAATAGAGCAAATTATTGTAGTTCTGTGATAATTAAAATAATATTGCCGCTGACTGTATCGTACTTTAGAGATGTTTAGGTAAAATTACAGTTGGATAGTGTTTTATAATCAATGCTTTATGCATGGTTGATATTTCTTGTATTTATATTTAGTGTTGCATCCCTCCAAAACCGCTTTATTTTTGTATGTTATCTGTGTTTCTAAATTCTGTGTTTACGCAATTACAATATTTCTTATTTTAAATGATCACTAAACTTTGATTATTTTAACAACGAAGCCTAATTTTAACGTATGCGAAATGTAAACAAAACAAGCGATTGTAAGCCGAGTAGTATAAGAATTGCTGAATTTTTTAATACAAAATTATTTAGCTCTGGAGTCTATAATATAAGTGACATGATTGGAATATTCATTTATTTTACTTATATAGAGAAGCAACCGATTTTACAGCATTGTCTTTTTTGATGAAGTTTTAAGTTTTCAATTATTGTACTATGATAATGTTAAAAATATTACCTCTGAATGTATCGCATTTTAGAGATGTTTAAATAAAATTGCATTTCTGTTGGAAAGTGTTTCATAATCAATGCTTTATGCATGATTGATCTTTCTTGTTCAGATCGATACAGAGTTCATAAGAAAATCTTTAATGACTTTGTCTTCCCCTATTGACTTTGTTTTCCCCAATAATTTTGTAAAGAAAGGCACTCATTAGGTATAGATATGGTAACCATGCCTGGTCAAATAAAAGAGATTATAGTACCCCTAGTGGAGATTTTAAAAGTTAGGTTAACGATCTCGGCAACAAAGCGAAATAGACAAAAAATACCCAATTACAAAGTGGTAGAACATTGAGTAATGAGTAAGAATCAACGCAAGGAATGAAGAAGCTCGTATACGGAAGGCAATAAATAGTTTATACGCAGCCACGTTACAATACTGTTAAAAGTCGTCGAACGATTCACAACGTTCCTCCTAACTTAAACAAGAGTATGCAAATAATGCCAGTGACTTAGTACCCATTTGTGAGATAAAATGGAGCACATGCATAACTAGATATGCGAATTTATGTATTTGTCACGACTCCTGATAACGTGCTATTCGTCAGATCAGTGAAGTTAGAGGGTATATCTATCTCTCAAGAACTGGGTTTCGCCAAGGCCACCTAGAATAAGAGGCCCGGACATTGACAACTCAAACGCAGCAACGGAGGGAACGTATCACCCTTGCGTAACAGGTAAGGGATCTGACACAGATGAATTTCTACAGTAATAAATAAGACTAATATGAAAAATATATCTCTAAACAAGTAAATTAGAATAAACTTCAAACTGTGATTCTAAAATAAAAAATCTGATGTGGGCAACACATGACTTTTCTTATATAATGTAATGAATTTACTACTGTTACAGTAAAAAAAATAGGTTTTTCTTTTAGTAGATACTAATATTCTTTCCATGATATTGAATTTTCGACAATTAGTGGTCATTTTCATTGATTTAGCGTCATTTTTATCCATTTGGCGAGATTTTCGTTAATTTGGCAACATTTCAAAAAGTCGCCAAGTTGGCGACATTTCGCCAATTTTGTCGCCAAAATCTCGCCAAGCGTTATGGACGAAGAAATAAGTTATTCTTACAGCAGATAAATGATTATTGGCGTTCAAATACAAAAGTATTACTCAAAGTATCTTTTTTCATGAATGGAACAAGCTAGATATACGAGAATGATGTCACCCAATTTATCGCATGGTATTACATATGAAAAGTGAACATGTTTCTCAACAAGATTTTTTTCAATTTTATATGACTTTTTGATATTTTTTTTGAAAAATGTGCAATATCTCGAGAACGGTTCATGTTAGCGTTCTAAAATTTATGTCAATCGTTTTCTAATGAAAAATTACATAAGAAATGTCTTTTTGCATAACTTTATTAGTGGTTTTGATTTTTTGACGATTTTTTCAAATTTTCATTCGAAAATTTAGAGGGGTTCTGAACATTCGATTGCGTATAAAAACAATAGGCTTCCAGTGTTTACGGATTGTGATTTTGTACCAAATTTGGTTCGAATCGGTCCATTCGTTCGTCAGTTATCGTCTCCACAGACCCACTGACACACACACACACACACACACACACACATACACACACACACACACACGCAGACATCACTTCAAAAATGTTTGATTCGTGATCAGGGATGCTTGAAACGTGCTCTCCCGTCGAAAACTCGAATTCGAATTTTCGACCCCGTCACAATACTTTCCTTATACATTATGTATATAAGGAAAGTAAAAATGATCTACATTGAGAACAAATATTTTTTCAGTCTTTTCTGTAAACATTTATGTTAAAGTTATATTAATATAATAAACAACTATATTAATATTTATATAATATTTAAAATATATCAAAAAACAAAACTTATAAACCTTAGAAATTAAAATAATATTTTATAACTATAAATTAGGAAAAAAGTAATTACATATTATTTAATATAATGGGAGAAACTGCTGACACTTACCCATGACTTTAAAATACATATTTTATTAGCTAACATATATATATATATATATATATATATATATATATATATATATATATATATATATATATATATATATATATTTCCAGATTTAGCATTTAGTTTTAAAATATAAGCAACATAAAACACAGTGAAATAGTTATGAATATAAATTTCTAAAGTTAACTTTTTACTTTCCTTATATACATAATGTATAAGGAAAGTATTGTGACGGGGTCGAAAATTCGAAATCGAGTTTTCGACGAGAGAGCACGTTTCAAGCATCCCTGATCACGAGTCAAACATTTTTGAAGTGATGTGTGTGTGTGTGTATGTGTGTGTGTGTGTGTGTGTGTGTGTGTGTGTGTGAAAGTATGTGTGTGTGTGTGTGTCAGTGAGTCTGTGGAGACGATAACTGACGACCGAATGGACCGATTCGAACCAAATTTGGTACAAAAATCACAATCCGTAAACACTGGAAGCCTATTGTTTTTATACGCAATCGAATGTTAAGAACACCCCTGAATTTTCGAATGAAATTTTGTAAAAATAGTCAAAAAATCAAAACCACTAATAAAGTTACGCAAATAGACATTTCTTATGTAATTTTTCATTAGAAAACGATTGACATAAGTTTTAGAACGATAGCATGAACCGTTCTCGAGATATTGCACATTTTTCAAAAAAATTATCAGAAAGTCATATAAAATAAAAAAAAATATTTCCTCTTGAGAGACATGTTCCCTTTTCAGTAATACCATGCAATAAATTGGTTGACATCATTCTCGTGGATCTAGCTCGTTCCATTCATGAAAAAAGATACTTTTTGTAATACTTTTGTATTTGAACGCCAATAGTCATTTATCTGCTGTAAGAATAACTTATTTCTTTGTCCATTATACTTGACGAGATTTTGGCGACGAATTTGGCGGAATGTCGCCAACTTGGCGATTTTTTGAAATGTAGCCAAATTAACGAAAATCTCGCCAAATGGATAAAAATGACGTTAAATCAATGAAATGACGACTAATTGTCGAAAATTCAATATCTTGGAAAGAATATTAGTATCTACTATAAGAAAAACCTATTTATTTTACTGTAAAAGTGGTAAATTCATTACATTATATAAGGAAAGTCATGTGTTGCCTACATCAGATTTTCTATTTTGTGACAGTAACTTTTGCAACATTATTACTTTACACTAATACTATATTTCAAAAACTTTTGGTACTTACCTATTTAACTTGAACAACATTTTATACTGTAAATCTAGAATTCATAAAAAATTCGAAGAAACATGCCTGTTTAAAAAATCTGAAAATTCGTCATTTAAAATTCAAGCAAATTTGTGCATAATTTTCTGTCGGACTTTTGATAGGAAAATAACTTAGTAGAAATTAATTAATCATTTTAACTTTCTTACTAAATATAAAGCTTTTTAATTTAGTAATGACAATCACCACAATAGTTACACCCCAGTATGCATGCTATATGCTTATACACACAATTTATTGATTTATATCTTCATGAAATTTAAATCACCTTTTCCTTCTTAAAATGTAAATTACCTTAACGTGTAATGACATGTAGTATGACATGTAGTATATGTACACATTTTAATTATCCATAAGTTAGGTTACCACACTAGGTAGAAAATCGTTGTCTTTCTACATGCAATGAAATTATTTAAATTATTAAATCCAGCAAAATATGTAACAGTATTTCTTCAAATAAGGAAGTAAAATACAAAATCAGGGCTTTTATGAGTTGCAAAAACATTTTATCTTACAAATCTAATTAAGTGACATCAAATTTAAATTTAAATGTATCATACTGTATATGCAGCAATAAATAGCTAGATTTGTATTTTGTCTGAAAAAAGTATATTCAAAATTAACTCAAATTTGCTGAGTATCTGAGTGTCTGAGTACCATGTATGTGTTGTTGTTGAGACCCAGACCGTCCGACCTACCAGAAAGGTGTAAGGTAACTGTTTGGACGGCCGGGAGGTGCCACCCAATTTAGACCGGAACCCAGATGTATGTGTGTATGTTTTAACTAGTACACTCCATTAATATTGTGTTGAAATGTGAAATTATTTATTATTCTTGTTGAAATGTGAAGTTATTAAGTTTTTCTTGAAGCAAGTAAATAAAATACAAAATAGAAGAGCTTTTTATGAGCATATAAAAACTTTATTACAGCAAATTTATAAATCCAAGTAGTTGGAGTTAACAAAGTTACATAAAAAAAATCTGATGTGGGCAACACATGACTTTCATGAATATAATGAATTTACTACTTTTACAGTAAAATAAATAAGTTTTTCTTATAGTAGATACTAATATTCTTTCCAAGATATTGAATTTTCCACAATTAGTCGTCATTTTTATTGATTTAGCGTCATTTTTATCCATTTGGCGAGATTTTCGTTAATTTAAAACATTTCAAAAAGTCGCCAAGTTGGCAACATTCCGCCAAATTCATCGCCAAAATCTCGCCAAGCATTATGGACAAAGAAATAAGTTATTCTTGCAGCAGATAAATGACTATTGGCGTTCAAATACAAAAGTATTGCTCAAAGAATCTTTTTTTATGAATGGAACGAGCTAGATCTACGAGAATGATGTCATCCAATTTATCGCATGGTATTACATATGAAAAGTGAACATGTTTCTCAATAGGAAATATTTTTTTTTATTTTATATGAGTTTTTGATAATTTTTTTGAAAAATGTGCAATATCTCGAGAACGGTTCAGGTTAGCGATCTAAAATTTATGTCAATCGTTTTCTAATGAAAAATTACATAAGAAACGTGTATTTGCGTAACTTTATTAGTGGTTTTGATTTTTTGACGATTTTTTCAAAATTTCCTTCGAAAATTTAGGGGGGTTCTGAACAATCGATTACGTATAAAAACAATAGGCTTTCAGTTTTTACGGATTGTGATATTTGTACCAAATTTGGTTCAAATTGGTCCATTCGTTCGTCAGTTATCGTCTCCACAGACTCACTGACACACACACACACACATACTTTCACGCACACACACACACACACAGACATCACTTTAAAAATGTTTGATTCGTGATCAGGGATGCTTGAAACGTGCTCTCCTGTCGAAAACTCGAATCCGAATTTTCGACCCCGTCATAATACTTTCCTTAAACATTATGTATATAAGGAAAGTAATAAAATGTATTTGCCGCAAAAGCTAGATCCATATTTGTCTGAAAAGTACCTGCATATCATATGTCACATTCAAACAAAAGTTACCCCCCCCCCCCATTTATATCTACTAAATACCAACCTGATATATATTAGATGATGTACATAAAGTATGGATTATAAATAAATACTACTGATTTTGCAGTAAAAGCATTTATATTAAATCCAAAAAAATGTGACATTTGCATCCCCCCTCCCCCCAATTGAGTTCTGAAAAACAATTTTACTCTACGGATTAGGACCTTTTCATTAGATACAAAAACTATTTAATCAGTTAAATCTAAATGACACATTTAATACTTTGATTGTAACTTAATCAAAAGAACAAAAGTAATTATTTTAACAAAAGCCCGACAATTTAACAATAAATACAAACATCAATATGAAAATATAAGTGTGAATGCATTATGCAATGATCACAGATACCCCCTCCCCCCCCCCCCCCCATGTTTTATTATAAAACAAGGCTACATGAGTCGCGACCGTTTGGGGGCGGTAGTACGTATCCTTTGTGCGGCGCTCTGGTATGCTTTATTTTGCATAACTTGAAGCTCCTAAGGTGAGTCTCCGCTGCAGTTTCTCAGATTGAAGACTCGTACGTCATAATGGTATATCTATCTCGTTTTGTTGCTTATCTCGCTGCCCTGCTTTTCAAATTCTCTGCTAAGGTATCTGTAATCCATTTTATTCGATTGGGAATGGTCACTATACTATAGAAAGACATGTGCACTTGCATGGATTTTTCCTTATAAAGTTATTGAGGTTGCTAAGGGCTTTTTAAGAAACATTGTATATCCCGGAAGATGCCAGATTTCCTGTCATTGTAAACTGTTCTTTGATCTACCAGAAGGAAATCTAACCATGGAGTGAGGAAGAAGGAGATAAAACTCCTATGGATGAAATGCTCGGCCATGCCGTAATGCTTTGAGAATTATATATAGGTGTCGCTAGTGATAGTAAAGTAGTTGACACAACAGAAATTTAGTTGACACAACAGAAAGTTATTTGACACAACAGAAAGACATTGTATTTAGTATATGTATTTTTGAGGATTTTTAAATTAAGGGTACAATTAACCACTATTTTTATTTTCCTTATATACATAATGTATAAGGAACGTATTGTGACGGGGTCGAAAATTCGAATTCGAGCTTTCGACGGGAGAGCACGTTTCAAGCATCCCTGATCACGAATCGAATATTTTTGAGGTGATGTGTGTGTGTGTGTGCGTGTGTGTGTGTCAGTGAGTCTGTGGAGACGATAACTGACGAACGAATGGAGCGATTTAAATGAAATTTGGTACAAAAATCACAATCCATGAATACTGGAAGTCTATTGTTTTAAAACACAATCGAATGTTCAGCACCCCCCTAAATTTTCGAGTGAAATTTTGAAAAAATCATCAAAAAATCAAAACCTTTAATAAAGTTACGCAAATAGACATTTCTTATATAATTTTTTCTTAGAAAACGATTGACATAATTTTTAGAATGCTAGCATGAACGGCTGTCGAGATATTGCACATTTTTCAATTAAGTTATCAAAAAAATCCCATAAATTAAAAAAAAAACTCTAACTGTTGAGAAACATGTTTACTTTTCATATGTAATATCATGCAATAAATTTGGTGACATTATTCCCATGGATCTAACTCGTTCCATTCACAAGAAAAGATACTTTGAGTAATACTTTTGTATTTGAATGCACAATAGTCATGTATCTGCTGTAAGAATAACTTATTTCCCAGTCCATAACGCTTGGCGAGATTTGGCGACGAATTTAGCGGAATATCGCCAACTTGGCGACATTTTTAAATGTTGTCAAATTAACGAAAATCTCGCCAAGAGGATAAATATGACGCCAAGTCAATGAAAATGACGACTAATTGAAGAAATTCAATATCTTGGAAAGAGTATAAGTATCTACTAAAAGAATAACATATTTTTTAACTCTAAAAGTAGTAAATTCATTGCATTATATAAGGAAAGTCATGTGTTGCCCACATCAGATTTTTTCATGTAGGATAGAGTAAAAATAAATTGAAAGGTAAAACAATTTTAAATATATAGAAATATTCTTTATTGTTTCAGTGCTACTTTACATTGCGCTAATAAATTATTTTTACAAATTTACAGTTTAGATAAATATTTTAAGCCTTTCGCCATAGAAATGCATATAATGCAGGACTACTTATCTTATCCCAGCGCCACCTCAATTATTATCTCAAACGATATTGGCGTTTATTTAATATGAAGTTTTATCTCCTTACTTTTACCGCCATGATTCTTAACTTTTGCATAAATTCTCCACAGCATACAGAAGGAGCGTGCGCTATTCTTCTGATCGTTGTCCCTAATTAGTAAACCATTCCATTAGCCAGGTGCACAATCAAATCAGCAATGAGTAAAATCAACTTTACTTATCCACCCATGGACTGAAAATAAAAGATTATATCTCACTCGGATGCCTGTAATTTACCACCTTTCAGGAAATCTCCCATCGGGCAATTCACCCATTACAATTTTGAATCCTTCTTATAGTTATGTGTTGTTTATGTAATCCTAATTAGAGAGATCGAGATGAGTTGTTTTGGAAACTCGCAGGATAATTACTATAGTGGTACGAGCAGATTTTCTGGCAGTGTCATTTATTTTGGGATTTAACGGAATTTCATAAGCATTTGACGAACAAAGTATATCTAAGTTTCACAAAGTTTGGGGAATTTCTGCATGTATATGTCTTTTAAACACAATCGTATACATATCATTTTATAAGTTTTGAAGGGGTTTATTATTACTTTCGCAAACTTTAATGTAGTTCTGAGACAATATAGATTGAATGGATTTAAATATTTTATTATACTAATGTACTGATAAAGTATTTTTTATTCGTATATTTTCGAATTCGAGATTTTGACGGAAAAGTACGTTTTAAGACTTCGTATGTCTATGAAGTGTGTATACGATTACTCAAGAACAAATGTACACCGCTATGAAATATTATGTGTAAATATATTATTTAAAATTAGATCTATCTTCTTTTTTGTAGCTCGTATAATTAGAATGAAATTTAAGATTTTTATAGCACTATTTCTTATGCAATTGTATGATAATCCCACAGATTATAGTTGGTAGTATATAAAGGTGTGAAAATCCGAGTTTGAACTACAGTGGTATTTAAATTTATCCTATATTCCTTAAACTTTGTCTGGCTGTCTCTCTTTCCAACTATAGACATCTATACCGTTCAAACTAGCTCAACCAAATTTGGCATGCTGTCTAAAATGGCTAATAGCATAGGCGTCGGCTTGAAAAATTATTGGGGCTTCCGGAAATTTTGAATCGCATGATCCATGCATTTTTAAAGGATTTAAATCTAATTTAAATTTCATTCAGTCAGATTATCTAGTACAATAAGCCGCCTGAAATGATAAAATTAAATACATTATAGTTAAGTACAAAAAATATTTTTTTCTCTAGATAGTTATTTATGTCATTTATTTTGCTTTTGTAGGCGCAGCATTGTTATATACAATATACAGAGACTGTGGGAATTTCCAACACAAGTATCTTTATAAAAATAACAAAAAATGTAAAATTTATTTTTAGGTGATTTTACCAATGTTAAAAATGTCAACACATTTCTCTTTAAATCATTTCTGAGTTAAAATCTTGTATTCAGAATACAATAAACAGTCTGATGGGTAAATTTCTATATACGTGACTTTACTATAAGTAAACAGGGAATGAAAAATCTGATGTGGGCAGCACATGACTTTCCCTGCAGACTTATATTCATATTTTCTTTATTTCTTTAATATTTCATTAGGTTGAGTTTAATTGCACCAAATAACACTAAATTTGCAATTTTTAATTCAATTTTTGTTTTTATTTGGTAATTGGACATTTTTCCGATAGCAGCGTATCAAAAATGCAAGAAATCTCAAATATCTTGAGAACGGTTAGTCCTAAAGTATAATGGAGTGCGTTATATTCTTTTCCTCGTCAAGAATTGCGTATAAAACAGGAATTTAACTGATACATTTCAGCATACGTAGTTTTTTTTTTTTTTTAGATTTTGGCGATTTTTGCGGGCCATTTCGTAAAAAAAGGCAGGTTGTTATCTTCCGAATCGTACCGAATTCTAATCAGCACCAGAGTATCCAACAGAGTATCTACCAAATTTTGTGAAATTTGGTAAATTAGTATTTTAGCTAGAGCGGATAAATGAAACTTTTACTGGCCATTTTGCAAAAAAAGGTGGGTTCTGTTTTTACGAACCGCACCAAAAACTAATCAGCACCAAGGCCACATCCAAGTGACTTACCTACCAAATTTTATGAAATTTGGCTCATTAGTTAGAGTGGTTACATACATTGCACACACCACATAGACAGACACACAGACAGACAGACACACACACACACAGACGTCAAGCTAAAAATAGTTTTTTCGTATTCTAGAGGTCTTGAAACGTGTAGATCCGTCGAAAATTCGTGTTGCGATTTTCGACATGATTCCAATACTTTCCCTGTACATTACCATGTATTGCAGGGAAAGCAAAAATAAAAAAGTTGATCAATTAATAACAAAAACAAAATTTGTGCATATTTGTGTACATTTTCCCCACTAAATACGCATAAAAACATTAGGGGTTCCAGGAATCCACAAGAAAATTATTGTGGGTTCAAAAACCGTCTCAAACCTACGGAATCGGCGCCGCTGGCTAATAGGAATCCTGTATAGTTTGGTTTGGGAAGCCGACACGATTGTTCTAGAGGGTGTATTTCAGAGCATTAAGCGTTCTTTTCAAGCGTGGAATATACTTTCACATGTCACAGATGCTTGAAATCTAATTCACATGTCTGGCAAAACCATAACAAAAATATGAAAACTTAAATTTGACCAAAATGTTTAGTTGTGGAACGAACGCGAAACTTCAGATTTGAGGGATTTGAAAATTGGTACAATGGTGGATCAAGCGATATAAGACAAACATAGATAATTGCTGTTTTCAGATTTTTTTCTGAGGGGGGGAGGGGATTGTTAACAGCAAAACTGTTCGAACTGTCTATTCAATTTGAATCTCCTGGTTTATTGAAAAAATGACTTAAAATTTGGTACAAGGTTAGACTATATGATAAAATCAATATAGATAATTGCTGATTTCAAACTTTAATATTTCAGGGGTATCACAGATTGTCAAGGACAGATAGACAGACACTTGGGAATTAGAATCTACTTGTCGAATACACGTTGAAAATAATCTATTTTACAATAAGGAAACTCCTAATAATGTGTACCTATGATAATAAAGGAAGGTGCCTATTCGTTTTGTGAAAATGTAGATTTTTCAAGAGGAAGGATGCAGAAAATTTTATTTTCTGCATCCTTCCTATTTCTCCACAGAGAGATGGTATCATGTATAACGGAAAGTATTGTGATGGGATCGAAAATGCAAATTCGAGTTTTTTATGGAAGAGCATGCTTCAAGCATCCCTGAATTCGAATCGAACGTTTTAGAGGTGATATATATGTGTGTGTGTATGTGTATGTGTCCATGAGTCTGTGGAATCGATACCTCGCGAACGAATGACGCTTTTCGAAAAAAAAATTTAGTATACGATTATTCCCAAAGATTTGAATAGATTTTTAAAAATATGATTAAACAATACGGATCTTGTATACCGGAAAAATGTCACATAAATAATAATTTTATATGTAATTTTTCATTAAAAAGCGAATGACATAATATTTAGAACGCTAGCATAAATCGTTCTCAAGATATTGCCTTTTCCTTTTCGACATCTGATCCGGATAATACTGAACTAAGGGCAAACAAAACATATTGTTCGCATTAAATCTTGTCTCAATTTCATTAGATACTGAATCTATAATTTCATATTGAATATTGATTATGTGATTTGATTTAACATCATCATGATTTTTTTCACCACCTCCGAATTCGCTTAGAATTATTTTACGCCTTTTCACTTTTGGTCCAGAATAAGAATTTTCTTCGCAAAGTTCTGTCACAAAACTCCACACTTGATTGAAATATGCATCAGTGCGAAAAGAACTAACACTTTCAATAGTAGCTTTAGCCAAAGCTTGCACAGTCTGAAAATGAAGATCAGGTAACTGAAGATGATTTGAGAGAGTATTGCATTGATTGCAAAAACACTGCGCAATACAAAAAATCTGATGTGGGCAACACATGGCTTTCCTTATATAATTTATTGAATTTACTACTTTTATACAGTAAAAAATAGGTTTTTCTTATAGTAGGTAGTAATATTCTTTCCAAGACATTGAATTTTCGTCAATTAGTCGTCATTTTCATTGATTTAAAGCCATTTTTAACCATTTGGCGAGATTTTTATTAATTTGGCCACATTTCAAAAAGTCGCCAAATTGGCGACATTCCGCCAAATTCGTCGCCAAAATCTCGCCAAGCGTTATGCACTAAGAAATAAGTTATTCTTACAGTAGATAAATGATTATTGGCGTTCAAATACAAAAGTGTTACTCAGAGTATCTGTTTTCATGTATGGAACGAGCTAGATCCACGAGAATGGTGTCACCCAATTTATCGTATGGTATCACATATGAAAAGTGAACATGTTTATCAATAGGAAATATATATTTTTTTTATTTTATGACTTTTTGATATTTTTTTTGAAAAATGTACAATATCTCGAGAACGGCTCGTGTTAGCGTTCTAAAATTTATGTCAATCGTTTTCTAATGAAAAATTACATAAGAAATGTCTATTTGTGTAACTTTATTAGTGGTTTTGATTTTTTGACGATTTTTTCAAAATTTCATTCGAAAATTTAGGGGGGTTCTGAACATTCGATTCCGTATAAAAACAATAGGCTTCCAGTGTTTACGGATTGTGGTTTTTGTACCAAATTTGGTTCAAATTGGTCCATTCGTTCGTCAGTTATCGACTCCACAGACCCACTGACACACACACACATACTTTTACACACACACACACACACATACACACACACACACACACACACAGACATCACTTCAAAAATGTTTGATTCGTGATCAGGGATGCTTGAAACGTGCTCTCCCGTCGAAAACTGAAATTCGAATTTTTGACCCCGTCACAATACTTTCCTAATACATTATGTATATAAGGAAAGTAACAAAGTGAACAAAAATTAAAAAATGTCATGCATGTTAAAAGGGCTTCGGCTCTTCCACCATTGAGAGAATCGTTTTCAGATAATTCTTCCAAAGTTAAAATCACCGTTTCAAAATTATCAAGTAGTGCTTTTATGGCTTTAACTCTGGAAGACCTCGTATTACTTAGTGATTGTAAAGTTGAAGAGCCTCCAGAAAAAGCATTTGTTGATGAGCGAATATTTTTGAAAATATCATGTCTTTTATATGATGTTTCTGTGAGACCAGAAAGTGTTCTCACATTTGATGAGACAATTTTATGTGAGTATTTATGATGCTCAGAACGGCAAACAAAGCTATAGTCTGGCTGGCACCAGGATTTATGAGGACTTGAACTTTAAGGTCAAAATACTATAAATTAAGGGGTGCAATACCAGAGGGGCTGAGCTGGGCCATACTAAATGTGCAATGGTGCAATTGGGTAAGGGTTAACCAATGAACGCCAAAGAAGTAAAGACGGAGCACCCCCCCCCCCCCCCCACCGAAGGGACCACAGACGAAGAGAGAACGAGATGAGATTTAGGCGAAAATAGATGAAGATCAGACTTTGACGAAGAAAGTAATGGAATATCAGACATAGACAATTTGAGTTTTGACTGAAATAAGATGTGTGCAACGACTGCAACGTTATGACTTGGGCGGAGGCGTGCCTGCCATTATGATAGAACGACAATACTGAAGAAGCAGAATATTGCGTGGAAGTTCCCAAATAAGGGAGATCCAGGATGTGTTCAGTGCAACCAAGTATTTGCAAGCATTATGGTCCGTTGCAAAGGCCCAAATTGAAGGTATGTGTTCCTCAATATCCACAGGCTATTAAATATGTTAGGTATACGGTTCAGGGTCTCACGTGCTCCTCTCTTACAAGCTATCTTAATAAATAATTAATAGGAAGAATAGTAATGTATTGAATTTAATAGGTATTTTATGTCTTAAATAAATGTTATTGTTAAGTTTAAATTGGTCTAATCTTTTTAATAATTAATAATATTCCTTTACAGGACTCACACGAAAAGTAAAATAATTGGAGGTTTTATTGCGGCACAACAAAGTACTGTACATTAAATGATAATTCCACAATATGAGAATAACGACCTCGACTAAGTAATAATATTAATATTTAAAATAAATAATAAATACTAAATTAATGTTAAAGTTAAACTTAACATTATTATTTTCTATTTCTTATCGCCACAGTTTCTATGAAAGAATATAATGCATTGAACTGTTGAAATGCATTTCTAGAACAAGGAATGGATGAGCATGCTCTAACTACACATAAATTAAAAAAAATCTGATGTGGGTAACACATGACTTTCCTTATATAATGTAATGAATGTACTTTTACAGTAAAAAAAATAGGATTTTCTTATAGTAGATACTAATATTCTTTTCAAGATATTGAATTTTCGACAATAAGACGTCATTTTCATTGATTTAGCGTCATTTTTATCTATTTGGCGAGATTTTCGTTAATTTGACAACATTTCAAAAAGTCGTCAAGTTGGCGACATTCCGCCAATTTCGTCGCCAAAATCTTGCCAAGCGTTATGGACGAAGAAATAAGTTATTCTTACAGCAGATAAATTACTATTGGCGTTTTAATACAAAAGTATTACTCAAAGTATCTTTTTTCATGAATGGAACGAGCTAGATCCACGAGAATGATGTCACCCAATTTATCGCATGATATTACATAAGAACAGTGAACATGTTTCTCAATAGGAAATATTTTTTTTCTATTTTCTATGACTTTTTGATATTTTTTTGAAAAATGTGCAATATCTCGAGAACTGTTCATGCTAGCGTTCTAAAATTTATGTCAATCGTTTTCTAATGAAAAATTACATAAGAAATGTCTATTTGCGTAACTTTATTAGCGGTTTTGATTTTTTGACGATTTTTTCAAAATTTCATTCGAAAATTTAGGGGGGTTCTGAACATTCGATTGCATATAAAAACAATAGGCTTCCAGTGTTTACGGATTGTGAGTTTTGTACCAAATTTGGTTCGAATCGGTCATTCGTTCGTCAGTTATCGTCTCCACAGACTCACTGACACACACACACATACACACACACACACATACTTTCACACACACAGACACACACACAGACATCACTTCAAAAATGTTTGATTCGTGATCAGGGATGCTTGAAACGTTCTCTCCCGTCGAAAACTCGAATGCGAATTTTCGACTCCGTCACAATACTTTCCTTATACATTATGTATATAAGGAAAGTAATTTGCGTATAAAAATGGATATGAATTGCCAATGAATTTTCCTGTAAAAATCTTGCAGCCACACCATTGTACGAACATCTCATCGTCTCTCAGCTCGTAAGTCTGAAATATTTAGCCCAAATGAGGAAATTACTTCTTTAATTAAATTGAACAATGACTCCCCATCAGTTTTTTCTGCTCTGAAATGGCTGGCAAATGATTCGTGTATTTTAGGTCATTATCCCGATATCGAAAAACTACAGCCACTTGTTCATGCCTGGAAATGTCTCGAGTTTCATCTATTATTATAGAATAATAGCATGCTTCTTTTATCTTATTTTGAATATAGTTACTGATTTGCGATTTGCATAAATTAAGAATATGATTCTGGTGGTCTTTGTAAACATAAGTAAAATATTTTGCTTTATTTTTAAATATTCTTTCAATTAAAGGACAGTCTTTAGCTCTTAATTTCATCAATTCTAAAAAAATTCATTTATTATTTGAGGTTATTTTCTTCTCATGTCCTCTCAAACCAATACCTTGCCGTGCACACACACACAAAAAATCTGATGTGGGCAGCACATGGCTTTCCTCATATAATGCAATGAATTTACTACTTTTACAGTAAAAAAAATCTGATGTGGGCAGCACATGGCTTTCCTCATATAATGCATTGAATTTACTACTTTTACAGTAAAAAAAATCTGATGTGGGCAGCAAGAGGCTTTCCTCATATAATGCAATGAATTTACTACATTTACAGTAAAAAAATCTGATGTGGGCAGCACATGGCTTTCCTCATATAATGCAATGAATTTACTACTTTTACAGAAAAAAAATCTGATGTGGGCAGCACATGGCTTTCCTCATATAATGCAATGAATTTACTACTTTTACAGAAAAAAAAATCTGATGTGGGCAGCAAGAGGCTTTCCTCATATAATGCAATGAATTTACTACTTTTACAGTAAAAAAATCTGATGTGGGCAGCACATGGCTTTCCTCATATAATGCAATGGATTTACTACTTTTACAGTAAAAAAAATCTGATGTGGGCAGCACATGGCTTTCCTCATATAATGCAATAAATTTACTACTTTTACAGTAAAAAAATAGGTTTTTGTGATAGTAGATACTTATATTCTTTCCAAAATATTGAATGTTCGACAATTAGTCGTCATTTCCATTGATTTAGCGTCATTTTAATCCATTTTTTGAGAGACTTCTGTTAATTTGACAACATTTCAGAAAGTCGCCAAGTTGGCGACATTCCGCCATATTCGTCGCCAAAATCTCGCCAAGCTTTACTGACGGAGAAATAAGTTATTCTTATAGCAGATAAATGACTTCAAATACAAAAGCATTACTCGAAGTACCTTTTCTCATTAATAGAACGATCTAGATCTACGAGAATGATGTCACCAGATTTATCGCATGGTATTACATATGAAAAGTGAACATGTTTCTCAATAATAAATATATTTTTTTTATTTTATATGACTTTTTGATAATTTCTTTGAAAAATGTGCAATATCTCGAGAACGGTTCATGCTAGCGTTCTAAAATTTATGTTAATCGTTTTCTAATGAAAAATTACATAAGAAATGTCTATTTGCGTAACTTTATTAGCGGTTTTGATTTTTTGACGATTTTTTCAAAATTTCACTCGAAAATTTAGCGGGTTCTGAACATTCGATTACGTTTAAAAACAGTAGACTTCCTGTGTTTATGGATTGTGATTTTTGTACCAAATTTCGTTCGAATCGGTCCATTCGTTCGTCAGTTATCGTTTCCATAGTCTCACTGACACACACACACACACACATACTTTCACACACACACACACTTTCACACACACACACACACAGAGACATCACTTCAAAAATGTTTGATTCGTGATCAGGGATACTTGAAACGTACTCTCCCGTCGAAAACTCGAATTCGAATTTTCGACCCCGCCTCAATACTTTCCTTATACATTATGTATATAAGGAAAGTAAAAACAGTTTCACACACCTTTTCCATGGGGCGCGGTAGCCCATTGGTTAGCGCGCTGGAGTTGCACTCGGTAGGCCCGGGTTCGATTCCAGCCACTGCCAAAACTGCCGCCGTGTTCATGCGGAGTACGATCAAGTTAAACATGTGGGTCCGAAAGTCCTTCCGAGAGGTTGGTGGTAGGGGAAGGAGGGTACGGTCCCTGTGGATGCCTCCCCCACTGGGTTCCGGTCTAAATTGGGTGGCACTTCCCGACCGTGCAAACTGTTACCTTACACCTTTCTGGTAGGTCGGACGGTCTGGATTTCAACAACAACAACAACACACCTTTTCCATCCCGGTCGTCCAATTTGATACTCTAAGTCCTCTGGACGAGTCGGACGGCCTGGGGCTTTCACACACCTTTTCCGTATAACGGCGATTTTCTTCAACTTCTTTTGAATACTGTTTATCAAGTTTGGCACAAACTGAATCTGAAGACAGGGTTTCGGTAAAATTTAAAAGAGAGCTTTCTGTTTTTTTTGTGAGAAGAACATGAATCATGGGCCTTGAATATTTTAATTGCTTTTGACCAGTTACTAAAGCCATCAAGAATAAAAGACGATTCAGTTTATTAGCTTCTGAAAATACTCTAAATGAAAAACTAAACGCTGTATTCGTGGAAGGACTGTATTCTAGCCATTCATATAAATTATACCACTCCTTTCTAAACTTGCGACCTCTTTTATCAGTTGGGAAGAGAGGAAGTTCAGGCTGATATGGATCTAAAGTTATGTTTTCTTTGGCAGTTTGAGGGCTGTTAGCAGGATCTCTTTCATGAAGCAAATTTGTCGAACTTCCCTTTGTTTTACTTTCTGTCTCAATCGAACTTTCTGATGGCACAATTCCAAATTCATCTATACTTCCAATTTTTGCTTCATAAACAGCATTATGTTTCTCAAGATTTTCACCAGGAGGCACATTTTCATCGAAATTTGGACATTTTATGAAAATTTCACTAATGTCTCTATTCAAGGGACGCTTTTTCGAAATCATAACTGCCCTAAAATATGCTACTAATCGCGTTTTTACCTTCAATGCAAGCACAAAGTCACCATCAGTCCTGAGGAGCAAGTAGCCAATGAGAATGCGTCACTGGCGCCAACAATGAGCAACACATGCAAGCCAAAGAGAATCTATTGTGTAAGTGACCAATAAAAGCTCTTTATACGACTGATTTAGAACCTAACCTTCAGGAGATACAGTCCATAGTGGCTAGCGTCTCCATCTAAAATGCTTACACACAACAAGAGAGATTTAGAATGTATCCTCAGTTCGTCAATGCTAAATAATGTTGTAGCGCCTCCTCGTCTATGATCCTCCAAGTTGTTTAACCTTTTCCTTCACAGCGTGGGAACCGAAGGGCTTCAAAGAATTCGGACACTTGAAATTTTCAAGTGAAAAGGATAACATCATCCCAATCTTTTAAAGTTGAAAAGAATTCGTTCCTGCTGGAAGTGGAAAGCTTCACTGTGAGCATTCGGAACCTGTCCGGGTTGGTGTTCGGACGCACTTCAACGTTGCTCTAGGATTATTCTACCACGTGGAGACTTTTAGTGCTTTTGCTTAGGCGTGTGAAGCCTAATTACGGTTGAGCATGTCGGGCAAAGCTAAGGATATGAAATCTGTGCCAACGCCAAAGATAAGTATTGTAAATGGAGGCAGCACCGATGAAAAGCCAAAGGAAGTCGGATCTAATATGCAAGAGGAACTGGAAAAACATAACGCAGATTACGCATGTTCTAAAAAGCTGAAGGAGGCAAAAAAACCAACACGAATTGGAATTGAAGGAAGCTGAGAGACAGCGTGCCACAGAGGACCTAGGAAATGGAGCCAAAAGGAAGGAAAAGAATCTGTTCGAGCGACACAGACTCGACAAGGAGAAGCTCACCTGGGCAGAGACTATGGAAATTGATGATGAAGAAAAGAAAAAGAGAAAGGTAGCAGACAGTGACGCTCGGAGGGAGAAGCCGGCGCAATATGCTGATGACGATCGACAAGCACGTGCACCCCTTTTTCATCAATGGCGGATAGATGTGCGGCTAGCTTGGGCTACGTTCCAGACCAATCTAAAGATGTAGCTTTCCGGATTTACAGTCACTGCAAAGCGTATGACTGGATGATACGGAATATGCAAAGATATAGCCATCCAAGAGGCGGGAGACGTGGACAAGGCGGAACCCACCAAAGAACTCTTGGTAATTATACATTCTGAAGTTATTCTTCTAGCCGAGTCCCCAACCCCTGAGACCCTCGTGGCAAGGAAGTCTTACTATACCACGAAATGCGTCGTAGTTAGACTCAGATACCCAACGACGGATGAGGACGTGTTGTACGAGGAGTACAAAGAAGCGATCGCCAATATTTTTGCCTTAAACTTCAAAGCTCCGCGCAATAAGCGCAGGAAGCCAAGCGAGGGGACTAGCCCCACTAAGCGCCCCGAGGCCATGCCTCCCTTAAAAAACAGTTTTCAGCCCCTGGGAAACCAGGTAGATAGCACAGAAAATGGCCCCAAACCAAGTGAAGTCTCCTCCTTTCATGTGGACTCCTCAAGCAATTGGGGAGCCCTCAATAATCGGACTAAACCAAGTGTTAAATTTCCCTGTTCAAGGACTGCTGATGGGAAGGGTGATTCGGATCACTCCTGGGTCCGTTGAGGACTACAGGAGAGTTCAGAGTCATCTAACCCAATTAGAAGTCCCCTTCAGTGCAATAAATCTAAAATCTGAGCGATCCAAAAAAGTAGTTATCAAAGATATGCCCCCGAACACTGACATTGGAGACCTGAAGGATGCAATTGCATCCCAGGGTTTCCAACTCGTCAGGGTTACGCAACTCAAAAGTAGGCGTGATAGATCCCCCCTCCCCATCTTCTTAGTCTGTTTCCAGCCGGCTGAGAAATGGGAGAGGATATATGAAATAGACAACCTTTTAAGCATGAGAATCAGGATCCAGGCATTCAAAAGTAAAGGATATACGATGTGTGTCAACTGTCAGCTTTTTAATCATTCCTCAGAGAACTGCAGTCTCCCACCTAGGTGTGTTAACTGTGGCGAAGGCCACGAGACCCGCTCGTGCGAAAAGTCAAGACAAACTCCTGCTAAATGTGCAAATTGTGGTGGAGCTTACCCTGCCAACTTTCGGCAGTGCCCAAAAAATCCACATTATCGAAAACTAATGCGTAGCCAAAACCCTGGACCCAAAAATCCTAAAAATACCCTTCCCCTCCGTGATGAGGAAAATTTCCCTAAACTTCCACAAACCAGTAAAGTTCCTGCTCAGATGATTATGTCCTCTGCCGAGATGGAGCAAGGAATCTCCAAAGAGCAGGAGAACACCACATCATCTGAACATAGTACTAAAACCCTCGCTCAGGGCACTAATTTATTTTTAGAATTTTTAAAATTCTTTAAAGAGCTTGAGACAGTATTTAAAATCACAGACATCCAGGGTCTCCTTCGGGAAGTCATGAATATACTAAAATCCGACAGAGATCCCATGGTTAAAACTTTCAAGTTAATAAAGTACCTCTCAAATCTTAAAAGTCAGGAAAAACCCCAAAACAATTCTTAACTTGTTTGCTGTGGTTTTGTACAGCTGCGGCAGGCTGCAGTTCTCCAGTACTCTTCGTACAACTCTTTCCAATCGAAGGACCGCTCACCTCGGCAACTGGAAGACCGCCCACACTGGAAACTTAAGACCACCCACCTCCACTCCAGGAGGATTTCCATTGGTCAACCTGCAATCCGTACAACTAATACCATATCCTCAGGATACTCCAGCCACAGTCCGAAGTCTAAATCATAATGTGCTATGCACTTCTTCAATCAAGAAACCATCGAGCTTCACTGTGAAGGTCGGTTCTTTTGAAGCCCCGTAGCGTGAGAAAACTGACCAGTGGACAGTCAATCAAAAAAGGGAGAAGCCGATAGACGACGAGGAAAAATTTGGGGGCGCGGTCGTGCCCCCTCTCTCCCCCTATTTGCCGCCCTGTCTGCAACCCAACAGCAACTTCGTTTGGTTTCAATGAACATACACTAGAAGAGGTAATACTGTAGCGAACGCTCATAAGGAAGTATTTTATGCCTTGAACTGGAGGTGCCTTTAGCTCAACACTGTGATACTGGCCTTCTATGCTTTGACCTCAGGATCAAATACCGGCACTGCCATGTTGGTGATTTCGCATTCACGCTACACATACATACATACTGACAGATATTTTTTCTTTCCTTATATACATAATGTATAAGGAAAATATTGTGACGGGTCGAAAATTCGAATTCGAGTTTTTGACGGGAGAGCACGTTTCAAGCATCCCTGATCACGAATCGAACATTTTTGAGGTGATGTCTGTGTGTGCGTGTATGTGTCAGTGAGTCTGTGAAGACGATATCTCAAGAACGAATGGAGCGATTCGAATGAAATTTGGTAAACAAATTATAGTCCGTGAATACTGGAAGCCCATTGTTTTAAAACAGTCAAATGTTCAGAACCCCCCTAAATTTTCGAGTGAAATTTTGAAAAAATCTTCAAAATATCAAAGCCACTAATAAAGTTATGCAAATAGACATTTCTTGTGTAAGTTTTCCTTAGAAAACGATTGACAGGAACTCTAGAACGTGTTAGCATGAACTGTTCTCGAGATGTTGCACATTTTATAAATACATTTATCAAAAAATCCCATAAATTAAAAAAAAAATATTAACTGTTAAGAAACATGTTCACTTTTCATATTTAATATCATACGATAAATATGGTGACGTCACCCTCGTAGATCTAACTCGTTCCATTCACGAGAAAAGATACTTGAGTAATACTTTTGTATTTGAACGCCAATAGTCATTTATCTGATGTAAGAATAACTTATTTCTCCGTCCATAACGCTTGGCGACATTTTGACTACGGATTTAGCGGAATGTCGCCAACTTGGCGACATTTTAAAATGTTGCCAAATTAACGAAAACCTTGCCAAATGGATAAAAATGACGACTAATTGAAGAAAATTCAATATCTTGGAAAGAATATAAGTATCTACTATAAGAATAACATTTTTTTAAACTGTTAAAGTAGTAAATTCATTGTATTATATAAGGAAAGTCATGTGCTGCCCACATCAGATTTTTTTATGAGTACAGAAGATAGTAGGATATGCAATACCGACATTATATATAGTTAATTCTCGAAATATATTCATTAAATTCTCTTTATAAGATTATGCACAACCCTCAAGAGGCCATAAAGGGAGCAAAGGGTATTATTCTGAAAGTGATCACTAATTAGTAAACAATCTCATTAGTCAGGAATGAAATCGCATCAGCGATGGGTAAATGAATTTTACCTAGCCACCCATGAACAGAAAATAGAGTGTAAATAAGTCGCTTCGATATCCCTATAGCGCCACTTTCAGAAAATCTCCCATCCGGAAACTCAGTCATTATACTTTTGTAGCATTCCTATATTTGTTAGTTTATGACTGCAAATTAAAGATGCCGAGATTTGTTATCTCGGGAATTGGCGCCACAATGTGATTGTGGATTAAATACAGATTTTATGGTAGGATACACTTGAAGTATAATGGAAATTTAAGAGTTTTCTGAGCAAAGTATTACCCCGTTTGGCGTCTCTTTAATTTACGTTTGTTCGTTTCTCTGCAGTTCAAAGTAGCATTATCATTTGTATAAACAACTCGTGATTGTTTCAGATAAATTTAGTTTTTAGGCTGCAAACTATTTCATAGATGAGATTCATTTGTGTCAATAATTTGTGACGAATCTTATTATTTCGAACCTGTAATATTCCCTCACTGGAGTCTTTTCTTTTGAGAACCGGACTGAGAAAACACCCTGAGAAAACACTCTGAGAAAAGCAGATATTTCTATGATGTACATATAGGGTTGCCAGTTGCTGATATCTGGAGGAGGATTGCCATATTTGGCGATTTATCGTCAAATCTGGAAACATTTGGCGATTTTTCGAAGATTCGAGAAATACCTCGAAATAACCAATATTCTACGAGATACTAGATATTTCCAGAAGTTTCTATAGATAATCTATAAAGGGAATTATCACTTAGTTGGAGAGAAGTTGACAAGATATGAGCTATATTGAACAGTGACTTTCGTCAATGTTTTGAGAATAGTAGATGCTTTTTTGTGAAATGAATTTTGTCAATGTTTTGAGAATAGGGTCTATTATTTTGTGAAATTAGCGGTGCATTTAAGTGCTGTTTAGCTGTATATTGTTCCTTTTTACGTTATGATTGGGAATAAACGTGTTAGTTATTCAGAAGTTTGGACTCTTTCTTGTATTTTGAGCGCACACCTACGATTCTAGAGGATACGCCGTAGCATTATTTATCTATTCTGTAACTTGTTAAAATGACCGAGTGATTTTTCGGATTAAAAAGTTATGAATCACATTCCTTCTAATCTTCGAACTTACAGCGTTTGCGCTCCTATCCCGGACACGTGTAGATCACGCACCTCTCCTAAGCAATGTCATTAATTTTTATGCGTCCCCCTAATGAAACACAATCAATAAACCACTCTCTAAAAATACATAATTAATTACCCTCCCCTCCCCATAAAACGTATTTACTGAGAAAATAACCATATTTTCAGTCAAAAATATTTTATTACGAATTGCCACAAAGCGTAAGGAATCAAAGAAATAAAAATTAATTTTCAGACACGCCTAATGAGCGTCCATTTGGCGTCATTTTCCAAAAGTTAGCAAGTTGGCGATATTGCGCCAAGCGTGTAGTCGAATTAGTTGCCAAATGAATGAGAGAGAGAGAGGGGATTTCTTTATAATATTCATCTTTATTCATATCATGAGTAACATTGCAATTATGCGGTTGGTTAATTTAGGCATTAATATTAATTTAAAATTTGAAGTATAAGATTCGGAATATGGCCTATAAACGGAAGTCAACTCATAACAAAATGTAATAAACCTCTCAATCAAATAATATACATTAAAAAAATGTTTCCCACATTCATATTTGCACAATATATGCAGTTTTCCAACCAAATTGAACCTAAATAGCTTCAGCGGGTTTTAAGGTGACGGAAAATCACTGATTTTGATAAAATCTCGTTTTACTTGTTGCTATACTGTATATATTATTCAGAATTTTTATATACGCAGTATATCACTCAAATTGGTTCCAAATCGCTTCAGCGATTTCCAAGGTTAACGACAAACGGTTTTGATAAAATCTCATAGCTAAACTATATACATTTTTCGGAATTTTTTTTATGAGTTCACATCTACAGAGTATATAAAAATTGCCACCAAAATTGGGTTAAAATCGCTTCAGTGGTTTTTTTTGAAATTACGAGGGGTCACCAGTTTGACACCCACATAGACAAACCGACAAAAGTCATTTTTAGTATCTAGGGTTCCCACCGATGTATTTACGGATTTGCAGTGAACATTTGACTGGTGATTAAATCACGAGTATCCTATTTTTCAGTGAAAAGTTAGATTAATCTACTATTTTATAGTACTATATTATAACATTTGGAGGGCCACAGAAAATTAAAGGTGATCCCAAATGTCCCGCAGTTTAGAGATTTTCCACTTAAGGTCTGGTATCTAAATTCTGGAATAGAGCATAAATTCCTAAATTGTTTTTAGTCACGGAACACTTTTTACTAACACAAATTCTTACGGAACACGCTTTTGCATTCGATTTTTGTTTCCAAGTTTAAATATTAAGGGGACGGTGGACGTTGAAATGAGCAAAAATTGACTAAAAACAGTTTTAATATATTACATTATTTTACACATTTAACCTTTTGTTTACGGGTGGGACAGCGTTCATCCCAAACGAAGAACCTCCCCAAAACACAGGTATTTGACATACCCTATTCCAAACAGTTCGATCCCCCGAAACGTTGCGTGCAACGTTTCTGCCGGCGATTTCCCCAATGGACGCCAATGCCTGCAAAGGGGGATCGAACTGTTTGTGATAGGGTATGTCAAATACCTGTGTTTTTGGGAGGTTCTTCGTTTGGGATGGACGCTGTCCCACCTGTAAGCAAAAGGTTGTATGCATTTTTTTCGAAGCGGAATTTTCAAAGGTTTTACATTTTTAAAATGCTCCATGCGTCTTAATTTTTGTCTGAGATGCATGAAATTTGGCAAGAAGACACCTCTCATACTTTTTAATGAAACTGGGTATGCATTTTATAACTAGACGTTATTAAGGTAATTAAAAGTGAATAAGAACCTAATTAAATGATGAAAATTAAGTTTTAATGCAGAAAAATATGTTTAAAAAACAACTTTCTATGGAATTTAAAAATAAATACCCAAATTTGTTCATAATGTGTTTCTGAGTGATCATAACGTAAAATTAATAAAAAATGTGAAAAAATGGCACGCAAGGAGCATTTAAAAAAAATTAAATTAAGAAAAAAAACCAAATTATAACAAAATTGAAAAAAAATTTAATGGTATTGTATATAGTAATGTTAAGAGGAATATTTATACAAATTTTCACGTTTCTAAGTCAATAAATAAATAAAAAAAATTTCAACGTCCACCGTCCCTTAACAATCAATATATTTTATTTATTTTAGAAAAGCAAAACATACAAGAAATGAATAATTCAAATATCAGGAGTGTGAGTATCTTTTCGAATTTCTCATACATTCATATTTCATATCGCGTTGGTCTACTTTGTATTATAATCAGTATCAGGATACAGAAAAATCTTATGTGGGCAGCACATGACTTTCCTCATATATTGCAATGAATTTACTACTCTTATAGTGAAAGAAAATAGATTATATTTATGGTAAATATTTATATTCTTTCCAAGATATTGAATTTTAGTCAATAAGTCGCCATTTGCATTGATTTAGCGTAACTTTTATCCATTTGGTGAGTTTTTCGTTAATTTAGCAACATTTAAAAAGTCGCCATGTTGGCGACATTCCACCAAATTCGTTGCTAAAATCTCGCCAAGCGTTATGGACGGAGGAATAAGTTATTCTTATAGCAGATAAATGAGTATGGGGGTTTAAATACAAAAGTATTACTCAAAGTACTTTTTTCATGAATGGAACGAGCTAGATCCACGAGAATGGTGTCACCCAATTTATCGCATGGTATTACATATGAAAAATGAACATGTTTCTCAATAGGAAATATATATTTTTTATTTTATATGATTTTTTGATAATTTTTTTGAAAAATGTGCAATATCTCAAGAACGGTTCATGCTAGCGGTCTAAAATTTCTGTCAATAGTTTTTTAATGAAAAATTACATAAGAAATGTCTATTTGCGTAACTTTATTAGCGGGTTTGATTTTTTGACGATTTTTTCAAAATTTCACTCGAAAATTTAGGGGGGTTCTGAGCATTCGATTGCGTATAAAAACAATAGGTTTCCAGTGTTTACGGATTGTGATTTTTGTACCAAATTTTGTTTGAATCGGTCCATTCGTTCGTCAGCTATCGTCTCCACAGGCTCACTGACACACACACATACACATACTTTCACACACACACACATACTTTCACACACACACAGGCATTACTTCAAAAATGTTCGATTCGTGATCAGAGATGCTTGGAACGTGCTCTCCCGTCGAAAACTCGAATTCGAATTTTCGACCCCGTTACAATACTTTCCTTATATAGTATTGTATATAAGGAAAGTAAAAATATATTTTCGTATCAATTTTCACTTAAAAATTCGTTTAAAATGTTTCGTATAATTCTTTTAAAGTTTTTTTAAAAAGTTGACAACATCTTAAATGACGCCGAAGAATGCATTTGAATTATCTGTGTTAATGTGAACTTTTTTAATACCGTTACACTCCGTAGAGCAGTCCAAATTAACAATTTCCCTCTTATGCCGTACATGATTCCTTTAAAAGTCCTTATGCATCCCATCCACTTTCGATGGATGCATTCTAAACCTGCAAAAGTATGGCCTAGTAATAGGAAAACGACAGTGTGAAAGTTTGCAGTGTCTCCACTAATTGAAAAAGTTATAGTTTATATCTCGAAAATAAAGTAAGATAGACGAACATTTTCCATTACAAAGTCGTAGATCAGTTTCTAATTAGCATAGAAAGAGTACGGTTCGCACATAACATGTGTACAGACGAAAAAATCTGATCTGGGCATCACCTGATTTTCCTTATATAATGCAACGAATTTACTACTTTTCCAGTAAAAAAAAAAGCTATTCTTATAGTAATACTTATATTCTTTCCAAGATATTGAATTTTCGTCAATTAGTCGTCATTTTTATAGATTTAGCGTCATTTTTATCCATTTGGGAGATTTTTTTTAATTTGGCAACATTTAAAAAGCCGCCAAGTTCGCGACATTCCGCCAAATTCGTCACCAAAATCTAGCCAAGCGTTATAGACGGAGACATAAGTTATTCTTATAGCAGATAAATGACTATTAGAGTTCAAATACAAAAGTATTACTCAAAGTATTTTTTCTCATGAATGGAACGAGCTAGATCCACGAGAATGATGTCACTAAATTTATCGCATGATATTACACATGAAAAGTGAACATATGTTTCCCAACAGTTAATATATTTTTTTAATGTATGGGATTTTTTGATAAATTTATTTGAAAAACGAGCAATATCTCGAGAACGGTTCATGTTAGCTTTCTAAAGTTCATGTCAATCATTTTTTTAAGGAAAATTACATAAAAAATGTCTATTTGCGTAATTTTATAGAAGGTTTTGATTTTTTGATGATTTTTTCAAAATTTCACTCGAAAATTTAGGGGGGTTCTGAATATTTTATTGTGTTTAAAAATCAGTATTCACGGATTGTAATTTTTGTACCAAATATCATTCGATTCGCTCCATTCGTTCGTGAGATGTCGTCTCCACAGTCACACAGACACACACACATACATACATACACAAATGTGAAATCTTTCTAATAGTATTTGAAATACATTCAGAAGATTCTAAAATGTACTCATCCGTCAAAATCTCGAACTCGAAAATTCTCGAGAAAACAATACTTCTTTATACAATAGTACGCAAAAGTAAAAATCGAAAAAATCAGATATAAAAGTTGGAATTATAAATGTTTTAGTTAAAGTCGTTTTACATATGCATGGTTTCTAGGAAGGTACTTAAGCCTTCCAATAACTTTGTAAGGAGAGGTAAATGAATGTATACGTTCTGTCTATCTATAGTAAAGTGGCCATAGCTGATCGAATAAAAGATATTGCAGCGCTCTTAAAAATATAGGTTAACGAATGTGGCAATAGAGTGAGATAGACGAAAACGCCATACAAAATCTGTAGAGTATTGTCAATTGAGTGGGAATCAACACCTGGAACGAACGAAACGTGTATATGGAAGGTAATAAATATCTGTCAAAAATCGGTCATCATGACCTGTAACACGTTGACTGCTGCCATGCTTGTGAAAATACTCTGTAAAATTTTTCTCGAATTTAAATATGCATTGTTGTTGACGAAGGGCTCTTTAACCAGGTTACACTTTAAATTTCTCTGCTTGGAAGTGTTTATTTTAGCATTCATTAATAAGACAACTATACACCAATAACTTTATTGTGTTAATGCATGTTGAACTAGCGTTAGTGTCAATTTTTACTCATTAGATTAGAGTATGCTCTGCAACTGTTCGATCTTGCTCTTTTGCGTATCTTAATTTTAAATTATTCAATAGGGGGCGCTGCAATCGCTTTTATGCGATCGGCTATGGGCACATTACTGTAGACAGACCTAACGTATACATTTATGGAACTTTCAAGAAATGATTGAGGGTCTTTTAAGGACTTTCCTGGTAATCTTGTATATAAAATTAGAATTATGCTTTCATTGTAGATAACAGCATCCATGAACCGGTTTTGCATTATGCACTCGCCATAACAGATATCTGTAACGTCAGGAAGAATACTTGCTGTCTACCACGTAAAGCCGATAGTTTCTAATTTCTTGAAAATGTAGTACAGGGTCACGGACAAGTTCATAGTCACAAAATATGCCTTTAGGGGGCATTTCCAATGTTAGGATTGCGTTCCTATCTCAAATAATAGTATAAATAGACCGGTTTTATTCTTATTATGCGCTCGTCAGCATGAAAAATGTACAATTACGACAGTAGTTATCGGCAAAATATGTATGTACAGTAGACCCCACCTATAACACGGGTTCATATAACATGGCGGAAAAATTGTGATCGTGTTCGTATAACATGCTAAAAGAGGCTCGTATAACACGGTAAAAGAATGAGACAGATGTTTCGATTTTATTACGTTTCAGCTCCAATAATTAATATAACTTTTGGCTGGTAACATTAAACGTCATTGTGCTTCCTAAATTTCGGGGAAATCCCATTTTTAGAGGAAATCGTCTCAGTTTGTTTCTAGTTGTGATGCACATTTAACGTGTCTGAAAAAACTCTTATATCGTATGATTTATTTTATTCAACTTAAATTTGAGGAAAAAAAAGTTTTAGGAAAATAAATCTTTGCGAAATTAAACCCGATTTCATCTAGAGGATCTGTTATCTCTGGTACATACATACTATCAATTAAGCTGTGTTTAAAGTCAAGTGTGTTAAATAAATTTAAAAAGATATTACAATATAGTGAAGAAATCTCATTACGAATTTTCTGTGAGCCAGAGCAGCACTTTACTTTAGAAATCTTAAATGAAGGATTGGAATTGGCAAAAAATCTAGAAGAACATTTTACGAATAATGATCCATCAACAAAACGCTCTGAGGAATTTAAGAAAAAATTGAAAGATTGTTTAGCTCTATATTTTGAAGTAAAAGAAGATTTAGAAAGTAACAATGATAAATTGTTGAAAGCACAAGAAGATACCCTTTTAAGCAACGAAAATAATAGAGAAGAAACAAAAGTGAATCTTCAAGCTATGAAATAGCACAACCAACATTTAAAAGAGGATGTCGTTGGAGCCTAATTATGGATAGCTACGACAGTGAATAAATGTCAAAAAAAAGTGTAACTGCTTCTGTTATTTAACGCCAAATGAATAACAAAACATTTTTTATTTCAAAAATTAAGCACACATCCACAACAGAAGGTCTTTATTTTACTTCCTATAAGACGTACAAAAGTTTAAAAAAAGGCCAGAGCGCTTTCGAGCATAAGTACGCTCTTCATCAGTGGCTACCAACCTTAAAAAAATAAAGACCTTCTGTTGTGGATGTGTGCTTAATTTTTACTATTATAACATCAGACGTGATGCCAAATTATTTATTTTTAATTTCAATATTTGTTTGTTTTGAAGAGAAATAAAAAATATTTTAACTCTTACATATTAAATATTTATTTTACATCTTTGTTAAGTGTTTGTATAAGTGTATGTTTATGCATAAGTAAACTGCATGTGAGCCGCTCATTTGCCAAAACGATTAAGTCCATAAAAAAAGGTAGAAAATATATATTGATAAATTTTTATACATTTCTTGTGAAAAAAAACCATTTATTATTCAACGGCCATAAAAATTGTTATCATGTAGTGTCTTAAGCCTGATTATCAAAGAAAGTTATTTTAAATATAACAAGTAAGTTAATCGCTTTGGGCTGTGAACGGCTCATGTATTTGTATAATCTAAGTGACTCGTACAACACGGATTTATACAACACGGAACGTATCTACCGTGTTATTGGGGGGGGGGGGGGAGGGTCTGCTGTATTCTCCTAAGTTCTTGCAATTCTTGTCTGAAAATTTACAGACACTTGTGCAAGGCTTTTTAAACTTTTTGTAACTGCAATGCATGGTATCACATTAAGTTTTATATTTGAAAAGGCTTGGCACGACTAGAAGTTACGGATTCCTTAGTTATAAGAGCTTGGTATGCAACATAGAATATTCATTGAGCTTATAACCAAAGTGTTAAAAATTTTAGGGCTCATACAAAGTCAAGTTATCATTCTTCTAAATATAAATTTGCGCAAAAACTCTATGGCATCAGACGTACAGAGTACGCGTGATAAATTAATGTTAAAACCATGGAGTAAGAGTAAGGAGTTAAAACTCCATATTAAGAAAACGCCAATATCGGATGAAACAATAATTCAGGTGGCACTGTGATAAGATAAGTAGTCCTGCATTGTAAACATTTCTATGGCGAAAGGCCTAAAATATTCATTTAAACAGTCAATTTTGTAAAAATAAAATATTAGCGCAAAGCAAAGTAGAACTGGAACAATAAATAATATTTCTACGTATTCAAAATTATTTTACTTTTCGATTTATTTTTATCTTTATAATCTGTATTCTATTCTACAACTATGAAAAAATACTGATTAATTATACTCATAATTAGGGAACCCATAATTAAAAAATAATCAAAAATGAACATACTAAATACTACGCGTTTCTGTTGTGTCAACTAACAATAGCAGCTACTTTATTAACACAAGCGACACCTAGATATTATTCTCAAAGCTTCATGGCATTTTCAAGTGTGTCATCCATAGGAGGATCTCATTAAGTGTTTCATCTTCTTCTTTCTAACACCATTGTTAAAACCAATCGCATGAGATAGTGATCAGTAAAGGTTCGTCTCGAGTCATGACTGACTTAATTTTTTTAACCTTGCTCTGTGCATATGACGACATTAGAATTAAGAAAGCACCCATTTTGTTGTCGTGCTTTCAAGAGGAACCGAATTTTTAACAGCGACTGTCATCTTACTTCATCAACGTCACTAAATTACCCCGGAAGTCATTGGATTCTGTGTGCCCAGCACAATTTAAAATCTTTGCCAAGTTGTTTACGCCTGGATATTACCACTTCAAAATAAAAATAAAACTGTTTTTAACTGTAATAATGGACGTGTTTTGGCAACTCCTCTCAAAGCTTACTCTAATGATCCTGATCGAATCTTAATTACCGTTATGTCAGTCAAGCGGACAGCTTTTCATTGGTTGTCGGGCTGAGTGCCCAACCTTATATTAAAGAACCTTGATAGTGATCTGTAGTCGGTTTTGTATATAAGATATGAGCAAAATTTTTCCAACTAATCAAACTGTTCTGGAGTTATTACTTTTCTATTTCTTATAAAGAAATCTGATGTGGGCAACACATGACTTTCCTTATATAATGCAATGAATTTACTACTTTTACAGTAAAAAAAAATAGGTATTTCTTATAGTAGATACTAGATATAGATATATACTAGATATAGTTATATAAATATAGTTATATTCTTTCCAAAATACTGAATTTTCGTCAATTAGTAGTCATTTTCATAGATTTAGAGTCATTTTTATCCAGATGGCGAGATTTTCGTTAATTTGGCAACTTTTCAAAAAGTCGCCAAGTTGGCGACATTCCGTTAAATTCGTCGCCAAAATCTCGCCAAGCGTTATGGACGGAGAAACAAGTTATTCTTATAGCAGATAAATGACTATTGGCGTTCAAATACAAAAGTATTACTCAAAGTATCTTTTCTCATGTATGGAACGAGCTAGATCCACGAGAATGATGTGAAACAATTTATCGCATGATATTACATATGAAAAGCGAACATGTTTCTGAACAGTTAATAATTTTTCTTAATTTATGGGATTTTTTGATAAATTCATTTGAAAAATGTCCAATACCTTGAGAACGGTTCATGCTAGCGTTCTAAAGTTTATGTCAATCGTTTTCTAAGGAAAAATTACATAAGAAATGTCTATTTGTGTAACTTTATTAAAGGTTTTGATTTTTTGATGATTTTTTCAAAATTTCACTCGAAAATTTAGGGAGGTTCTGAACATTCGATTACGTTTAAAAATATTAGGCTTCCAGTATTTACGGATTGTGATTTTTGTACCAAATTTTATTCGAATCGCTTCATTCGTCCGTGAGATATCGTCTTCACAGGCTCACTGACATACACACATACACACACACATACTTTCACACACACAGACATCACCTCAAAAATGTTTGATTCGTGATCAGGGATGTTTGAAACGTGCTTTCCCGTCGAAAACTCGAATTCGAATTTTCGACCCCGTCACAATACTCTCATTATACATTATGTATATAAGGAAAGTAAGAAAAAAAAAAGGGCTGTTTTACGAAAGGGAAATGTGCAAAATTCAAAGTACTGTGTTTTCGAACTCAAGCAACTAGTCGTGTCGTACCGGTCAGAGCATGCAATGTTGGCAAGTTTGCGTAGCTATGGCATCTAAAATACGATTTCGCTTTTGCCGGCCCTGAATTAAACTATAAGTTTTTGCAATTGCCCGCTTCCTCAAGCGATTGTGTAGAGCTACACAATCCTTTTCCGTCAAAAATATATTTTGGATATCCTGTTAATTCGTGCGATATAAATTTACGCAAATCGAATTTGGTACAAAAATTACAATCCGTAAACACTGGAAGCCTATTGTTTTTATACGCAATCAAATGTTCAGAACCCCCTAAATTTTCGAGTGAAATTTTGAAAAAATCGTCAAAAAATCAAAGCCTCTAATAAAGTTACGCAAACAAATATTTCTTATGTAATTTTTCATTAGAAAACGATTGACATAAATTTTAGAACGCTAACATAAACCGTTTTCGAGATATTTCACATTTTTCAAAAAAATTATCAAAAAGTCATATAAAATAAAAAAAAAATATTTCCTATTGAGAAACATGTTCACTTTTCATATGTAATACCATGCGATAAATTGGGTGACATCATTCTCGTGGATATAGTTCGTTCCATTTATGAAAAAAGATAGAGTAATACTTTTGTATTTGAACTCTTATAGTCATTTATCTGCTGTAAGAATAACTTATTTCTTCGTCCATAACGCTTGGCGAGATTTTGGCGACGAATTTGGTGGCATTTCGCCAACTTGGCGACTTTTTTTATATGTTGCTAAATTAACGAGAAACCCGCCAAATGTATGAAAATGACGCTAAATCAATGAAAATGACGACTCATTGACGAAAATTCAATATCTTATAAAGAATACAAATATCTACTATAAAAATAATATATTTTTTTTGCTGTAAGAGCAGTAAATCCATTGCATTATATAAGGAAAGTCATGTGCTGCTCACATCAGATTTTTTTTGTTTTTTTTTATTAAATGTTGACTTGTTTCAGTCATTGTAAAACAAATGATCAATGTCACAAGCAGTATCCTGCTAACAACCAACAAACATCAATGAAGCTTCATGAATTGCATTTTTAAAAAAGCTACAGGACCAGCCACCTTTGCACAGCAACCTTATTTTAAGTTATCCCAATCAAACCACCCATAACAGCTAAAGAGCGTATTTGCGTTTGTTCTAAAGCCAAATCACATCCCACAGAAGCAAACATTCAAGCAGTTCGTTTGACAGAAAGCATTCCAATTTTAAATTCATTTTCAACTTAGGTTGTTAGTTGCATCATGTCTTGCAAGTGAAAGGTGATACCATGAATATAATTGGCATGATTCACATAGGCGGCGCCAGGATTTGACAATTGGAAGTGCTATGCATTGGGAACTCACAATTGCTGGTTCTCATGCGAAGCTGTATAGTCTAAAAATAATAAATAGTTTACTTGTGGAACTTTAATTCATTATATTTTGTCCACCGATTTCTGCATGATATATCCATGGACTTAATTCGTAAAAAATACTAAATAAAAAGAAATTTGAAAACTATGAACGTACTATCACAGACGCCAATGGAATATTGACAATGTTCTGTCAAACTCGATACCACACCGTATCTGTATCCTTCTCCGATAGGCGAGAGTTCACGCAAGATTTCTTTATTGAAGTCTTGCGCATGTGCAGTGATTCTGTGTCTAATCGGAAACCCTAAAAGTACCTGATCGCAGATTCATAAATACGTAAAAAAATAAATAAAATAACGACTTAAAAGAGAGAGAGACTGAAAATTATTGGAATAAGGGGCAGTAAAACTGAGTGTTTGAGAAATTTGTAATGAGGGTGCTGAAACACCCCCGTTGCGTTGCCTGTGATGATTCGCCGAAAAGAAAAATGGCGACATTTGCCGGGTAGATAGTAAAGGTAAAGCCTCTGTGTCTGCTTTTATTGAATTTAGAAGAATTTCAACCATGTCGCAGTAATTTGTTCAAAATCTTAAAGTTTTATTCTCATTGCTATTTTCCACTATTAAAACTTTAAAGTTTGAAAAAAATAATTGAAAATTCCATTCATCATTCTTATAAATTCCCACAAGATATTGACGGTCCCTGTCAAAGATGGCTTTCCTCAAATCATTTAAAAGTGGCATCATATCTGTTAGTTCTTGCCTCTATTCATCCATCTGATTAACATATTCAGTAACATATTAACATAACAGTAGTTCAGTATTTTCAACTATCGTTTGCGGAAAGTTCGTTGAAGGGCGGGAAACGGTCTGAGGCAGTCACTTAAATTTTGCCCTGGAATGCGGTAAATCTGTTGGCATATGCAGGGTGGCCATAATTAAAGTAGAGCTGGTTAAAGTTCGATAGTGAGAAAACTGTTGGGCCGCCAAACTCAACCATATTTGCAGTAAATACTATTTAGACCATGGGGTTTTGATTTTTAAAAGAAAAATAATAGTTTGAATTTTTGCCACCGCGGGTCAAAGTGGCCCTGAAAGGTCCATTTTTGGAGTAAAATAGTCATAGGAAGTACAGAAAGTTAACATTTTACATGCGTTTTGTAAAGGACATCACATTTACATTTCATACGAATTTAGTTGTTGTTGTTGTTGTTGTCGTGTCCCTAACATTACATTTAAGGAAGAATGTGTGCACTGCTTCTATTTAGTCTAATGATCCGGGGCACCCGAAGGTAGAAGTCTGACTTCTGCTCCAAATAAGACATCACAACATCCATACCCGCAAGCGGGACTCGAACCCGCAATCTGGCAGCCGAGCCATCACGAGGAAACGCCTGCCTCTTTGACCGCTCGGCCACCACATCGGCTAGGTATTTAGTACATTTCATATTTACATTTGCATCTTACATTTACATACGTATGGCATTAATTTTTATAATGACATCATTTACATATGTGATTTAATACGTTTTCCTTGCAAATGTTCCAAAAAGTGCATTCTCTGAACAGCATTTTCTACTGCAGAATGCAGCAGATCTCCATTGATTTGCTTGACGTACAATGCCATTCGGTCCTTCAAAGTGGCTAAATTATCCACATTTCCTTTGTATACCAAGCGCTTTATATGACCTCACAACAAAAAATCGCAATGGGTCTGATCAGACGAAAAGGCTGGCCACTTCATAGGAAACGTTCGACTAATTACTCTGTTGTTGGTAAAATGCTGTCGTAGGACTTCCTGTACGCTCAATCCAATATCAGGGGATACTACATCCTGCAGAAATATTGTAGACTCAAGATATTCAAGCTGTTGAAGTTGCGGAATAACAAAGTTCAGCCTCATTGTTCGATACCTCTCAGCATTGATGGAACGTTCTGTACTTTCTATGCTTATTTTACTACAAAAATGAACCTTACAGCGCCCTTGGGTCAGTGGTGTCGAAACTCCGAACTATTTTTTGTCTTTTAAAAATGAAAACACCATGGTCTAAATAGTATTTTCTGCAAATTTGGTTGAGTTTGGCCCAACAGTTTTCTCACTATCGGGCTCTAAATACCTCTACTTAAATTATGGCCACCCTGTATATCAGCATTTTCAGTTTTATCGGTGTCTATTATTAGCTCAGGCTACTAAAAGAATACTTCCTAAAATATAACACCGGTAAAAAAGTGACCACAAGCAGCTGGTAAGAAATTAATGTATGTGGAATTTAAATATGTAGCCAGATGACAAATGTGTTCCTATCGAAAATCGATTTGATGAAATTCATTATATTAATCTGCTTAGAGCGCAGTGTTCATCGATTGAACAAGCGTCTAATCGATTATTATGATTTATCAATTCCGAATTGAGAATTATTTCGAATCTCGTCCGTATTCTGAATATTATTCCATTAGTTAAATTCCCATCACAGCGAAACGTGTTTAAAGGCTTAAGTTTACCGGAGAGAATATTAGTTCACTGAAAGCGAATTTAAAACATTCACGAATGAAAACTCTTTAAGAGACGGTTCAGGTTAAGAATACAATCTCATTGTAATTCAGTTTTCGAGATTCGCAAATCCTTTTTTCTCCCTTTGTGGTTTTCCCGTTTTGCTTTTATATAGGTTACATTGCTTTAGGAGAATTTGCTTTCGGTACTGTTTTCATTTAAATCTGTGTTAGAGTTTATTGTGATCATATATGGTTCCCAGAAAAGTTATTAAGCACCCCGATAAATTTGTAAGAAAAGGTTAATGAGTGCACACCTTAGGTCTATCTATAGTATGGACCATGTCCGATCGACTAATCGTGATTTTAGCGTCCCTAGCGGAGATTTAAGAAAGTTAGGATGGCAAACTCGGCAACATAGCAAGATAGAAGAAAAGTGTCAATTGCAAAGTTGTAGAGGTTTATCTAATGTGTAGTAAAATACATTAGGATGGCACAAAGAGTGTATATGAAAGGCAATATATACCTGCCAAAAAGTCGTATCATAAGGGACTGTAACACGGTGACACCTACAATGCTTGTCAAAGTACTCGGTGATATTTTTTTCGAATTAAAAATGTGCATTGTTGTTGGAGAGGGGTATTTTGAATAGGCTGTACGTTATATTTATGTATATATAAGTGTTTTTTATTTTAGTTTTATTGAATAGAACAAGAATCTGCTAATAACCGTTTTATGTAAAATAAATGTCTCTTATAACAGATTTAGGGTTGAATCCGTTTCATTAGACAATGCTATACAGTTTTGTAATTGGTTCTATCTCGCTCTGTTGCTAAGTTTGTGATTCTAACTATTTAAATCCCCTGTTAGGGGGAGCTGCAATCATTTTGATTTGATGGGTCATGATCACTTTACTATGGATAGACCTAACGTGTACAGTCATGCAGTGGCGAAGCGTGAAGGGTATTTGAAGAGACAGTGTCAACCGCCACAACGCAACTCCCACTTTAATTATACATTACTCGAAAAATTTTATGCACTTTTTTCGAATAATGTACAATTAAAATGAAAGTTACTTAGTAGTGGACAGTTCGGGTACGATGGGTAAGACACTATCTACCCAAATTCCATTCACGCTTCGCCACTACACATATGATGAACCTTTTCTTACAAAGTTATTAGGGTGCTTAAGGACTTTTCTAGGAACCCTTTATACAGGGAGTTGATATTGCTTTTCGTACTTTGGCAATTTATTAGATGCATATAATGCCAACTTGAAAATTCGTTTAAATTAAATGTAAAAATGTTTATAATTTTTTCCGGTAGCTAGTATTTTTGAAGAAATAGGGGATTTAACTTTTTATAGAGTCCCCTATGAAAAAGTTTTGCTATACAAAAATCAATCTAAAAAAAAAAACCCAGTGCAATTATCTGTATTATTCAAGAAAATATTTACAATAGAAGTAATGTAAAAACAACTACCAAAATATTGAAAAGTGCAATCGGATTTTCTCTTGATTCGACGAATTTATTAATCGACTGTTATTTCTCGAACATTTTTTCGAAAATTGAAGAAACGTTAGAAAAACATAAATACAGAAAAAAATGTTACAAAAATAGATATTTAATATGGGCTTTTTTTTATGTAAAAGCGAGTGCCATCATCTATAGGACGCTCATATGCCTTGTTGAGATATTTTATATTTTTGAACGAAATTGTAAAAATTCATAAGAAATAAAATAAATAAAATAAACTCATAAAATAATGCTTTCTAAATACTTTATGCCGAAGTGAATGAACATTATTATTTAAAAATGATCACAAGTCGTTTTCGAGATATTATAAATTTTTTTCACAAGATGCGGTACAGAAGGTCGTTAGCAATTTATGGAAACGATTTTGTATTTATGTTTCTCGTTAGCATTTTGATGTAACGATTTGGCATTTTCAGTATAATCGTCTGCTATTGTTTTGTTTTGATTGGAATGTAGAATAAAAGATTTATTTTGAAAATGGCTCCTGAAATTGATAGATGGTTCGAAGGTTACGCAAATGCGCTTTCCGAGGAAAAATATTCGTATCAACAAATTGCAAAGCGGTATAAAAATCGAGGTTATTACATTTCGAAGAAAGGTATTTTTAATATATTAAATTTGAAAGGAAAAAATCGTCTAGCTGAAAGTAAAAATGAAAAAATGGCTTCAAAATCGCATCCTAAGACTATTCGAACCAGGGTAAATATAAAGAAAATGAAGTCTCTGATCCTAAAAGAAAATACAATGACTCAAAGATCCATTGCATCGAAACTGGGAATGTCTTCTAGCATTGTAAGTAAAATCATTCATAAAGATTTGAAGTTAAAAAAGATGTTTAAATCCAAAGTTCATCTGCTTTTGCCAAAGCATATTGCGGAAAGAAAAACAAATTGTAGAAAATTAAATGAAAAACCCCTAGTTGCTGATAAATGGAAATTTGTGGTAACACTTGATGAGATATGGGTGTATTTAAGTGACAGTAATAAAAAAAAGACCAATTTTCTATTGCTCAACTGACGAAAAAGACAGTACAAAATGGCTTCGTCAAAGTACAGAAAAGTTCCCAAAGAGATTGATGATAGTTGCAGGATTTTGTTACAACGGCAAATTAAAACTGAAAAAGTCTCACGTAAAGCTAAAATTAATTCACTCTATTATTAGCAGAATATTCTACAACCAATTTTTGAAGAATAAATTCTAGCCTTATATGGAAAGGACATCAATAAATTTGAGCTTCATATGGACAAAGCCTGTAGTCGCACGTCTAAGTCAACTGTCGCATATTTAGCAAGGAAGAATCAGAAACAGGAATAAAATGTATCCCATTTAATAAAATACCTGTAAAATCACCTGAAGCTTCTCCTATGGACTTTTGTACTTTCGGTTTGTTAAAACGAGCCGTAGTAAAACGGCATCCAAGAACACTGAACGGACTTTGAAAAACGACCGAAGAGAAGTGGGATAAAATTGACATGACACGGTGCTAAAAAAAAGTTTACTTTCATGGAAAATTCGAGCTAGAGCTATAGCCAAGAATCAAGGCTATCAGATAGAAGCAAATCGCAGCAAGAAATACGCCCTTTATGCATAAAAATTAGTTATCAAAATCGTTTCCATAATGTGCAAACGACCTTATGTATATCTCTGATAGAAATTGAGCAAATCGGATAAATTTGGAGCAATTTTCAGATCAAAGAATATCCAAAGCCTATTAATTATCGGCGAGTTTCGAAATCTAAAAAGTTATAAAACAAAATTATGTTAAAAATTTGTTCATTTTATATTAATCCATTTTATAGTTTTTCATATAAAAGTGAATAACAACTTTCAGAACGCTAATTTACGCCTTTTTAACACTTTACAACATAATTGAAAAGCGTTTAAGACTTTGTTCATTCTGTCTGTCCGTTAGCACGATGACTGCCGTTAAAATGACGTTATCAAAATGAAATTTTAGTATGTTGTTTAGACTGTCTGTGGGACCTTATAAATGAATAATATCAACAAATTAGTTTTCGATTGAACCCGGGTTGCAAAAATAAAATACATTGAACACTATGGGACCTAATTTTTCAAACATTTTTTAAGCGAAATTCAAATTCACAAATTGCTTCGAACGTTTTAGGAAATATTCAGATTAGCTCAAAAGATAAATAAAAAGAATTTCAGCAAAATATATTCAGTAGTTTTTTTTATAAAAATTAAAATAATAATTATACTCTTTATATGAAGAGATCACGTGACCATTATATCAAGAGATCACCTGATCCACTTCAAAATAAAATATGGCATCCATCTTGTGTCAAAATCGTAATTTTTAAAGTCTCTTTTAATTCATATGTAATGTTGTATCCGTCCTAAAACTACTTTATTTTTGCTTAAACTCTGTGCATCTACATACTGAAACAACGCAATTACAATATATTTGAGTTTAAATGATCATCAAACTTTTATTATTTCTACAACGAAGCCTAATTTTCACTTATGGAGAACGTAAGCACCAAAAGATGTAGAATGAGTTGTATAAGAATTGCTGCATTTCTTTAATGCAAAATTATTTACCTCATGGAGTCTGCAATATAGCTGATATGAATGAAACATTCATTGATTTTACACAGAGAACCAGACGATTTTTTCGATGAAGTTTTAAGCATAGAGTTAAATTACTTGTATCTCTCTCTATGGTTTTAAGTTTTTAAATAAAATAAATTGTTATAGTATTGTGATGAATGACAATAATGGAAACAAGTTTATGAATGAAATGCTGCTTTTATATAGAGGCGATTTATATTTCGATGACATCATTTGAATAAAGTTCATTTGTTTTCGATGAAGTTTTCAAATATAATAAATTATTGTAGTATTATGATAATTTTAAAAATATTACGAAGGAATGTATCGCATTTTAGAGATGTTTAAACCAGGCAATTTATATTTCAATGCCGTCATTTGAATAAAATTCATTTTTTTTTTTGATGAAGTTTTAAATTTTCAAATATAACAAATTATTATAGTATTATGATAATTTTAAAAATATTACTGTGGAATGTATCGCATTTTAGAGATGTTTAAATAAAATTGCTTTGAAGTTGGAAAGTGTTTCATAATCAATGCTTTATGCATGATTGATCTTTTTTGTTCTTTTTCATTTGAGTTTTACAACCATAATACTTAATTAAATTCGGCTAATGAGTTAGTTCTAATACAGAATGATTTTGCCGTTAGATGCATAATGCAACATTAGGAAAAGTAATGAAATAATCCCCAAAGCATAAATAACAACATTGATATCAGGGAGTGCAAATGTCGTATACCCGGCTGCAGTGTTGAAAATTTTCAATGTTTGTTTGAAATTATAAAAATTCGCTCAGATTGCTCTCTGAAATAATTTGAAATATAAAATCCTCGTTATTAATTACATAAGTTAGCTGTTAACATGGGCAACCATAGAAAATTTTTCGGTGGGGGGGGGGGGGACTTAAGGATAAGAAATTCAATATCAACTACCTTGATGCCTGCTTTTGTGACCTTAAACATCCAGGAGGGGGCAAGTGTCTCCCTTTGCATTCCCCTATATGGGTGCATATGGTTGCTAACAATTTTAAGTTAGCTGATGATGGTGTTCATGTAGCTTCTGAAACCAGTTGTTTTCCTATTTATTTTATAATAAGGCACTGTAGTTCGTGTTTTTATTAACTGGTAGTATTTTTAAATCTTCCATTTTCCTACCTTCCCAAGATTTTATTTTCATTTTTTCATATTTTCATTTAGCAACACGATTCACTACCTAGATCATGTGATTATTGACAACTGCCTTCTTGCCTATGGTAGTGAGGTTGTTCGGTCTTTTGATACTGACGAAAGAGACTGCTTTTTGTCTCCGAAACACGTTGATATTTTTAATGAACTTCTTATGCTACTAACGAAAGAAGATTATTACAAGTATTTTCTTACTAACGAAGTTATTTAACGTCAGTTTGTTTGAAAATTATTATTTATCGTATACGATAATTTACTGTTGTGATGTTTTTGCTGAGACTGAAAATAAATCAACTGATATAAGTTTCGTTTCATATATTTGCAATAGATGTCGCCACTGCACTGTTGAATATACTCTCCTTTCTGTAAAAATATCTTTCTATTTACAAAGGGAATTCTAGTTGATTGTTGAAATTTGATTTCTTCTGAGTCAAAAATCAAACTCATTATTTTTACTCTCCTTATGTACATAATGTATAAGGAAAGTATTGTGCCGAGGTCGAAAATTCGAATTCGAGTTTTCGACGGGAGAGCACGTTTCAAGCATACCTGATCGAATCAAACATTTTTGAAGTGATGTCTGTCTGTGTGTGTGTGTGTGTGTGTGTAAAAGTATATGTGTCTGTGTGTGTGTGTATGTGTGTGTATGTATGTCAGTGAGTCTGTGGAAACGATATCTTACGAACGAATGGAGCGATTCGAATGAAATTTGGTACAAAAATCACAATCCGTGAATACTGGAAGCCTATTTTGTTTTTAAACGCAATCGAATGCTCAGAACTCCCCCCCCCCCCCCCCCCCCCCCCAAAAAATTTTTTTTTTTCGAGTGAAATTTTGAAAAAATCATCAAAAAATCAAAACCTTTAATAAAGTTACTCAAATAGACATTTCTTATGTAATTTTTCCTTAGAAAACGATTGACATAAACTTTAGAAAGCTAGCATGAACTGTTTTCGAGATATTGCCCATTTTCAAATACATTTATAGAGAAGTCCCATAAATTAAAAAAAATGTAATAACTGCTGAGAAACATGTTCACTTTTCATATGCAATATCATGCGATAAATTGGGTGACATTATATTCTCGTGGATCTAGCTCGTTCCTGTCATAGGAAAATATACTTGGAGTAATACATTTGTATTTGAACGTAAATAGTCATTTATCTGTTATAAGAATAACTTATTTCTCCGTCCATAACGCTTGGCAAGATTTTGGCGACTTTTTAAACTTGACGACTTTTTAAATGTTCACAAATTAACGAAAATCTCGCTAAATGGATAAAAATGACGCTATATCGATGAAAATGACGACTAATTAACGAAAATTCAATATCTTGGAAAGAATATAAGTATCTTCTATAAGAATAACCTTTCTTTTGTTGCAAAAGTAGTAAATCCATTGCATTATATAAGTTAAAGTCATGTGCTGCCCACATTAGATTTTTTTTGTTTGAACTAGACCAGTGTTTCTGAACTTGGTGTTCTATATGAGGTACGCAAAAAGTTCTCTTCAGTGCCGTGAACAATTTGGTGTTTTTAAAGAACCAGATTGATTTCTTTTCTGGAGATTGATTTCTTTTATGGAAAAGATTGATTTCTTTTATGGAAAAAAATTTACGGTGTATTTATCTTACACAGAGGAAGATGCCTGTCTGCGTTTGTCGACTATAGTGGATAATCTAAGCTTCGGATAGCCGCGAAATTCTGTACAGATGAAGCTGAACTCCCGGAACGAACAGCTCGGCGATATTTTTTAGAAATCGAATTAGTTTTTTATTTATTTTATTTTGAATTAAAAAATAGTTTACACAAATTAGTTCTTCAGCGCTTGATATTATCACTACAGAGTTTCCATCTTGACACTATCGGAAAGATCAAAGAACGTTCTTTCTTTGAACCGAATATGTAGGGCCAATTCCTTCATTTCATGGTTCGTGCGCACTCTGAGAATCGGGAAAACCGGGAATTTACAGGGAATTTGAAAGTGGATTAAAATATTAGGGAAATTGCAGGGAAAATCGATTTTTTATTAAAAATTCTGGAAAAATCAGGTAATTTTCAACTTTCCGATCTGCTTAGAGAGATGCCGATTACTACGGATTCTCCATAGTTTCTACGGGAAACTTCCTCATACTGCCGGTTACGGAATTTACATAGTTTCCTATGGAAAATTGCCTTCTGTGGAGGCTGATGCAAATTTACGGCTACCTGCATGGTAATTCCAACCAAATAAACGTAACAACGGGAATTTACGGCCGCATGGATATTAATGCTAATCAAATTAACGTGACAACGGTGGATTCATGGCCGCTTGCACGGTAATGCCAAACAAATTAATGTGACAACGGGGAGTTACGACCGCGTGCACTGTAATGCCAATCAAATCATCTTGACAATGATGATATACCACTGTGTGGAATGTAAAATATCGTTTTTTTCATGGAAGTAATAAAGGTACTTCTTAAAAATTGTTAAATTTCGCATAAATAGCTGAACGGTTAATTTTATAATTATTCGCGCATAAACAGTGCAATTGCGCAATTCAGTTTATGTTCCCCTGAATCGACAAGACTCGATTAGTATCTTTTTCCATCTATCTGAATCTAAATATTGCATATTAGATTGACTAAACTAGTATATTACTTTCCTTATATACATATAATGTATAAGGAAAGTATTGTGACGGGGTCGAAAATTCGAATTCGAGTTTTCGAAGGGAGAGCATATTTCAAGCATCCCTGAACACGAATCAGACGTTTCTGAGATGATGTGTGTGTGTGTGTGCATGTGTGTGTGTGTGTGTGTGTGTGTGTGTGTGTGTGTGTGTGTGTGTTTGTGTGTGTGTGTGTGTGTGTGTGTGTGTGTCAGGGAGTCTGTGGAGACGATAACTGGCGAACGAATAGCCCGATTCGAATGAAATTTGGTACAAAAATCACAATCTGTGAATACTAGAAGTCTAATGTTTTTAAACGGAATCAAATGTTCAGAACCCCCTAAATATTCGAGTGAAATTTTGAAAAAATCATCAAAAAATTACAACCTTTAATAAAGTTACGCAAATAGACATTTCTCATGTAATTTTTTCTTTAGAAAACGATTAACGTAAACTTTAGAACGCTAGCACGAACTATTCTCGAGATATTGTATATTTTTCAAATAAACTTATCAAAATATCCCTTAAATTAAAAAAAATATATTAACTGTTGAGAAGCATGTTCACTTTTCATATGTAATATCATGCGATAAATTGGGTGACATCATTCTCGTGGATCTACCTCTTTCCATTCATGAGAAAATATGCTTTGAGTAATACTATTGTATTTGAATGCCAATAGTCATTTATCTGCTATTAGAATAACTTATTTCTGCGTCCATAACGCTTGGCGAGATTTTGGCGGAATGTCGACTTCTTGGCGACTTTTTTAAATGTTGCCAAATTAACGAAAATATCGCCAAATTGATAAAAAGAACGCTAAATCAATGAAAATGACGATTAGAAGATGAAGTAATTATTAAAGTATTTTAATATATGGACTATATCGCTTATTGAGGATAGATACTATTAAAATTTGTGATCGTTTAGAGTTGCGCGAAGTATAAGTTAATTGAGTATTTTGAAATAGTTTGACATGTTGCCATCCTGAAAATCGCCCAATTCAACGATCAAAACACAGCGCCGTGGATTTTATACATTATTTTTTTTATTGTAAAACTTCTAAATCCATTGCATTATATAAGGAAAGTTATGTGCTGCCCACATCAGATTTTTTTGTATTCTGATTAATTACGAAAGTTAATTTTTTAATTAATTTCGCATAAACAGCGCAATAACGCAATTCACTTTATGTTCCCGTGAATTGCTGAAAGTTCATTAGTATCTTTTCCATTCATATCCATCTTCTAAATCTTGCATATTGATTGACTAAACTAGCTTTTTTTCATAGCTCAGATTTTTTTGAAAAAAGCGTTTACGGTATTATTTGCACGATATTATTTATATTCTGGTAGATAAATTCTTATTATATAAACGTAGTTTTATTAATGTGCTTATTTGTTTAATTGATGTGTACTATTGCTTTACTTACATACATATAATGTATATGGAAAGTACTGTGCCGGGGTCTAAAATTCGAATTCGAGTTTTTGACGGGCGAGCACGTTTCAAGCATCCCTGAACACGAATTAGACGTTTTTGAGATGATGTCTGTGTGTGTGTGTGTGTGCGTGTCTGTGAGTCTGTGGAGACGATAACTGACGAGCAAATGGACCGATTCGAATGAAATTTAGTACAAAAATTACCCTCCATAAATACTAGAAACCTATTGTTTTCATACGCAATCGCATGTTCAGAACTCCCCTAAATTTTCGAGTGAAATTTTGAAAAAATCCTCAAAAAATCAAAACCTTTAATAAAGTTACGTAAATAGTCATTTCCTATGTAATTTTTCATTAGAAAACGATTAAAATAAATTTTAGAACGCTAGCATGAACCGTTCTCGAGATATTGTGCATTTTTCAAAAAATTATCAAAAAATTATATAAAATTAAAAAAACAGTATTACGTATTGGTAAAATATGCTCCCTTTTCATAAATAATATCATGCGATAAATTGGGTGACATCATTCTCGTGCATTTAGCTAGTTCCATTCATGAAAAAATATACTTTAGGTAATACTTTTGTATTTGGACGCCAATAGTCAGTTATCTGCTACAAGAATAACTTATTTCTCCGTCCATACCGCTTGGCGAGATTTTAGGGGAATGTTGCCAACTTGGCGAGATTTTGGCGGAATGTCGCAAACTTGGCGACTACTTAAATGTTGCCCAATTAACGAAAATGTCGTCAAATTAATAAAAATGACGCTAAATCAATGAATATAACGACTAGATGATGAAATAATTATTAAAATATCGCTTATTGAGGATGCTATCAATATTGATGATTGTTTAGAGTTGCGCGAAGTATAAGTTAATTGAGTATTTTGAAATAGTTTTACATGTTGTCATCCTGAAAATCGCCCAATGAACAATTCAACGATAAAAACACAGCGCCGTGGATCTTATACATTATTTTTTTATTGTAACACCAGTAAATCCATTGCATTATATAAGGAAAGTCATGTGCTGCCTTACATCAGATTTTCTTTTTGTTTTCTCGAAATGAAGTGTTTTAAAAGCAACGTAATGTTGCAATTTTCAAATCGCCCCCCCCCCCCCCCCCGCAAGATTTAGAAATTTCACTACTTTGATCATATCTCAGTCTCTGATTATGCTGGACCTTAGCTTTAACGATTATACTTTTCAGTTTCAGTTAGTGAAAGCTGTGTACCTGGATCGCACGCGAGACGCATTCTTATTTAGGACGTATTATGCCTTCGGTTATTTATTCCTTTATTTTAAGTGGGTATATAGCAAAAGCATTGTCTGGTTTTTGAGAATTCGCTATATGTTTAGGTTTAATATTAATCAGAGATTTGCATCTTAAATCTCGGGAAACGCCATGTACATTTTCTAGTACAGAATAAAATACATATTATTTCTTTGTTAAATTGTGCGGTTTATGTGCCTATAGTGCTTTCAAGAGAAATGTTGCCGATTCTGGAATGATGTATATTAACGATTTTTAAGCAGGCTGTTGCTTCATCAACAACAGTTACGACATATATTAAATTTAAAAACTTGTAAGGGGTTATATGTGAAAGTTTTGGGTGGCCAAGGAGTACAATCGAATGATATAGGCAGGGAGTGTAATTCTTCGACCCCAACTGTCTGACTTATCCGAAGGTGTAAGACATCTGTTTGGACTGCTGGAAGGTGTCCCCAGGTGAACCCAGTGGGGCGGCATCCACAGGGAGCGTACCCTCCTCCTCCTCCCAACCTCTACGAAGGGTTTACGGACTCACATATACGCCCATACGGACGCCCATACGGACGCGGAGTATGGTTACGGACGCCCATACTCCGCGTGAACAGTTTGGACAAAGCCGGGAATCGAACTCGGGTAGGGAGTTTAATTGAAATAATTAGGAAGTCAGTGAGTGTGCCGCAGACGGAATTATCGGGTCCATATGCAGTACATTAACTGATGTCTATCAAATGAGCTCCTCTTATTACCCCATATTTCACAAGGTATTTATCTTTTTTCATAAACCGTTTTTGCGGTCTGGTTTTCCAAGCCTCCCGGTTCCTATGCACCTTTTGCCCCTCACTGTCAACGGTCCTGATCGGGAAGAATTCGAATGAATAAAGGTTGGGAACCGCTAACTCACAGGATGACTGGTACATGGGATTTGTCGCAGCAAAGTTGTAATTTTGTATAAAATATTCACTTAGAAGTTTTAATCTATTCTATTAATATGACGTAATAAATAAAAAAATATTAATTAGAAATTAATATTGAACAGAATTAAAAATTATTGAATGCAATTGAAATATAATTATTTATTCGTATACGAGTGCGAGTTCTGAACATAAATAATTTGTATAAAAAATAAATAAATTTATCTCAGGGTAATTTATTTGTGAAGTTGCTTTTTTAGCAAGTTTTCTAATTAATACTTTATGTTTAAATATACACATACTCTACATAACGGTACCCCACATGTAGCTATCCGTATAGCGTTGAGTTGTTACAACTCTTTCCAATTACTTTTTAAATTATATTCAAGCTTTAATTGCAAAGAAATTTCAAAATTCATAAAAAGTCACTTGGAACTTTACAAGAGCGACCGCCATTAAAGCACATATTCAATCAGTCAATTAGAGCATTGAAACCCACTGTGAGCCAATCAGATACTAGTTCATATTCTGTCTGTAAAACGTCCGTCAGAATTTTGTAAACAATGTATTCATTGTTACCCCTCTGATGTTCTGGCAATTACTTATTAATGATGCTAAACATTGTTCATAAAGGTTTAGAAATGTACATCTTTTTGTGTGTTTATTTCTCCCGTGAATTACTATATGTATAAAATAGTATATTATATTATATAGTAGTATATCATATAATGTTGTTGCTTCTTGATGCGATACAGTAATTGATGGAAACAAGTCCCCCGGATATGATAATATTTCTTCATAATTAAAGTATATATAGAGAGTACCTTGCAGTATCATCGGCAGAAAAAAATTTCGGGATGGGGTAAATAAATATTGTGTTTCCCATTTACCCAAATAGCATTTCTTCGAACTTCTATACATGGCTTCATCCACTCATCTTGCTGCTCATACTCTAGGGTGAGTCGGGTGGCCTGGGTCTTCGACGTTCCGATGGATTCCCGGGGGCGTTAAGACACCCCTTATAGACGTCACTGGTATCTAGCACACCGTATCTGTAAACTGTTCATAGAGGGAATGGATCGGATATTACAAATTATATAGACCTATTTTAACTATACAAATTTTATGCAAGTTGTTGGAAGAATATATAAAATAATCTATTTTTATCTCAAGCCAGGTTTGGCCATCTAACGACATGGTTTTGTTCTTAACAAATTTTGTTCTTAACAAATTGAGATTACTCAAATTATTGCTCATGCCGTTGAAGAGGGGGGAATAACTTAATGTTACTTAAATTCATTTTTTCAAAACATTCGATGCTATCTAATTTGCTCAAGAAATTTGATGGTTGTGCCTATTCTTTTATGTTGATCCCATGGCACAGTTCTTATCTTATAGACCGATCTCAATATATGTATATCTTTTCATAATTGTGTCTCTTCAGTATATAACTATGTAGCAGGTGTTTCTTAGGAATTCATCTTAGAACCCTTACATTTTAAAAGTTTTATCGGTGATTTACTAAGTTTTATTGATATGAGTTGCTAATAATTTTACGCTATTTGCTTGTGATTTAATTGTTCAGAGTCAGTGATTCGATTGATGATGCTTACTATCTTCGAAAGAGACTTAATGACATGCTCAATTGGTGTGATTCGGATAAACTTAGCGTCAATATTACTAAATGTGATGTCTAACATTTATTAATAGAAATAATTATTTTTCTTTTTATTACAATATTGTTGATATTAAGTAATAGTTATAAGTATTATAAGTATTAAGTAATAGTTGATATTAAATGGTAGACACGATTAATAATACTTTGGTGTTACCGTCCGTTCTGATTTCTTTTTCAGTAGGTACATATAGAGAACTACTCTTCGTGTTTTTAAAAATTTTGCGTAGTTCTGCTTATTTGTTTCTGTTAATACTTTTAAACGTTATTCAACGTTTTTGATTGACCTATCATTAAATACGCATCAGTTCTTTGGAACCCCATGCATCTTGTGCTTGTCGGAGATAGTAAGAGAATTTAGAATAGATTCTTTTGTCACCTTTATTTTACTGTCAATAACCTTAAAACGAAGAGCTTGGTTTAATGGGTCTTACGGTAATCGTGTTTTAATGTATCGCATGGTGATTGTGTTTTTATGGGTCGTATAGTTATGTTTTAGGTATCATGTGCTATTTAATTACTTTCCTTATATACATAATGTTTAAGGAAAGTATTGTGACGGGGTCGAAAATTCGAATTCGAGTTTTCGACGGGAGAGCACGTTTCAAGCATCCCTGATCACGAATCAAACATTTTTGAAGTGATGTCTGTGTGTGTGTGTGTGTGTGTGTGTGTGTGTTTGTGTGTGTGTGTGTGTATGTCAGTGAGTCTGTGGAGACGATAACTGACGAACGAATGGACCGATTCGAATCAAATTTGGTACAAAAATCACAATTCGTAAACACTGGAAGCCTATTGTTTTTATACGCAATCGAATGTTCAGAACCCCCCTAAATTTTCGAATGAAATTTTGAAAAAATCGTTAAAAAATCAAAACCACTAATAAAGTTATGCAAATAGACATTTCTTATGTAATTTTTTATTAGAAAACGATTGACATAAATTTTAGAACGCTAACATGAACCGTTCTCGAGATATTGTACATTTTTCAAAAAAATTATCAAAAAGTCATATAAAATAAAAAAAAATATTTCCTATTGAGAAACATGTTCACTTTTCATATGTAATACCATGCGATAAATTGAGTTACATCATTCTCGTGGATCTAGCTCGTTCCATTCATGAAAAAAGATACTTTGAATAATACTTTTGTATTTGAACGCCAATAGTCATTTATTTGCTGTAAGAATAACTTACTTTTTAGTGCATAACGCTTGGCGAGATTTTGGCGACGAATTTGGCGGAATGCCGCCAACTTGGCGACTTTTTTGAAATGCTGCCAAATTAACGAAAATCTCGCCAAATGGATAAATATGACGCTAAATCTATGAAAATGACGACTCATTGTCGAAAATTCAATATCTTGGAAAGAATATTAGTATCTACTATAAGAAAAACCTATTTTCTATTGTAAAAGTATAAAATTCATTGCATTATATAAGGAAAGTCATGTGTTGCCCACATCAGACTTATATGATTGGATTTGTGGATCACAAGTCCGAGGATTTAAGAAGAACATGCGAATAGATGGGAAGAAAACTTATACATGTGATCCCTCTTACATGGCAGCTTTAACATACAGTTATTTATATTTAAGCAATACGTGGAATTTAGGATTGAATATCCAACCACTTTGGCTTATAATGATAAATTACGTCATGGCCACAGGTGCAACTAAACTGGAGAAACATTTTGTCCCAAAAATGTCGTAACACGTTCAGGTTCCTTAAAGAAAGTTTATATAGACCTTACGAAATTCGATATCAATTAACTGTTTGAGGAGTATTTGATCTAGGTTGCACCTTAAGAGAGTTTGATATGCTACGAGAGACTCTCTTAGAAAGCGGATTCTCCTTAATTGAATCCCTGACGTATTCAAAGAGCTGAAAGCGTTGTACATTCGCAGAATAATCTTGACCTAGGAAATCCTCACTGTGCAGATACTCATTAGTATGTTAGAGGCTACAACTTAAAGAGGTATCTTTAGGTGATTATTAGAGGTGCAGAATCATATGTGCATCTCTGAATAGTCTGCAAACATGCAGACTGAGATTAAGTATGGAATTTCCGGATAAATATGTACTTAATCGCATATAGCTTAGCATATATGGATTTAATATATAAACATATGAATAAGGAATGCAGTCTGTTTTCATTTAATGTATCTTTCTAAAGTGCAAATTAGAAACAACATTTTCAATAACCTGTCATTATGTCAGTTTTTTACATATGTTTGGAGAAATGGTAATGTAGAAAGTGTTCGAAATGTGTTCAGACATTAAAATTTATGTTTCCGTTAAAATATTGAATGGATAAATTTATAAAAATACCAATATAAAAGCCTGTCAAATACAGGAAAATGAACACTCTTTAATATTAAGTTGGTACATTTTTCAATAATTTTATTATATTTAATAATGCATAACGCTGTATCGAATATATTCTTCTTAATCGAACCCTGGTTCAGTTAATCCTGTTTTACTATATTATAACTGTTTACATTTTTTGTCTTCTCTGTCGCCCCCAATCCCGGTGATCTTGTTTGAAAATATTTTTCAACCCATCCCTCTCCCTGTGCAACAATATTCTAAGTAACTCGATAATTTCTAGAGTCTGATTTTTCGAAAAATTCATATTTTCTCAGTCTCTGGGGGGGGGGGGGGATGCGCGAAAACACTGCTTCGTTTGGTGCTATGCCGCAGTCGATACTATAAATGTTTATGGTTTAGCCCTCAAGGCCACAGCAGGGGTTCTGGAGGACCCTATTTTCTTCGACTCGAGTGAGGAATCAAAAATCCGTGTTCGTTAGGTTCTGTCCATAGTTGATACTGTAAGTGTGCAAAGATAGATTTTATGTCCAAGTTATCTAACAAAGGGTGGTTCCGTATCCCGAAATGAAACATTTAGGATATTTTATAAAATTACTTCAGAAATTTTAAGCTTTGAAATTTCATATAATTTTCGGGGTGAGAAATCGGACCACCTCTCCCTCCAATTTAAGTGTTGCAAATAGTTCCCTCTTATGCAGTACGAAATTTTCCTTATAAGAAACCCCCTGGACAACACCACTTGTTTCTGCTAGTGTGGTATGAACGTATTAAGCAACGTTATTCATATTCTTTGTATTCTGAAAAATACAGATATTACATGAGCGTACTTGGAGGGGGGGGGGGGAGTCAAGGGATGTCAAAGCACCTTCTCTAAATATTGTTGATTTAATTAAAAGCCAATATAAGAAAAAAATAAAGAAACGCTTTTCGGAATTAGAACACTTAACAACAACTGTACGCTTTCTCCCACGTGTATACACACGCTTTCTCCCACGTGCAAACAATTTAAACTTATACCTACATAGAAAACTTAGGATTATTGCATAGGTTATGTTTATGAATGTCCAATTTGTTATTACTTTCCTTATATACATAATGTATAAGGAAAGTATTGTGACGGGGTCGAAAATTCGAAATCGAGTTTTCGACGGGAGAGCACGTTTCAAGCATCCCTGATCACGAATCAAACATTTTTGAAGTGATGTCTGTGTGGTGTGTGTGTGTGTGTGTGTGTGTGTGTGTGACTGTGTGTGTCAGTGAGTCTGTGGAGACGATAACTGACGAACGAATGGACCGATTCGAATCAAATTTGGTACAAAAATCACAATCCGTAAACACTGGAAACCTATTGTTTTTATACGCAATCGAATGTTCAGAACCCCCCCTAAATTTTCGAATGAAATTTTGAAAAAATCGTCAAAAAATCAAAACCACTAATAAAGTTACGCAAATAGACATTTCTTATGTAATTTTTTATTAGAAAACGATTGACATAAATTTTAGAACGCTAACATGAACCGTTCTCGAGATATTGTACATTTTTCAAAAAACTTATCAAAAAGTCATATAAAATTAAAAATAATATTTCCTATTGAGAAACATGTTCACTTTTCATATGTAATACCATGCGATAAATTGAGTGACATCATTCTCGTGGATCTAGCTCGCTCCATTCATGAAAAAAGATACTTTGAATAATACTTTTGTATTTGAACGCCAATAGTCATTTATCTGCTGTAAGAATAACTTATTTCTTAGTGCATAACGCTTGGCGAGATTTTGGCGACGAATTTGGCGGAATGTCGCCAACTTGGTGACTTTTTTGAAATGTTGCCAAATTAACGAAAATCTCGCCAAATGGATAAATATGACGCTAAATCAATGAAAATGACGACTAATTGTCGAAAATTCAATATCTTGGAAAGAATATTAGTATCTACTATAAGAAAAATCTATTTTTTTACTGTAAAAGTGTAAAATTCATTACATTATATAAGGAAAGTCATGTGTTGCCCACATCAGATTTTTAGTTTAGTTGTTCTGTTTCCAGGAAGGTTAGAATTCTTTTATGAAAGGGGGAATATTTTTTAAATGTGGTACACACTACTTTTTAAAAATTGGCGCATACTAATTTTTAAAAGGGCAATACACACTAATTTTTAAAATATGATGTTCATACCATCTGTTTGAATGTACTTTGTAACAATAATATTTCAAGGTTGATAATAATCTTTAAATTTTGAATGCAATCAACTTTAGCACCCCTCTCCCCCTGGAAAAATCCTGCATACTCTTACGGATATTACAAAAGAAAAGGACTTAAGATATCACTGGAATGCAATGAAATTAGTATTCTTAAATTCTCCTAATAATACAATTTCAAGACAAACAAGCCTAATTGCAAAATAATGCAGTACTAAAAGCTTCGTTGCAACCACTCTAATTACTCCGATCAGTGTTTGACTTTGAAGTTAAATGCGTAACAAAGGAAAACTCTGAGAAAGTTTTGTTTTATTCTTTAAAGTTCCGGCTTAAATGAAACCCTCATCTTTAAATGGAGACCCTAAGTTTACTGCAAGGATTTTAACATGGATAATTTTATTTTCTATTAGCATTCATTTTGCATTACTTCAGTCTGTTCTTAATTCAGTTGTAACATTTTGTAGCAAAACGCAAAATCGTCGTTGGAAAACCTAGCATAACTCGGATCAATAAAGGTATCATAGAGTTTTTTAAATTTACATATAAATATTTTCTCTATACATAAAGCACAAATTGGGATAAGATTATTCACGTTGATCAAATGGGTTAGTCATCATTTTGACTATAGTCTTGCATGAAGTGCTGCATGAAAATAACTATTGTAGTTCGTATTCGAGCGATTAAAAATATCATTACAGGCGAACAAACCTTTTGCTTTGTTACTATTATACAGGGTGTTTCTAAAGTCGCGCAACCCACATTTCGGTTGATATCTCTCATAAATATAAAGACAGATGTTTGAATTTCGCGCTATTTATACATCATATAATGCACAATACATGGCGTTGTTAGTACAGAGTCAGTTCACATAGTTCTAAAATGGCGCTCAGTCTTTTTACTTTCCTTATATACATAATGTATAAGGAAAGTATTGTCACGGGGTCGAAAATTCGAAATCAAATTTTCGACGGGAGAGCACGTTTCAAACATCCCTGATCACGAATCAAACATTTTTGAAGTGATGTGTGTGTGTGTGTGTGTCAGTGAGTCTGTGGAGACGATAACTGACGAACGAATGAACCGATTCGAACCAAATTTGGTACAAAAATCACAATCCATAAACACTGGGAGCCTATTGTTTTTATTCGTAATCGAATGTTCAGAAGCCCCCTAAATTTTCAAATAAAATTTTGGAAACATCGTCAAAAAATCAAAACCACTAATAAAGTTACGCAAATAGACATTTCTTATGTAATTTTTCATTAGAAAACGATTGACATAAATTTCAGAACGCTAACATGAACCGTTCTCGAGATATTGCACATTTTTAAAATAATTATTAAAAAGTCATATAAAATGAAAAAAAATATTTCCTATTGAGAAACATGTTCACTTTTCATATGTAATACCATGCGATAAATTGGGTGACATCCTTCTCGTAGATCTAGCTCGTTCCATTCATGAAAAAAGATACTTCGAGTAATACTTTTGTATTTGAATGCCAATAGTCATTTTTCTGCTGTAAGAACAACTTATTTCTTCGTCCATAACGCTTGACGAAATTTTGGCGACGAATTTGGCGGAATGTCGCCAACTTGGCGACTTTTTGAAATGTTTCCAAATTAACGAAAATCTCGCCAAATGGATAAAAATGGCGCTAAATCAATGAAAATGACGACTAATTGTCGAAAATTCAATATCTTGGAAAGAATATTAGTATCTACTATAAGAAAAATCTATTTTTTTTTACTGTAAAAGTAGTAAATTCATTACATTATATAAGGAAAATCATGTGTTGCCCACATCAGATTTTTTGTATTGGGAAATATCAAATGAAATGTGGGTTGCGCGACTTTAGAAACGCCCTGTATTATTTTTCAGAATTTGAAATGCTTGACATTTGGATGTAATGTAGAAGACTTATTTGTTGGCGCATTTAAGACCATTCAGCATGATTAACATAGAAAGTGAATTAATGTAATCTTGATTGATGGAAACTTATCACTGTAAAACATTTGCAAGCATTACTGAAAGTTTCAGGGGAATCATCTGTCCGTAATGGGGAGTAAGATTCTTGATAGTTATGATAATGCACAAAGTGATACTCAAAAATAACGCAGCAGACGATAATTAGCTGAATATTTCAGAAATGAAGCTGGGACTTTCATGAACGCCTGTAATTGTGGCTTTTCATATCAGTTTGCCGAAATTATCAACAAAGTAGCTGAAAAAATTAGCAAAGGTTGCAGAATGTTTTGCAGTGTATCATTGCTACATCTGGTGAAAATAGAATCCGTGGATAGATTTTGAAATTTTGATATGTACACACAGAAAACGGGTGTTACACGTAGAAATGTGTGGGGACTATAGCGAACAGGGGAGCCTCCTCCGAAATTAAAAGCCTGAAATGTGAAATATAGGAATCTGTATGAGGCAAATGGTATTTGTTTTTGAAAGAATTTTACTTTTTTAAACTTTCTTCCAATACAGCATGTCTATAGGTATATTGAGAAAGTTATGTGGATGGGTGAAATATTAAATTTTCTGATCCTGATAAAGCTACACGTTTTCAACATATCTGAGTAGAAATTAATCGCTTTGGCGTGAATTATGTCTATGGTCGGGATATCCTATTGAAATCAGAGCTTTGCAGAAAATGTTGAAGCACTTTGAACCTAATAGATTGAAATCTAAAAAAATTATACTTGTTTTTCAGGAATAATGTACCATTTATGAATAAGCATAGTTTATAATATATAGATTATAAGCATAGTTTCAATAATTTAATAACTTGAATGTTTTCTTTCGAATAAAAATAAAAATATTTTGCTCAAAGTTTTGTTTCTCTTTACTTATATTTTCTTGAAATATCTTCGCCAAACTATAAAATACAGTTATAAACAGTAGGCGACAAATATTTGTAGTAGAAGACTCGTTTTATATCAATAATTTGTTTTTACAAGGTTTTTATAGTTTTTAGCAAAGCAACATTGAAAAAAAAATGAAAATTTTCTGTTTTTAAAGTTTTGTAATGTTTTTATCTCTAAAACTAAAATACTAAAACTACTATGATTGAGAGTCACTTGTTGCCCTTTAGAAGTCCTATGCGGATTAAAATTGGATTTCATATCGGGTTCTTGAAGTGGTTGAAATTTCGATATTTTAATATTTTGAGCTATTTTGAAAAGTTAGTTCTAATTTCGATAGTTTCGCTATAGATATGAACAGTAAGGGAGCAATATATAACTCTTTAAAGGCCCTACATCAGGGGTGTCAAATTCAATCCACTTTTACTTTCCAAGTATAAGTGCCACTTTTACTTTCCACTTTTACTTTTACCAAGTACAAGTGCCACTTTTACTTTCAAAGTATATCAGATGGCTGGGATTTAATTAAACGTTAATTTTATACGAAAAAATATTTAATTTAATTTAAAGTATACATCAAACTTAAAATGGCATTAAGCCATAATGGTTAAAAACAGAGCATTATTTCCAAGATCCAGATACTTGACTTTCTGTCATCGATGTTTGGCGTCAAAGCGGTTGAACTGATTTTGAAAATTGACTGAAGATGCTCATTTATAAGTTTTGAACGCACGCATACTGCATTATAATATTGTTATAGGCTTACTCGCTTTAAGAAAAATGCGTCCTTGTGACAGAGATAAGTGTGTGTTCAATAGGTATCTGTAATATGCACCTATATGATCGATGTATACAAAAGCTACTCATAAAATTCGAGTATTATTTATTGAGATCGCGGTCCGCATCTAAATCCTCCGGGGCCGCTCGTGACCCGAGGGCCATATCTTTGACATGCATGTCCTGCATGGATATATTATTGATAATTTATTGGAGTTTTTTTTTACAAGACGTTATTTTACTCAAAACCAATTCTGCTCAACCGGACTGGAGATGTCGCCGATTTTTTTTTTCAAATTCATTAATTTAACTTTCTTTCAATGCAGTATGCCTAAAAGGAATATAATCTAGTTGAGTAAGGTGTTTGATTTTTGGATTTTGATGGAGTTACACGCTTTCAACATGTTTGAGTTTGAATAAACCGCTTTCTGAACTATGACTTTATGTCTGTGTTTGAGGTGCGAGAAGTGTGTGGAAAAAATATATTACTTTCCTTATATACATAATGTATAAGAAAAGTATTGTGACAGGCTCGAAAATTCGAATTCGAGTTTTCGACGGGAGATCACGTTTCAAGCATTTCTAATCACGAATCAAACATTTTTGAAGTGATGTCTGTGTGTGTGTGTATGTGTGTGTGAGAAAGTGTGTGTGTGTGTGTGTGTGTTTGAGAAAGTGTTTGTGTGTGTGTGTGTGTGCGCGAGTCAGTGAGTCTGTGGAGACGATATCTCACGAATGAATGGAGCGATTCAAATGAAATTTGGTACAAAAATCACAATCCATGAATACTGGAAGCTTATTGTTTTTAAACTCAATCGAATGTTCAGAACCCCCCTAAATTTTCGAGTGAAATTTTGAAAAAATCGTCAAAAAATCAAAACCTTTAATAAAGTTACGCAAATAGACATCTCTTATATAATTTTTCCTTAAAAAACGATTGACATAAATTTTAGAACGCTAGCATGAACCCTTCTCGAGGTATTGCGCATTTTTCAAATAAATTTATAAAAAAATTCCATAAATTAAAAAAAATATATTAACTGTTGAGAAACATGTTCACTTTTCATATGTAATATCATGCAATAAATTTGGTGACATCATTCTCGTGGATCTAGCTCGTTCCATTCATAAGAAAAGATACTTTGAGTAATAAATTTGTATTTGAACTCCAATAGTCATTTATCTGCTGTAAGAATAACTTATTTCTCCGTCCATAACGCTTGGCGAGATTTTGGCGAAGATTTTGACGGAATGTCGCCAACTTGGCGACTTTCTTTAATGTTGCCAAATTAACGAAAATCTCGCCAAATGGATAAAAATGGCGCTAAATCGATGAAAATGATGACTAATTAACGAAAATTCAATATCTTGGAAAGAATATAAGTATCTACTATAAGAATAACCTATTTTTTTGCTGTAAAAGTAGTAAATTCATTGCATTATATAAGGAAAGTCATGTTTTGTTCACATCAGATTTTTATTAGAGAGGGGGAAGGGTGACTTATGCTTTGGAGTCGTGGATGCACTCTCGGGATACAATAATGATTTAAATAATAAATTAATAACAAATAATTTGATTTTAAACGTCATTTAATTAAAACATCCATCAGACGCACGTATAATTTAAAAGCCAGAGCTCTTTCTGGTATCATCATACCCTTCCTCAGTGGCGTTAAATAAAAAATCATACCAACAAGCTTAAATACTATCCACTACAGGGAAGTTAAAATTGCATATTACAAAATTGGCATCATTACTTAACACATTTAATACATCCACACAAAATCACCAGAAACAGATTGAAAAATTACAAAATTATAAATACAAGAAAGACCAAAAGTCATAATTCAGTTCAATCACAAGTATACACAAGTAAAGAATTTTAAATACTTTATATTTTAGAGGTAACTTTGAAAGGTTAGACTTGCATTTTTTATTTTTTTTGTTTATTATTTAAATCTGTTTGAAGATATGACGTGTCGCCGCTATTAGTATATATGCAAGAATAAGTCCAAATTCCTGGATAACTAACACGTTTATAAGCACAGCGTAAACGGGAACAATATACAGCAAATAGCCAGGGTACAGGGTATTATCAGGTACAGTACAACAACAATTAAATGCTCCACTAATTTCACAAAACAGCCGATACTAATCTTACAATATTGACGTATCTCATTTCACAAAACAATGTCTACTATTCTCAAAACATTAACGTATTGACGTATCTCACAATTCAACGTATCACATCACCTCCAACTGAGCGAGTCTCTTTTTATATACTCTCCATAAAAACTTCCAAAAGGGGCTTATACCTCTTAGAATATTCGTTATATCGAGAAGGTTCGAGTACATTCGAGAAGTCGCCAAATTGGCGATAAATAATCAAGTTTAGCAACCACGAACTTCAACATATGGCAACCTCGATATTCTGCATATAACAACTCTGAACTCCATATGGCAACTCCGAACCCCAACATATGGCAACCCTAAATTTATGTCATAGAAATGGCTGCCTGTAGAGCTCCTTCTGGTTTTCAAGAGAGACTCCAGTAAAGGTATTTTACACGTTCATAACAACATTAACGTAAGCTCAGGAATTCTTTTAAAATATGGGAATTTTAATGCTTAAACGTACAAAATAGGGAATTTTTTAGAAAATGCATTCACTTGAATTTAGTTTAGTCAGTTCAAGCAAATTCCAAAGGTTTTAATTTTTTGATATTAGTGAATTCTAGAACAGTAATGATTCTACGTATAACTCATATTGTTGCTAAAGAATAAGGTCATGATAACTTCCTGATGAAGAAGGTTGTTTTTGCCTTAGAAACCGCCGAGACTCATAATTTTGTATTGCATGCAGATTTTAACGAAGTTATTTTAATTTTAGTATTGAATCTGTTTGATATCGCTTAATTCAAGTTTGAATTAAAACTTTTTTTTGAAATTTGAATGCCCAGAAAAATTTCTTTAAATACAATCTCTCCAGATATGTCTTTAAAGTTTATAGAAAGTTTTGATAAATAACATAACAAAAATTAGAAAAATACCCACATCTGCATTATAATCGTGCATTAGCTCATAATGAAAATAAAATGAAGTTAAAAAGAAAATAGAAATGTGTGTAACATAAATATAAGATAAAAAAAATCTGATGTGAGCAGCATGTGACTTTCCCTACAGACTCAAATTCAGTTTCTACTTATGTCTCTAATAATTCCTTAAATTGAGTTTAATTACACAAAATAACAGCCATATTTATTTTAAATTACACTGAATTTCAATTTTTAATTTAATTTTTGTTTTCATTTGGTAACTGGACATATTTTCAAAGGCCGCGTACCAAAAATTAAAAAAATCTAATATCTCGAGAATGATTAGTCCTAGAGTAATGAGGCTCATCTCATTATTTTTTTCGTCAAAACTTATGTGTTAAATAAGCATTTAATTGATACATTTAAACATACGTAGTCTTTTATTTTAGATTTTGGCGTTTTTTGCGAACTATTTTGTAAAAAAGGTAGGTTCTTCTTTTATGAATCGTACCAAAATCTAGTCAGCACCAGGATCTCCAACAAGGATCTACCGAAATTTGTGAAATTTAGCAAATTAGCTTTTCAGCCAGAGTAGATATATGAGATTTTTACAGGCCATTTCGTAAAAAAAGACGTTTTTACAGTCCTTATACAAAATAATGTATAAGGAAAGTATTGTGACTTGGTCGAAAATTCGAATTCGAGTTTTCGACGAGAGAGCACGTTTCAAGCATCCCTGATCACGAATCGAACATTTTTGAGATGATGTCTGTGGGTGTGTGTATCAGTGAGTGTGTGGAGGTCATAACTGACGAACGAATGGACCGATTCGAATGAAATTTGGTACAAAAATCGCAATAAGTGAATACTGGAAGTCTATTGTTTTAATACGCAATCGAATGTTCAGAACCCCCTAAATTTTCGAGTGAAATTTTGAAAAAATCATTAAAAAATCAAAACCTTTAACAAATTCACGCAAATAGACATTTTAGAGATTTCGACATTTAGATAGAGATTTAGACATTTCTTATGTAATTTTTCATTAGAAAACGATTGACACCTATTTTAGAACGCTAGCATGAACCGTTCTCGAGATAATGCCCGTTTTTCAAAAAAATTATCAAAAAATCATGTAAAATGAAAAAAAAAGTATTACCTATAGAGAAACATGTTTACTTTTCGTATGTAACATCATGCAATAAATTGGGTGACATGATTCTCGTGGATCTAGCTCATTCCATTCATGAAGAAAGATACTTTGAGTAATACTTTTGTATTTGAAAGCCAATAGTCATTTATCTGCTGTAAGAATAACTTATTTCTCCATCCATAACGGTTGGCGAGATTTTGGCGACGAATTTGGTGGAATGCCGCCGACTTGGTGACTTGCTTAAATATTACTAAATTAACGATAAACTCGCCAATTGGATAAAAATAAGGCCAAATCAATGAAAATTACGACTAATTGAAGAAAATTCAATATCTTGGAAAGAATATATCTACTATAAGAATAATTAATTGCTTTTATTGTTACATTAGTAAATTCATTGCATTATATAAGGAAAGTCATGTGTTGCCCACATCAGGATTTTGTTTTTATCCCCAATCGTACCAAAATCTAATCAGCACCAGAGTGACAGACTAGTGGCTGCCTTATAAAATTTTATGACATTTTGCCCATTAGTTTTTGAGATAAAGTAGATATATATATTGTACAGACAGACACACACACACACACACACACACACACACACACAGTCACACAGACGTCACGCTAAATATAGTTTTTTCGTGTTCTAGAGGTTCCAAAATGTGTGGATCAGTTGAAAACTTGAGTTATGATTTTCGACCCAATTCCAATACTTTTCCTATACATTACAATGTACTGCTGGGAAAGTAATAAATTGTTATTACATTTCTAAAGAAATATTTTCTACATTATATCAAAACCTCAGGTTATAAAAAGCATGTCCGAATTCTTTTCCAATATGAAATAGTTTTTTTCCAAATTTTATCTAAAGATATTTAAAAATCGTGCCAAAATAATGTTAACTGCTGATCCATTTTAAATTAAAAGTTTCATGTTGGACATAATAGTTTTAATAGAAAATGTTCTAGTTTAATTAAAGTTTTAAGCCTTGAGCGTTGTTGAGATTTCAGACACGTACATTAAATGTCTTTGGAATCTGAAAAAATGTCAATACTTCAATGGAACTTAAAAGACTTTGAAGATAAAAATGCTTTTCAGGAATATATATTTAGATGTGATGTAAATATTATATATCTGAAATATATCTCAAGAATATCTAAAAGTGTTTTTGTCGCTATATTTTAAATCTTACACAGTGCATGAAATAGAGTGACAATGAAGGTAATCGTGACACGTGAACTTCACATCATTTAGTAATTTTACTTTCCCTGCAATACATCGTAATGTATAGGGAAAGTATTGGAATCATGCCGAAAATCGCAACTCGAGTTTTCGACGGATCTACACGTTTCGAGACCTCTAGAATACGAAAAAACCATTTTTAGCGTGACGTCTGTGTGTGTGTCTGTCTGTGTGTCTGTCTGTTTGTCTGTCTGTCTATCTGTCTGTCTGTGCAGATTTTGTATCCGCTCTAACTAAAAAACTAATCGACCGAATTTCACAAAATTTGGTAGGTAAGTCACTTAGTGGGCGAGTCTGATGCTGATTAGTTTTGGGTACGATTTGGAATGAAATAACCCGCCATTTTTTGCGAAATGGCCCGCAAAAGTTTGTATCCACTCTAACTGAAAAACTACTGGACCGAATTTTACAAAATTCGGTAGATGAGTCACTTGTGGTTTACCCTGGTGCTGATTAGATTTTGGTACGATTCGAAAAAAAATAACCTGCCTTTTTCTGCAAAATGTCCCGCAAAAATCGTCAAAATCTAAACTGAAGAACTAGGTATACTCAAATATATTCATTAAATGCTCGTTTAATACGTAATTTGTAACGACGAAAATAATAAGACCAACCCCATTACACTAGGACTAGCCGTTCTTGAGATATTTTAGTTTTTCGTACTTTCTCTACGCCACCTTTGAAAATAACCCCTGTTACCGAATGAGAACGAAAATTGAATTAAAAGTTAAATAAATTTAATTAAAATAAAGAGAACGTTAATATAAGTCTGCAGGGAAAGTCATGTGCTGCCCACATCAGATTTTTTATTACTTTCCCTGCAATACATGGTAATGTATAGGGAAAGTATTGGAATCATGTAGAAAATCGAAACTCGAGTTTTCGACGGATCTACACGTTTCGAGAGCTCTAGAATACGAAAAAACTATTTTTAGCGTGACGTCTGTGTGTGTGTCTGCCTGTCTGTGCAGATTTTGTATCCACTCTAACTAATAAACTAATGGACCGAATTTCATAAAATTTGGTAGATAAGTCACTTGTGGGAGAATCTGGTGCTGATTAGTTTTGGGTATGATTCGGGGTAAAAGAACCCTCCCTTTTTTGCGAAATGGCCCGCAAAAGCTTGTATCCTCTCTGGATGAAAAACTAATGGACCGAATTTCACAAAATTCGGTAGATAAGTCACTTGTGGGCCACTCTGGTGCTGATTAGATTTTGGTACGATTCGGAAAAGAAGAACCCGCCTCTTTTTACGAAACGGCCCGCAAAATTTTCATGTATCCACCCTAGCTAAAATACTAATTGACCAAATTTTACAAAATTTGGTAGTTAAGTTACTTGTGGGACACTCTGGTGTTGATTCGATTTTGAAACGATTCGGTAAATAATAACCTGCCTTTTTTACGAAATGGCCCGCATACATTCGATGCTATTCTCAAAAACTGCCGTAGCTCATAATTCACTTTAGCTCGTGTTACGTCAACTGCTCTTCAACTGAGCTATGACGTCTTTTATATACTCTCTGTAGAAACTCCCAGAAGGGACTCTAGTATCGCTAAGAACATTTGTTGTTTAGAGAAATTTCTAGTGAATTCGAAAAGTCGGCAAGTTGGCGATAAATCGCCAAATCTAGCAACTCCACCCCGATATTGAAAATATGGCAACCTTACATTCTCGTAATAGGAATGACTGCATGTAAAGGTATTTTCTTCTTGAATAGAGCAAATGCCTTGCGAAGGTCCGCTGTGTATTATTTAAATAGAGACAAAGGTGTGTATTTGAATAGAGACGCATTGGTAACAATACTTTGACGTAAGGTGCTGCGGGGTTGTAGAGAATTCTTAGGAAATTCCATTAACACCCCAATCACTTTGTAAAGAAAAATACACGAATGTATCCGTTAGGTATATCCATAGTAAAGTCACCATGCCTAACCGAATAAAAGAGTTTGCAGCCCCCTAGCGGTAAATTAAAAAAATTAGGATAATAAACTCGGTAATAAAGCGAGATAGACGAAAAAGACAAAGTTCTACAGCATTATCAAATGAGTAGCAATAGACACCAATGCTGATACAGAAGGCACTTATCTGACACAATAAGGTTATTGGCGAGTAATAGTCAGGAAATATATTTAGCTCGAAAGTCTATTTGGGAACTTTCACTTTTTACTTTCCTTATATACATAATGTATAAGGAAAGTGTCGTGACGGGGTCGAAAATTCGAATTCGAGTTTTCGACGAGAGAGCACGTTTCAAGCATCCTTGATCACGAATCAAACACTTTTGTGGTGATGTCTGTGTGTGTGTGTGAAAGTATGTGTGTATGTGTGTCAGTGAGTCTGTGGAGACGATAACTGACGAACGAATGGACCGATTCGAACAAAATTTGGTACAAAAATCACAATCCATAAACACTGAAGCCTATTGCTTTTGTACGCAATCGAATGTTTAGAACCCCGTAAATTTTTGAGTGAAATTTTAAATTTTGAAAAAATCGTCAAAAAATCAAAACCGCTAATAAAGTTGCGCAAATAGATATTTCTTATCTAATTTTTTATTAGAAAACGATTGACATAAATTTCAGAACGCTAACATGAACCGTTCTTGAGATATTGCACGTTCTTCAAAAAATTATTAAAAGGTCATATAAAATAAAAAAAAATATTTCCTATTGAGAAACATGTTTACTTTTCATATGTAATACCATGCGATAAATCTGGTGACATCATTCTCGTGGATCTAGCTCGTTCCATTCATGGGAAAAGGTACTTTGAGTAATACTTTTGTATTTGAACGCCAATTGTCATTTATCTTCTGTAAGAATAACTTATTTCTTCGTCCATAACACTTGGTGAGATTTTGGCGACGAATTTGGTGGAATGTCGACAACGTGGCGACTTTTTTAAACATTGCTAAATTAACGAAAACCTCGCCAAATGGATAAAAACGACGCTAAATCAATGACGACTCATTGATGATGATGACATGGAAAATGACGACTCATTGACGAAAATTCAATATCTTGGAAAGAATATAAATAACTACTATAAAAATAATCTATTTTTTTTTTACTGTAAAAGTTGTAAATTCATTGCCTTATATAAGGAAAGTCATGTGCTGCCCACACCAGATTTTTTACATTAAATCGGTGCAAACTTGGAAATGTTTTTGCCTTAAACCTGATCTTAATTAAGTGTAACAAATCAGTGAGAAAGGTATGTAAATCTGTTGAGCCGATTTCGAATGATTATCTGTATTGAGATATAAACAGACAGTAACATGTTTTTAATTTTCGTTATGTCACACTTTATGGTAACATTTGCATCAGAGTATTTTTCATTGCCTGCAAAAAAAAAAAAAATCATCGCTTGTTTCAGGTGGTATTTAAGTTAGACGTGTGAACTGAAAATTTTCCTTTTATATGTTAAATAATGGCAATATATGTAATATATGGCCTAGAAAATTCAATATCATTTGTAACCAGCGATCTTTTAAAACGTGCAGATTCATAAAACTTCGAATGCCTGAATTTTGATCCAGCCTCAATTCTTTTTCTTTTAGCAAGAAAAGTAAGAAGTAAAGTTTAGATGCAATCGAAAGATTTAATCAAAACTTCTTACCTCTTTATCCTTTCAATACGTTCTCTTTCTGCTGCACCCCCCTCCCCCCATTTTTTTTATTCCAACACCGACACGAATTGAGGTGTAAACGATTTCTTGGAAAGCGGAAAATCTGTCCTTTTGTTGACCTGGAAGAAGATTCCTCCAATTTTCGGAGAAAGATCCCTCTTCAAGGAAGTTTTTATATTCGATAAGAAAGCCTTGAAAATGATAAATTTATTACTTTTATAGTCATGACTGGTTATTTTGTAATGCATATATATTATATGTGTACTGGAATGTATGCCAGTCATATGGCGGAAATAAGAATTTGCGAAACCTTGCTTGTCATTGCGAAACCTTGCTTGTCTTGCGTCATTTTTTTATCAACTTGGCGGCATTTTTGTCACTTTGGCAGCATTTAAATAAATCTCCAAGTTGGCAACATCCCGCTCAATTTCTCGTCAAGCGTTACGAACGTAACGACGAACGGAGAAATGGGTTACTCTTATAGTCTGTATTTTTTTGAAAGAAGATTGAAATATGTGACTTGTTGACAATATGAGAGTGACACTCCCAGTTGCGTAGTACCTCAAATAAAATTTTATAAAATGATAAGAAATAAAAATTGCATTCATATTATATGAAGAGATTACGTGATCCACTTCAAATTAAAATATGGCATCCATCTTGTGTCAAAATCATGATTATTAAAGTTCTTGTTAATTTATATTTAGTGTTGCATCCGTTCTAAAACCGCTTTATTATTGAGTATTTTCTGTGCATCTATATACTGCGTCAACGTAATTGCAATATTTTTTAGTTTAAGTGATCATCAAACTTTGATTATTTCAACAACAAAGCCTAATTTTCAAGCATGGAGAATGTAAACTCATCAAGCTGTGAGATGAGTTGTATAAGAATTGCTGAATTTCTTTAACGCAAAAATATTTAGCTCTGGAGTCTGCAGTATAGCTGATATGAATGAAGCATTCATTAAGTTTACATAGAGAAGCAGACGATTCTATAGTATTGGCTCTTTCGATGAAGTTTTAAGCATGGTGTTAGAAAGTACTTTTACCTCCATGGTTTGAAGTTCTTAAGTAAAATAAATTATTGTAGTATTATGATTATTTTAAAATATCGCCGCTGAATGAAAGCAATGGAAAAAGTTTATGAATGAAATTTTCACCTCTTTTATATAGAGAGCCAGGCGATTTATATTTCGATGACGTGATTTAAATAAAATTAATTTGTTTTTGATGAAATTTTCATATATGATAAATTATTGTATTATTGTGATAATTTTAAAAATATTACCGCTGAACGTATCGCGTTTTAAGGATATTTAAATAAAATTGCATTGCAGTTGGAAAGTGTTTCATAATCAATGCTTTATGCATGATTGATCTTTCTTGTTAGCTTATACAACGTCTAATTATAAGATAAAAATAGCTTCATTGTCAAAAGTTATTATCCACGACTGAACTATTGCTAACTTAAATATTTCTTTAAAGGAATAACATTATTTCCGAGAAATAAATAAATATTTATTTCAACTTCAAAAATAAAGTTTCAAATAATTTTAAAGAAAAATTTTGAAATAATGATATGCGAAGCATAAAAAACTATTTTTTCTTTGCTTTCTGATACAAATAGTGATGCAAATGGATCCAAAAACTATGCTTGAGAATAAGGAGTATTCCAGATATTTTAGTGTTCAAAATTTCCCACAGCTTGAAAATGGGAAATAAATTAAAATTGATGTACACGGGGTTCTAGTAAAATTCTTAAGCACCTTAATTTTTTGTTTTATCAAACAGCCAGGCACTTGACTTTCATCATTCGCCTATACATCGGCCAGAAACGTGAACCATTTAGCCATCCTAGGAAGTTATCCCAGGCGTACCAGAGGGGGCGGACCACAGTGCGCCCAACAACACAACATCCATGCCTTACGTGGGACTCGAACCCACAACGCGGCGGTCGAACGATCGCTTGGAAACGTTCGCCTTTGACCGTTCAACTAACGCGTTGTAATGAAAGGCCCAGAAACGTACACGTTAGTGTGGTGCACATTTTAAATATATAGTTGAAGTTAATTGAAGTTTATTAATTACATTGCGTTGTAACATGAAATACCGCGTTAACCCAGCTTATTAATCTCCAGTGCGAGTTTCTGTAATAGAATAATTATTAACATAAAACTATTCAATTAATTGCTCCATTTTTAACTTTAAAAAAGCATTATTTATTAACTTCATTTGTTACTTTCCTTGTATACATAATGTATAAGGAAAGTATTGCGACGGGGTCGAAAATTCGAATTCGAGTTTTCGACGGGAAAGCACGTTTCAAGTATCCCTGATCACGAATTGAACATTTTTGAAGTGATGTCTGTGTGTGTGTGTGAAAGTATGTGTGTGTGTGTGTGTGTGTATCAGTGAGTCTGTGGAGACGATATCTCACGAACGAATGGAGCGATTCGAATGAAATTTGGTACAAAAATCACAATCCATGAATACTAGAAGCCTATAGTTTTAAAACACGATCGAATATTCAGAACCCCCCCAAATGTTCGTGTGAAATTCTGAAAAAATCATCAAGAAATCAATACTTTTAATTAAGTTCCGCAAATAGACACTTCTTATGTAATTTTTCCTTAGAAAACGATTGATATAAACTTTAGAACGCTAGCATGAACCGTTTTCGAAATATTGCACATTTTTCAAATAAATTTATAAAAAAATCCCATAAATTAAAAAAATATTAACTGTGGAGAAAAATGTTCACTTTTCATATGTAATTTCATGCGATAAATTGGGTGACATCATTCTAGTGGATCTAGCTCATTCCATTCACGATAAAATATACTTTGAGTAATACTTTTGTATTTGAACGGCAATCAGCTGTAAGAATAACTTATTTATCCATCCATAACGCTTGGCGAGACGTTTGGCGGCATGTCGCCAACTTGGCGACTTTTTTAAATGTTGCCAAATTAACGAAAATCTCGTCAAATGGTTAAAAATGACACCAAATCAATGAAAATGACGACTAATTGAAGAAACTTCAATATCTTGGAAAGGATATAAGTATCTACTGTAAGAATAACATTTTTTTAACTGTAAATGTAATAAATTTATTGCATTATATACGGAAAGTCATGTCACATCAGATTTTTTAATTATTGAATTGATAACAATAATTATCATATTATTGCAGAGGAGATCGGACACGTGAAACCAGTAAGTTATAAATACCAAGATGTTCTATGACCTGCTACAATAATTAATGGGCACATACCTTCAAACTCGTACTGCATCTGCTCGTTTCTTTGAAGTCTATATCAGGATATTTTTGTGGACTCTTTGTGGAATCTCTGTGGAACACATTCTTACGGAATCATCATAGCATTCTTCTGAATTTCTCCTCCAATATCTGTGCCTATATGTAGCGGAATTACATTTTTTACAATATTACAGTCTTAATAAATAAAGAACATTAAACTGTCTCCGCTAAGTCTTATCTCAACTCTGACCTCACAGTTAAGTCAATCTGTAGTAAAGTGACCATGCTCGATCGATAAGAATTTAGAAAGTTAAGTTCACGAAATCACCAACAAATTGAGATAGACGAAAAAAAAAATCCATTGTTTAATTAGTTGCAATCTGCAATAAATATGTTACATAAGACATTTATTAGACACAATAGGGTTATTGAAGAATGATTGTCCTATTCATAAATGCAAAAATAAAGACACTTATATTCGCAAGAATGCAATGTACTGCCTGTTCAAAATCTCCTCCGTCAGCAACAATGCACACTTGAATTCAAGGAAGAATATAACCGCGCACATTGACAAGCATCGCAGTGTTACAGCATCTACCAACCGATGACGTATGACTGGAATTTATTGCCTTCCATGAAAGCATTTTGTGCTTTCTTGATGCCAATATCTATTTATTGGACAATTTTCTAGAACTTTGAAATCCACATATTCCTTCTATCTTACTTCGTTGCCAAGTTCCTGCTCCTAACTTCTTCATTTTTCCGTTGAGGGCGCTGTGATCACTTTTAATCTATCGGACATAGTCCGTTTACTATAGATGGACTAATTGCGTATATTTAGGGACTCTTTATTTCGAAGTTGTGAGTGGTGTTCAAAGACATTCCTAAGAATACTGTATTTAAAAATTCGTTCAAGCTGCGCTCTGGAACAAACTGCAGATATAAATATTTCATCAATGCCAGGAAACATTGATAAGTATTAATTGGTATCGGCAAAAATCTGATGTGGGCAGCACATGACTCTCCCTGCGGACTTATATACCCGTTCTTTTTATTTTAATTAAATTTAATTCACTTTTAATTCAATTTTCGTTCTCATTTGATAACTAGACTTATTTTCAAAAGTGGTGTAGAGAAAATACGAAAAAACTAAAATATTTCAAGAACGGTTAGTCTTAGTGTAATGGAGTTGATTTTATTCTTTTCTTCGTTAAAAATTACGTATGAAACAAGCATTTAAAGGATGTATTTGAGCATATGTAGTTTTCTATTTCAGATTTTGGCGATTTTTGCGGACCATTTTTCAGAAAAAGGAAGGTTATTTTTTTTCGAATCGTACCAAAATCTAATAAGCACCAGAGTGACCCAAAAGTGACTTATCTATCGAATTTTGTGAAATTCGGTCCATTAGTTTTTCAGACAGAGTGGATACAAGTTTTTGCGGGCTATTTCGTAAAAAAGGCAAGCTCTTTTATCCCGATTCGTACCCAAAACTAATCAGCACCAGATTCACTCACAAGTGACTTACCTACCAAATTTTATGGAATTCGGTCAATTAGTTTATTAGTTAGAGTGGATACAAAATCTGCACACACAGACACACATACAGACGTCACGCTAAAAATAGTATTTTCGTATTCTAGAGTTCTCGAAACGTGTATATATGTCGAAAACTCGAGTTGCGATTTTCGGCATGATTCCAATACTTTCCCTGTACATTACCATGTATTGCAGGGAAAGTAATGAAAAATACTGTTCTTTAACTATAAAACCGGTTAATATCTCTAAAAAACTTTTTATATTGTTAAACTATAACAAAGTATGTATTTTTGCAGATTGAAATTAATGTGTTTGAATACTTCCATCTAATTCTTCTATTTAAATACTTTTCCTTCTATCTTGCCGAGTTCATGTTCCAAACTTCCTTATTTCTCCGTTGAGGCCGATGTAATAACTTTTATTCTATATGGCATAGTCTTTTTACGATAGATAGACTTAAAGTAAATAAGATAACCTCAAAGACTAAAATAATGAATGAAAAAACCCAATTCCAAGTTTTAGAAACCAGAGAGACATTAATTGAATCGTCTACTAATAAATAAACTACTGTCACAATATCCTATGTTTAAAGAATGTTCAAACTGTCAAAATTGGGTTCAGAAAAAGTACTTCCTGAAATGCACCCACACCCATTTGAAAAAGTTATTCAAAACTTTCTTCGTTTAGAACGTTCTTTATTCCCTTCTTCATTCGCATCTATTCTTCACGTCCTACCGAGGGACAAATTTAGTTTCGAACGAGATTTCTTTGAACGACAGTTAAATGGGTTTCGTACATCCATTGTGGTCCTGAATGATCGTGAAAATCCCCAATTAGGGGAAAACAGTCCTCGGAGGGATTTTTTCTATTCTTAAAATCTCTGCTAAAGAAAAGGTACGTAGTTGTATTTTCTTTCGATAATTCGAATCTATATGGTATATCATTTTATGATACCAAGATATTACGGAAGTTTTTTGTAATAATTTGCAAAACAAGAGATATGCATGTCAAATTATCTGATGTCATGATATATAAGTCAATAAAGATGTATATGTTGATAGTGATAAGTTAATTACTAGCCATTTTACCCGTACTTCGCCGCGTTTTTAATGGCTAGTCGTCATTAAAGTTGACAACTACACATCTAATCGAAGTAGTTTATAACTTTTCGACGATAACAGCTTGCAATTTCGTTCCAGTAGCTCAGTGATAGAGAGTCGACTGACTAGTTCGAAGGTCTAAGGTTCGATTTCTGGTTGGAGCAGCAGGGTTCTTTACATTGTTTACAGAAAAAAGTCCTTATAGTCGATAATTTTATTTATGGCATAACTCGGTTTATAGCGATTATGCCGACAACTGTACCTTTTATAGTTTTCAGTGGATTTAGGTACCCATATGCTTTCGAAATACAGGAACGGCTTTTATAATGCTGTGCGTAATGCCAGTTACGAGAAATTGTTTTTTTATTAATCAGGGTTGGAAAAAAAACGTGTTCATAAACATGGCTTAAACTGAAAAATCTGACGTGGGTAGCACATGACTTTCCCTGCAGACTCAAATTCAATTTTTCTTTATTTCTTTAATAATTCATTAAATTGAGTTTAATTACACAAAATAACACTGAATTTGCATTTTTAATTCAATGTATGTTTTTATTTGGTAATTGGACATTTTTCTAAAGGCGGCGTAACAAAAAATGCGAAAAATCTCAAATATCTCGAGAACGGTTAGTCCTAGAGTAATAGCGTTGTTCTTATTCTTTTTCTTGTCAAAAATTACGTATAAAACAAGCATTTCTTTGATACATTTGAACATACGTAGTCTTTTTTCTTTGCGTTTGGCGATTTTTGTGGTCTTTTCGTAAAAAAAAAGAATGCTCTTTATCGAATCGTTCCAAAATCTAATCAGCATTAGAGTATCCCACAAGTGACTTATCTACTAAATTCTGTGAAATTTGGTAAATTAGTATTTCGACTAGAGAGGATACATAACATTTCTGCCGACCATTTCGCCAAAAAAAGGGGGGTTCTTTTCTTCCGAATCGTACCAAAAATTAATCAGCACCAGAGTCATACACAAGTGACGTACTTGCCAAATTTTTATGAAATTTGGTCCATTAGTTTTTGAATTAGAGAGGATATATATTGTGGTGCACAAAAAAGAAATATATAAAGTTGGGATTTCATATTATTAAATTCTACTATAACATGGCCGTGAATTATCGTATTCGTGGAACATTGCTAAATTATTGTAATTATTTGCATTGCATCATTTAAAAAATGTCATTACAATTTCTATTATATACATTATGAAACAACAAGAAAGATCAATCATGCATAAGCATTGATTATGAAACACTTTCCAACTGAAATGTAATTTCATTTAAAAATTTCTAAAATGTGATTCATTCAGTGGTAATATCTTTTACATTATCACAGTACTACAGTAATTTATTATACTTAAATATTTAAAACTGTATCGAAATATAAATCATCTGATTCTTTATGCAAAATCAATGAATATTTCATTCATATAACTTGTATTCCAGACTCCAGAGCTAAATAATTTTGTGTGAAAAAAATTCAGCAATTCTTATGTAATTCATCTTACAATCGCTTGAGATATTTGCATTCTGCATATGTTAAAATTAGGCTTCCTTGAAGAAATAATAAAAGTTTAGGGATCATTTAAAATCACAACTATTGTAATTGCATAGGCACGGAATTTAGATACACAGATAATACACAGATAATATATATGTGTATGTGTATGTCCTCAAAGTATTGGAATCGTGCCGAAGATCGGAACTCGAATTTTCAAAGTATCTACACGTTTTGGGACTTCTAGAACACGAAAAAACTACTTTTAGGAAGACGTCTGTGTGTTGTTGTTGTTGAGACCCAGACCGTCCGACCTACCAGAAAGGTGTAAGGACGTCTGTGTGTGTAAGGGTGTATCTGTGTATGTTTCTGTGTGTCTGTGTGGATATTACATCCACTCTAATTGAAAAACTAATGGACCGAATTTCATACAATTTGGTAGGTATGTTTTTTGTGGGAAATCCTGATGTTCATTAGATTATAGTACGATTCGTAATAAAAGAATCTGCCTTCTTTGCGAAATGGCCGCAGAAATTGCCTTTATCCACTCTAGCTAAAAACTAATGAACCAAATTTAACAAAATTTGGAGTATAATATTTCAATAACCTACAAGTGATTTATATACCAAATTTAACAAAATTTTGTATATAAATCATTTGTAGGTTATTCTACTACGATTCGGGAAAAAGGAACGGGCTATTTTTGCGAAATGGCCAGCAAAAATCGTTATATATAAAAATAAAAGACTACGTGTGCTCAATTATATCAATTAAATTCCTATTTTATATGTGATTTTTGACAACAAAAAGAATAAGACTAACCCCATTACTCTAGGACTAGCCGTTCTTGAGATATTCTAGTCTTTTCGCGTTTTCGCTACGCCACCTTTGACAATAAGCCCAGCTATCAAATGAGAACCAAATTTAAGTTTAACGTGTAAATTCAATGTCATTTAAAATACTTATGTTGTGCAGATAAACTCAAATTATCATTGAATAAATAAAGAGAACGAATATGAGTCTGCAGGGAAAGACATGTGCTGTCCACATCAGAATTTTTAACAATATTACAACAATGATTTATAAAAGTGAACGGGGATTAATTGCGGGTCATTTCGAAAAAAATGTATGATCTATATTTAAAGATCCACCAAATTGCTGTAGAATAAAATGTTCTACAAATTTAAGCTGTGTACCAAATTTTAACTCTCTAGGACGTAGGAAAGTGCATTTAAAATGCCATCAATTAAATTTAACATGAAGAGTTATATAAAATTTAAAAAAAATGAAAAATTGTTATCTACCAAATTATTTTAAAATATGAAGCCACTCCCATATACAAAACGTTTTAACAAATGGAGAGATATTTATTATATAATATCTCTTTCTTTTCTTTCTGGAAGATATCCCAAAGTCAGAATTTAATTGAATTTGTTTTTTTCCCTATATTAAATAATTTTTTTAATTAAAAAACTACTTAAGATATTTTACTGAATTTTTTTTTATATATTCTATGGGATAATGTGAATATTTCCTAAAAATTTCGAAGCAATTCGTGAATTTTAAATTTACTTAAAAAATGTTTGAAAAATTAGGTCCCATAGGGTTCAATGTATTTCATTTTTTCAACCCGAGTTCAATAAAAAACTAATTGGGTGATATTATTTATTTATATTCCCATAGGTCCTACAGACCGTCTGAACAACATACTAAAATTTCATTTTGATAAACTCATTTTTACGGCAGTTATCGTGCTAACGGACAGACAGACAGACAGACAGACAGACAGACAGACAGACAGACAGAATGAACAAAGTCATAAACACTTTTCAACTTTGTTGTAAAGTGTTAAAAATTAAAAATTAAATCTCTAGAGCATTCCATATGTTGCCATCTCTTTTCGCCTGAGTGTCTAACACGCCTCCTTGGCTCTGATTGGCCGATCTTGGGCACTGTGCCCAGACATCTTCTATAATTGGTTATTCTTTTTAACCACTGTCATGGCTACACCTCACTCTGTAGGTTTATGGCCTAATTTGACCTCTCGGGTCAAAGTATTGTAAAAACTATCGTCGTTCAGTCTGAAGCATTGTTTACTATTGCAGCAAACCATAAATATTAAACATAAAACTGTCTCACCAAAAACTGGTGTGATATCTATTTCACACACAGACAGACACACACACACACACACACACACACACACATACGTCACGCTAAAAATAGTATTTTCGTATTCTAGAGGTCTCAAAATGTGTAAATCCGTCGAAAATTCGAGTTGCGATTTTCGGCATGATTTCAATACTTTTCCTATACAGTACTGTGTATTGCAGGGAAAGTAAAAATTGTTTCAATAAAAAGAAAACATGTTTTAAATCAGGGGGGAGGGGGTCATCGAAAGGTGTTTAAACCAGCCTTAAACTGACCAATTTTGCTGTCAACCCTAAAATTTCCATGCTGATTCCACCGATTTTATTGAAAAAATTACTGTGAATAGTATTGGTCTGTCACAACACATTGTGTAAGTACCAGCGGCCCTATAGCAATAGAAACGACGCAATAAAATATTGAAAATTGGTTCTGGGTTACCAGAATCTATACGTTATCCCGATTTGGCGATTATTCATTTTGATTACTGGTTTGACAATTGTGAAAGGTGAAAACCTCTGAAGATGTAATGCTATAAAAATTCGGTTAATGCCTAGTTCCTGGGTATACAAAGGTCGCATTTGTAAGTAAGACACCAATGGGATATTTTGAGTTCTCGCGTTCGATTGGTCAGACAGCACAGAGTTTTTAGTGGTGTTCTCCACATATAACGTTAATGCGAAGCAAAATCTTTAGAAAGTCCAGCTTTACCCCCTCTTGGGCACTTCTCCCAGCAGGAGAAAAGCCCTTGTGCAGTTTTTAACAAAATCAATAGTAATATTAAACAATGAACACTAACAAGACAGTACCTATTAACACAACTCATCAGCTTTTGAAGTCTCACTTTTTATAAACTTGTCATAAATTAATCTGTAGGACAAATCCAATCTGGGGCAATTACGACCTAAATTAATGTAACGTTAACAGACTTATTATTTTATGGAATAAATGTATTGCAGAGGTGAGGAATAGTAAAACATGTTTGAAATAAAAATATGTGCTACATTTTGCAAATCTTTGGAAAGAACAACTGGCCAAAGAGCAATGAAAAGTATCTGATGTATTAAAAACAAAATCAACCGAATTTTGAAAATGTCCTGAAAAAAGTAAACAAGGCGAAATTGCAAATGTAAAAGTATTCAAATAGTTTAAGCACACTGTTCTATCAGGATTTGATAGTGTAAAAAAACAGAAAATGATGCAACAAGTTTGCATTCAAACAAACAGTAAAGAGGAATAAACTTTAAAAAATGTCGCTGGAAATACGAAATGTGCAGTACTACAGAACAGTAAGCGAATCGAAGAGCAAAGCAAACGAGCCGATGTTTCCGTACTTATACTCGGGGAATGTGACGTATACTGTACGCCAACGTTGGCGCCGAGTTACATTTGGCGATGAAAACTATTTTCTTCAATATTTTATTGTGTCGTTTCTATTGCTATAGGGCCGCTGGTACTTACACTATGTGTTGTGACAGACCAATACTATTCACAGTAATTTTTTCATTAAAATCGGTGGGGGTCGGTCAGGAGACCTTCCTTGTCAGTAATACTGTGGATTTTGTGAAGATGAGTTGCAATTGTCAGAAAGACATCCTGTTTTGTTTTTTAGAATGAACCTGAAAAGCTGTACATAACAAGGCCACGCCTCTTGTTTGAACCACATCTGGATCTTTTTCTTATAAACCTATGCGTACATGTGCAATTTCAAGAAATTGAATAAATACTGTTGAGATTGTAAAGATTAGATTTGCTGACCAAGGAAGATGTGAGAAATTTCATAAATTGTTTTCGCGAGTAGAACAATTATTTCACTTTAGGTTTTGTTTCACCAGCAACTATTCTGTCGAGATCTCCAATTTTAGAATTTCCATGAAAACAATACTGTAATAGAGTAGTATGAAAAAATAAATATGATTTAAAATGCGTCGAATTAAAAAAATTCAGTTGCCTAATAATAAAAATTACAAAAATATAACAATTAAGACGTTTTTCACACTAATGTCAACAAACATATTTAGCTTTACTACAATTACGAAAATAATTAACAGTTATGTAATTAATCTTAAACTTTTTCCATCAACAACTTATGAAACATCTACATAAAAACTATTTTTCTCCAAGATATTATACAAATTCATTGATAAATTGATTTATTCCTACGCATAATATGCTACACGATGCAGAATGTTTCAAAGATACAATTAATGTAATGATCTTGGCGAGTTTTTTCTCCATCTTCAATATGCACGCATCGTTTAATTAAATAAGTATTAAACATGTTGGGAGTTTTCTCTTAGAAGACTGAAAACGAACTTTATCAAGATTTGTCACACAGTTAAAAAACCCCCCAAAAATGAAAGACAAAGAATGATCGTTTAATGTGTTCTAGAAAGCCTAGAAAAAATAGGAGGAAAGAGTGTAATGTATAATCAAGAAAATATTTTAGGTACACTTAATGTTGTGGTGGGAAAAAATCTAGAAAACACCAAAATTAATTTAAATCATGTTTATTGTAGAAGTATAAAGTAAATACTGCAACATATTTGATTAGTCTTGATTTCATTGCAATATATATTATGATAGAAAAAGTAATACAATATTAATTTAAAAATACATAAAATGCACGTTCCTTGAAAATTACGGATACTTAATTTATACATAGACTTCCCAATCACATGCTTATAAAATACAAAATTCTTAAATATAGGAGAGTGGCGATGTAATGACAAAGTATTGGGAATAAAATGAGACAAACTTTTCTTTCGTCATACTACGTGGCGCTACTGTATTGGATTCTGTTGTGTAGCGATTTTCTAGTTGACCGGTGTAGTCTACGTTCATTTGAGCATTCAGGTCCAAAATTATTTGCACTGAATAAGAAAATACGAAAGTTTTTGAAACGTGGGCCTACTTACTTATTTTTATTTGACCTGTATTTCACGTTGTGTTCTAGTTATGAAAAAACATAATATAACTCGGACGCGAAAGATATAAGTTAATTTCAATTTTATTTAAGATTTTGGACGAAAAAATTAAGATTACTAAAGAAGAAAAATTGAAAAAAATTTAAAAGGCGAAAATATTTACATTTATTGTTTTCGACAATGCGATCACTCTGTTGAAAAAAGGTTTAAAAGAATAATAATTTACATTCGAAATTTTTCTTTGTAGAAAAGAAAAAACAACGAACCGCGTTCAAGCAAAAATTTAATTAGCTAAAAAGAACGCTACGGTTTTTTATATGAACACTGAATTCAAGCAGCAGTGAACGTGTAGAGTCAATGCGTGATCGGAAAAATTGAGTGTTCACGTGGAAGGTTATGGAAATGCTGGTGGTCTGGGTGAGTATCTAAGTGGAAATGCTTATCCGTGATTGAAACATGTTTGGCAACATTTTGTAGCAACGTTACCCAGAGATAGACAGATAAACAGCCAGATAAATTTTAAATTTTATATTGGAAGTACTAAACGTACCGTTGGCATCCGTTTAGCAGAACATGCTCGGGATGTCAGGGATCTTGCTCAATTTGTGGTTAAAGATAATTTTCAGCCTCTTTTTGAAAATACTTTCCTTTTGATGCGTTGTAATAACCCTCGTGATATTCTCCTTTTTGAATCCCTTTTTATTTATATTTACCGTGAGTCCGTTTGTAATTTTGACCCTGTTATGAATTTGAGTTACGCTTGGCGACTCATTCTCGACTCCATGCAATTCAAGTCTCTGCAAAGTTATCTTTGACGTCTTCATCTTTGGGATTATGCTTTATTGCCACCCCCCCTCCCCTTTTTTCGATTTCTGTAATTAAATTGTAATTTAATATGCTGTTCTTTTGTTGTTGAAATTTTTGAAACTCTAAAAAAATAGTTTACCGTTCATCCTTGTCTAAACGTAGATTCTTTTGTAAATTGTATTTATGCAAATTTTGTCGCTATATCTGGTCTATATATGAACGATTCAAATTTTATTTCGGTGTAACCACTGATGAAGAGCGTACTTATGGTCGAAAGCGCTATGGCCTTTTTTTAAACTTCTGTACGTCTTATAGGAAGTAAAATAAAGACCTTCTGTTGTGGATGTGTGCTTAATTTTTTGCTATCATAACATCAGACTTGATGCCAAATTATTTATTAGATGAATCAAGGTTTTAATATTATTAATTATGTGGAAATATGTTATGAAACAGCTATTTTATTTGTTTTCTTTCAACGCGAATAACATTATTTATAGGATTTTAACATGCGTCATTTATAAGGTATTACATAATTTGGATGTAAAATAGACAGAATAACGAAGAAGATTAAATATACAAAGACAAAAATACAAATGAAATATACAATTAAATTCAAAAAACAGATTGAAACTGAGGTTTCTACGAGGATTTATTGAGATAAGTACTTTTGTGATAAACTTTACTTGGAACGTAAAATCTCCCAAATCAATCACATAGTCTTCATAAAATTTAGTGCGCTCAGTTTGATCGAAAATACCAACTCAGTCCATTGGTTTGAAGTAAGATCGAGTTTGAAGAAAGATCTATTTTTTGGTGCAGAATATTGAAATTTGTTACTTTCCTTATATACATAATGTATAAAGAAAGTATTGTGATACGGTAAAAATTCGAATTCGAGTTTTTGACGGGAGAGCACGTTTAAAGCATCCCTGCTCACGAATCGAACATTTTTGAGGTGATGTGTGTGTGTGTGTGTGTGTGAGACTGTGGAGACGATATCTCACGAACGAATGGAGCGATTCGAATGAAATTTGGAACAAAAATCGCCTATTGTTTTTAAACGCAGTCGAATGTTCAGAATCCCCCTAAATTTTCGAGTGAAATTTAAAAAAATCATCAAAAAGTCAAAAAGTTAGGCAAATAGACATTTCTTGTGTAATTTTTCCTTAGCAAACGATTCTCTCTCTCAGAAAACGATTGATATAAATTTTAGAACGCTAGCATGAACAGTTCTTGAGATATTGCACATTTTTAAAATAAATTTATCAAAAAATTTCATAAATTAAAAAAAATATATTAACTGTTGAGAAATATGTTCACTTTTCATATGTCATATCATGTGATAAATTGGGTGACATCATTCTCGTGGATCTAGCTCGCTCCATTCATGGGAAAATATACTTTGAGTAATACATTTGTATTTGATCGCTAATAGTCATTTATCTGTTGAAAGAATAACTTATTTCTCCGTCCATAACGCTTGGCGAGATTTTGGCGACGAATTTTTCGGAATGTCGCCACTGTGGCGACTGTTTAGATGTTGCCAAATTAACGAAAATCTCGCCAAATGGATAAAAATGACGCTAAATCAATGAAAATGACGACTAATGGACGAAAATTCAATATCTTGGAAAGCATATAAGTATCTACGATAAGAATGACCTTTTTTTTTTGCTGTAAAAGTAATAAATTCATTGCATTATATAGGGAAAGTCATGTGTTGCCCACTTCAGATTTTTTATTTATAGGTCGTGTGTTGAATTCATCAGATTCTTTTAGTTATTTCAGTACGCTGAAAACAATAATTTTAGGGTCGCAAAGCAAATGTTTACTTTCATTTAACTGAAAAGATATGAATAAGTTAAAAGATCAATGCTGTTAAGACGTTGTGAGATCAGGAACCAATTATACAGTTTTAATATTTAAAACAAGCTTAACTGGAGACTTAGAGAGCCAACGATGTGAAGATGCTGCATAACACTGAGGAGCCTTCAATGAGAGCAAGGTCCGAGAGGTTGCTGATAGGGGAAAGAGGGTACGGTCCCTGTGGATGCCTCCCCCCATTGGGTTCTGGTCTAAATTGAGTGGCACTTCCCGGCCGTCCAAACAGATACCTTGTACCTTTCTGGTAGGTCGGACGGACTAGATCGAAGAAGAAGAATGAGAGCAAGGAGGGCGTATTTTGACCTCAGGCAATATGATGTGGCGACAAGGAGATAAACTCAAAGAATAGAATAGCAATATAAAATTCAAGAAGCGAGGAGAGTGGTCATGAAAAGATTGGAATGAGAAGTCAAGCAGTGTGGTTCATAAGCAATGATTATCCAGCAAGGTGATGAGAGAGAGTCTTGATTATACAGAATGAAAATGAAAAAGTTCCAAACGTCGTGTCTTCAAGGAGTGTAGTGAGTTGTTATTCTAAATAATAAATTGTTATAGAAAAAGACAAAACTGACTCCAAATGTCAGAAAAAGAAGCTACAATAATTCCAGGCCACGATGAAAATGTACGAACTATAGGATTCAAGACCACGTCAATTAAGAATAATAATTTATCCATAAAATATAATTATATTTTTAAAAGAAATAAACTCCAATTAAATGTTTCTTTCACTGCAGATGTGTAATAAGATAACTAAGTGGAATCACTTAACTTACCGTCTAAAAAAAGTTGGGCTGTTTCATCTCCTGCTTTTAAAAGCAGGTGTTCTTCAGACGAGAACTTCTATCATCCATAACCGGAGTATTCACATGAGATTAATCCAAGATAGCATCACAAGAAGGTCTAGTAGGTGAAATATATCACAAGCAGTGAAAACCATCTCTGCATTATAAGAAGAATGTTGGGATAGTTTTATAAAAAAATAAATCTTTACATGTGATGAATACATCTATCTGGCCCCTTTTCAGAAGATCTAACTGTTGGCCGATGGCTTGAAGGATCCGCTACTTTCACCCTCATGCTGTTTGACTCATGTTTAATTTTTGAATTTTGCGCAGATAGCAGCATGCTATAGAAAAATTCTGCAAAAATAAAAATTAATTAAGCATCCTAGCTCACTATCATTTTTATCTATATAGTATTTGTCTAACATATTTTGGTCTTTCCAGATCCTCCCAAAGTTCCCCTATGACGCAGAAGGCTGAACCTTTGCACACCAAGAATTCGTCCCCCTGAGAGTGTATAAATGAAGGTGATATACGAATAGTCATTCTAGACACTAAGACGACCACTAAGATTAGCTAAATTATCTAGACATTAAGACGAATATTTTTGGCGAAAAGCGCCATAACAAAATAAAAGTTATATTAAAGTAATTGCATCTTAATTTTTCAAGAGGTTAGTTTTCCAGTCGTTGACAGTCTTCAATTCCAGTTATAGAATATATGAAGGAGTACAATGAAAGTCATAAGTTGTACGTAATAATTATTAAACATAGAACTGAGAATTGCCATTTAAATTTTATATTTAAATTTAATTTTATTTCTTATCTGACGTATTTTAATTTCAAATTATTTTAAATAGCAGTTTGAACGAATGATTGCATGCAGTACTATAAGTCAAGAAATAGGGGTGTTATCTAGATTTCTGGAATTATGTGATTGTTATTCTAGGATTTTTGAGTCAATTTTCTAACAAGAACTTAAGCTCACCATCTCAAATTGCAAAATTGTTTCAAAATTGTTACAAAAAGCAATATTTAGTGATGAAATTAGAATTGGTTCATTAGCTTGAACTTAGCATTAGTGTACCAAAGACATGCACTCATGGTAGCTACGTTGTAACGATGCCAATCAATTTATCATTCATATGAAGCAAAAACGCTCTATCGATGAACAAAATTTGCCCTTCTTTATCCAGACCACATCTGTCTTATGAGCCACAGGACCATCGACAAAGCGTGTTTCAAGGCTTCTCTTGCCGATGGTCTATCTTCTGGAGTCACTCGCTAAAGGAAGTCTTAGGAAGTAAGATGTGTGCCCTTATAGCAATTCTAGATGAGATGTCGTAATAAAATTTGCCTACAACTACCGCGTTCAAAGAAACCTCTTCAGGTATCTTGGAAAGCAAAAGGTACCCTTTTATCGTCGATGAGGACACTACTTTTTAATTAAGGATTGGCTATAAGCCAGTCTATCAGAATTTGAGTCTGAGTCTGTCATCACAACCAGCTCCAAAAGTTTAATTGGAAAAAATAGTGATTGATAAAAAGAAATTAATAATGTCAAATTGATGAATATGAATTGTAAAATTGTAAATGAAAATCTGAGTAATAATCTTAATAACTTAAAATAATAATTTTAATAAATATATAAAGTTGAGAAAATGTCTCATCAATTTAGAATGTTGAAATTTGCTGTTTATCTTTTAAGAGTGATGTTTATTCACAGACTGATATCGGACGTTGCAAACAGGTGGGCTATTATCGTACGCATGATTGTATATACACTATTACGATCTCGACTATTACGATGAAGAAATGGACCTATGGATTCGGTTTGATGCTGAGTGGAAAGACCGATATTTTCGATGTTAATGCGTTTCGATGACAATGCTTTTTGATGGAATTTTTCCATGGCAATGCTTTTCCATGGATCTCTTCGACGATAATTCTTTTCGATGGACATTTTCAATGGCAATGCCTTTCGATCGATTTTTTCTATGGCATGATATTTGCAACGATATTTTTAATCACTAAAGAACTGATTTGTGTGAAAATCACCCAAAATCATCCTTCAACATAAAATAATAAGAAAAAACATTCGAATAAAAGGCGATACAGGGGGACCGAAACAATATACGGAATCTAAATGTATGAGAAAGTTATACGAGTCCTCACATGCCAACTATTTTTTATTTAATGCGGCATTTATTTATTTCATTTTTTGATAACTTGTATCTTATCCATTTGATGATGAATCGCAAATAAATCGAATTTATTCCATTTTTTTTGTGTCAGATAATTAATCTTATAAGAAAATATTTTTTTCAGGATGTTAAGTAAAAACAGTCCAATCGAGAGCTTTCTTTTACCACCTTATGTAAATACATTGACCTATTGATTTTTATGTCACTATATATAATATGTTGCGTCACGCGAATTATGCTGGAAAGATAACTTCTTATTTCTAGAAACACAAATTAATGAGCATACCCCTTTTAATTAAATTTATTGGAAAATAAAGCAATTTAAGTGTTTCTCTCTTGTACTGCAATGCACAATTTTGTTTATGGAAAGGGTAAGGCAGGGAATCAATTAATTACTTATCTAACTTTAGAAATATGAATAGAGATTTTTAATGATAATATTTATAAATATGTTAAGATAGTCCATTGAATAAATAAAAAAATAATTTGATAAGAATCGTATATTGCTTGTTAATGTAAACTTTTCGAGAATGCAATTATTAATGTAAAATTAATATATTTGGTATAAAAATAAAATAAAAGAATAAATTGTTATTTCTACAAAAACTGTTTCACTTTTTAAGTGTTGAGTGAGTGAGTGAGGTAGGGAGGGAAATGGGGAGAGAGAGGAGGGGTAAATGGAAAGAGGGGGTAAATAGAGAGAAGGATAAATGGAGAGAGGGGTAAATAGAGAGAGGGGTAAATGGAGAAAGGGGTGAATAGAGAGAGGGGTAAATGGAGAGAGAAAAGGAGGTAAATTGAGAGAGAGAGGTAGTTGGAGAGAGAGAGAGGGGAATGGAAAGAGAGAGGGGAAATGGGTAGAGAGAGGGGAAATGGGGAGAGAGGGGGTAAATAGAGAGAGAGGAAGGGAGGTAATGAAGAGGGAGAGGGGTAAATGAAGAGTGAAAGGGGTAAATGAAGAGGGAGAGCAGTAAATGAAGAGGGAGAAGGGTAAATGAAGAGGGAGAGGGGTAAATGGAGAGAGAAAAGGAGGTAAATTGAGAGAGAGGGGTAAATGGAGAGGGAGGGTAAGTGGAGGGAGAGGGAGGGGTAAATGGAGAGAGAGGGAGGTAAATGGAGAGAGAAAAGGAGGTAAATTGAGAGAGAGGTAAATGGAAAGAGAGGGAGAAATGGAGAGAGATGAGGGAAATGGAGAGAGATGAGGGAAATGGTGAGAGATGAGGGAAATGGAGAGAGATGAGGGAAATGGAGAGAGATGAAGGAAATGGAGAGAGATGAGGGAAATGGAGAGAGATGAGGGAAATGGAGAGAGAGGGAGATGGAGAGAGAGGGAGACGGAGAGAGAAGGAGATAGAGAGAGAGTGAGATAGAGAGAGTGAGCTAGATAGAGGGGGAGATGGAGAGAGGGGGAGATGGAGAGAGAGAAGGATGGAGAGAGATGGAGATGGAGAGAGAGGGATATGGAGAGAGAGGGAGATGGAGATAGAGCGAGATGGAGAGAGAGAGATGAGTGCTCGGCTAATGATAGACACTAATAATATGAAATCGGACACATAGAACCGAAAACAGATAACTATATAAACTAGGATATCTGTTCGGTGCTCCCCAGTACATTCTTGTGAATAAAGAAATATCGTCGCTCACTATGTAGCTATATAACATACTGCATCCTCTGTCAACATGCTACGTGGGCAGGTGAAAGATACCGATATATACATATATTGTTGAAAGCGCACCGATACAACAGAAAAGTGAGAAATATGTAACACTGACCATCCGCCCAATGCACTGCGATACGAGTACCGTATATACGAGTACCTTGTGTCTGTTCGCTGATACGGTTAACGACATGTACTATCGATTCACGGCTAACCAGATACACGAAATTCCAATCTGATCTTTGTATTAGTTATTGAATCATCGTTTCCACTGCTAACCGACACACTCAATAACACATTCTAAACATATACTTGATATGTACTCTGGGGTTTCATATTGTACAGTTGCGTATAAATATAGAAATTTACATTTTTAGTTGCACTATAGAAAATAAAATATTGCGAAAAAATAGGACTGGCACGTAAAATTAAATACTGTAAGCGAAATGTATCAGTACTAAATAATGCTGTTGTGCTTATTCTTGTTTCAACGTACAAGGCAGCTTAATATTTCATCCATTCACTCGTGCGTGATAAATTAAACGAAAAAAGCAAAGAATGGCGTTTTGCATTTTTTTTTTAAATTAAAGTTTTAATCTCTAGTTTAAAATGTGCTGTTGAAAGTGATCCGAAAGAAACATAATTAAGAAGCTCATGCGCTTTAAATTAGGAAAGTTCTTGCTTAATGAAGTAAAAACTAACTCTAATTTTCACGCTCGAATTACATAGTTACGGAAAACTGAGATTGATTTTGCTTTGAAAGAATGAATTTTATATGTTGGAAGAAAGTTAAGTTTCCAGTGTCTTTGGTATTTCAACAAGAGAATAATTACAACTATATGGTAAAATTAATTTTTAAAGTTTTCATAAAATGTTCATGTGATTGCTTGTGGTTGAAACACATAGCATGTAAAAAAATAAGCTTCCAATTTGTAAAGAATTGCAGCTGTCTTGCAAGGCGAAAAAAATTCTTCTAAAATAAGACATTCATGCATCGATCGATTACTTTCAAGTCTCCAATTGGATTCGATTATTTAGGTACTGTTCTTTTTATCCATACGAGGTCTTTTTTGAATTGGTTAAAATGAGTTATAAATTTTTGATCAAATGTGCATACTTAGAATTCCCTACCCTTACCCGTACTTGCATTCATGTCAGGTTACTTGCCTGCACACAGTTCGCATTCTGGTCTAAGGTCCTACTGGTTTGTGCTGACTTACACATTGTGATTTAGACGGAGACAGCCAGTCTAGTTTTATCTCCTCTAATCTAATCGATCAATTGCAACTAAAACTACTAACTAGGTCAAATTATCAGTACAAGCATTTGAGGCCATCGGAAATAACATTGCGACCAGAAGGCAAGTTTCATTCGCAATTTCTGAATCTTCAAAATGTTCAAAAATCAATATACAAGCATTTGAAAGTCAAAATACTTTACATCCATCGCCATACTCTGATTTAAGCCTAATGGCTCAATTGAAAAAATGTAAACTTACTAATCCTTGTGACTGATTCATTTTCTATCGAAATTTTAGTAGGTAGCGACACTGGAAGATCATTAAAATCGAATTCCCTATAGGATTGTCGGATATTGCATTGATTAATTCAGAGTTCGGTTGAATTCTATGCAAAAGCTGATCATATACAATTGTTCGATGTTCTGCATCATGTTTTACAAATGTGAATAAAATTGCTGTCCAACCAGTGTGAACCAATATGCACATTATAGATGGTCAAATAAAATGGGTTTGGGACATCGAATATTTGAGAATGACTGGAACGCAAAAGTGAAAATGTATTACTCGTGATGCTGAAATATTATTGGATTTTCACGATTTTTGGTACATTGGAGATGTGTGAAGAGCAGTAAAATTCGCTTGAAAACCACACAGTAACATTTGATAATGATTTTCTTACCGTTTGTGAATACTTCGCAAACTATTAATCCCAATCCACAATTACGATCCGTATATATATTGTACATGCAGGTTTACATTGACAAAAATCAAATTGAGATCGATCGTCCCCCATACTTATTCAGCCGAATCTAAAACCTACAGTTTACCCCATCATGCAGTAAAGAAAGAGAAACAGGGAATATGCAAATATAGAATCGCTTTCAAAGTATCTGTTTGTTCACCCGGTGTCACCTTTTTTGATGATGATTAGGAATTGGTTCTAACTTGATTTCAGAGATTTTAGATACTTTATTGCGCTTTTGCTTATACAAAAGGAGATGGGAATCAAGCATTTTTACAACTTAGTTTTGGAATTCCGGATCGCGATAAAACGTGTACTTTTTGGTTTCATATAGATTATGTCACTGATCTTCTTGCAGCTTTTTTACTTTCTACAAAGCTTATAGAATTTGCAATTAAATTTGTGGAAACGCCCCCCCTCCCTTTTGTTTCTTAGCATTTGGTTCGAGGCCTCTTTATGGATGATTTTGTTGCTGGTGAAAATACTCATCATGACATTATATTACTCTACCAGGATTTCACCGAGACTATTACAGGATATATGTTCGATACTATTTGAAAGCGTTGTAGTGGAGGGTACGTACTTTAATATTATGAAATTTATTTAATTTATTCCCAAATGAATGCTGCAGAGAACGAAATAAAATTGGAATTAGAAGGTTGTATATTATCTATATAGAGAAAATGAATAGCATTTTCTCAAATAATTTATCTTGTGTGTTGACAGAAAAAATATCAGCAGTTTCCTTAGTAATCAATTATTTTTGTTATTTGAAAATAGTAACATTTTACTCTGAGAACTTCGTTCTGTTTTACTTTCCCTGCAATACATGGAGAAAGACAATCCCTATACATGCATGCATGTATAGAGAAAGTATTGGAATCAAGTCGAAAATAATCGCAACTCAAGTTTTCGATGGATCGACGCATTTTGGGACCTCTTGATCTCGAAATAACAATTGTGAGCGTGACGTCTGTTTGTGTGTGTCTATGCCTATGTGTCTCTGTGTGCGATGTATGTATCCACTCTAACTCAAAAACTAATTAGACAAATTTCAGATTATTAGGATGGTAAGTTACCTGTGAGTGACCCTGCTGTTGATTAGATTTTGGTATGATTCGGAATTAAAGAATCCGCCTTTTTCAGAAATGGCCCTGAAAAATTTCATGTATCCCAAAATTATTATTGACCAAATTTCACAGAATTTGGTAGATATGACACTTGTAGGTTACCCTTGTGTTGATTATATTTTGGTACTATTCGGGAAAACAGAACTTGTTTTTTTTTTTTTTTTTTTTGCAAAATGGCCCACAAAAATCATAAAAATTTAAAATAAACGACTACATATGCACAAATGTATCAATTAAACTTATTTTATACGTAATTTTTGGCGATAAATATAATAAGACTAACTCTATTCCTCTAGGATGAGTCGTTCTCGAGATATATGAATGTTTTCGCATTTTTATTACGCCACCTTTGAAAATATGTGCAGTTACCAAAATGTAAACGAAAATTGAAATAAAAGTGCAATATCGGTGCAATTTCAAATAAGCATGCTTGTTACCTTATGCAATAAAACTTAATTTGATGAATTATTAATGCAATAAAGAGAAAATGAATTTAAGTCTGCAGGGAAAGTCATGTGCTGCCCAAATCAGATTTTTTTTTTATTTCCTTAACGTTGTTATATATATATATAGTATGCTTCATTAAAGTTGACCTTGCTTCTCGAGCTTGCGCAATAATTTTGCAATCAATTTAAGCAAAATTTTAAATTGTAAGTATGTGTCCAAAACCGATCACCAAACTAAAAGAAACGAAGTCAACTATGCTAAAATATCCAGTTGTTGTTGATGTTGAAACCCAGACCGTCCGACCTACCAGAAAGGTGTAAGGTAACAGTTTGGACGGTCGGGAAGTGCCACCCAATTTAGACCGGAACCCAGTGGGGGAGGCATCCACAGGGACCGTACCCTCCTTCCCCTACCACCAACCTCTCGGAAGGACTTTCGGACCCACATGTTTAACGTGATCGTACTCCGCATGAACACGGCGGCAGTTTTGTCAGTGGCTGGAATCGAACCCGGGCCTACCGAGTGCAACTTCAGCGCGCTAACCAATGGGCTACCGCGCCCCGCTAAAATATCCAGTGTAATTGTTTTACCACCACTAACTGACCAAATTTTATTTCGTAAAATTAACTATTCAAAATATTTTGAAATGTGTAAACACGTGATGATGCTTACATTTGAAGATCTGCCGTGATGTCATGTGTATGTATCTTATTTTATTTCACGGCAAGGTGTTAAAAAACATAATGAAATCGACGAAACCACTCCTGACTTTCAATCTAAGTATTATGTTTGTTATACGAATGATACCATGTAAATAACTTTTTATTCCTTTAAGCATTTTTCAATCATTTTCGGAAATAAAAATTAAAAAATGTATCTTTATTAATTAAATGTAGTGGTAGATAAAGCATTTTAAGTGTTTCTCTCATATACTGCAGTATACCAATTTGGATATGAAAAGTATATGGAATTAAAATAATAAATTAATTACTTAACTGGCTTCAGGAATATGAATAGGGATTTTTAATGATAATGTATATAAATATGTTAAGATGCTTTGTTAATGTATAATTGTCTAGAATGTAATTATATATTTTAAAAAATCTGATTTGCAATGAATTTACTCCTTTTACAGCGTATAAATAATGTATAAGATCCAAGATACTGCGTTATTATCGTTGAATTATATATTTGGCAATTTTCCGGATTATAACATGTAAAACTATTTCAAAATACCCAATTAACTTATTTCGCCATCACTAAATAAACAATTATCAGTTTTGATAGCATCCTCAATAAATTATATATTATTGAGGATTTTAACATCTGAAGTCCATATATTAAAATATTTTAATAATTAATTCATCAGTTAGGCGTTATTTTCATTAATTTAGAGTTATTTTTGCAATTTTGACAATATTTTCGTCAATCTGGGGCGAAATATCACGAAATTGGCGATACTTTGCTAGATTATTTGCTCGATTATTTAAGTTTGTCAAATACATCACCAAGTATTACAGACCAGCGGAGAGAAGAGCATTTCTTATATACTAGAATGTATGCCCGTCATATGATGGAAATCAGAATTTGCGAATCATTACTTCTCATTTGGCGTCATTTTTATCAATTTGGCGACATTTTTGCCGCTTTGGCAACATTTAAAATAGTCGCCAAGTTGGCGACGTCGCGTTAAATTTCTCGCTAAGCGTTACGGACGGACGTAGAAATGGGTTTTTCTTATAGTCTTTTCCAACATTTTGAACTTTCATTAATTAGTCGTCATTTCATTAATTTAGCCTCAGTTTCATCCATTTGGTGGCCTTTTATCAATTGGGTGACATTTTCGTCAATTTGGCAATATTTAAAAAGTCACCAAGTTGGAGATATTCCGACAAATTAGTCACCAAAATTTTATCCAAACGTTACGGACGGAAAAATAGGTTATTCTTATAGCACTCGTAGATTCTTATATTTTTTCCAAGATATTGAATTTTCGTCAATTAGTCGTCACTTTTATCCATTTGGCGATATTTTCGTTAATTTGGCAATATTTAAAAAAGTCGCTAAGTTGGCGACATTCCGCCAAATTCGTCGCAAAAATCTAGCTAAGCGTTATGGACAGAGAAATAAGTTATTCTTATAGCAGATAAATGACTATTGGCGTCCAAATAGAAAATTATTACCCAAAGTATCTTTTCTCTTGAATGGAACGAGCTAGATCCACGAGAATGATGTCACAAAATTTATCGCATGATATTACACATGAAAAGTGAAGATATGTTTCTCAACAGTTAATATATTTTTTTAATTTATGGGATTTTTTGATAAATTTATTTGAAAAACGTGCAATATCTCGAGAACGGTTCATGTTAGCGTTCTAAAGTTCATGTCAATCATTTTTTAAGGAAAATTACATAAAAAATGTCTATTTGCGTAATTTTATAGAAGGTTTTGATTTTTTGATGATTTTTTCAAAATTTCACTCGAAAATTTAGGGGGGTTCTGAATATTTGATTGCGTATGAAAACAATAGGCTTCCAGTGTTTACGGATTGTAATTTTTGTACCAAATTCGATTTGCGTAAATTTATATCGCACGAATTAACAGTATATCCAAAATATATTTTTGACGGAAAAGGGTTGTGTAGCTCTACACAATCGCTTGAGGAAGCGGGCAATTGCAAAAACTTATAGTTTAATTCAGGGCCGGCAAAAGCGAAATCGTATTTTAGATGCCATAGCTACGCAAACTTGCCAACATTGCATGCTCTGACCGGTACGACCAGACTAGTTGCTTGAGTTCGAAAACGCAGTACTTTTAACGCAGTACTCAAAGTATATTTTCTTATAAATGGAACGAGCTAGATCCACGAGAATGATGTCACTAAATTCATCGCATGATATTACATATGAAAAGTGAACATATTTCACAATAGTTAATATTTTTTTTATTTGTGATTTTTTATACATTTATTTGAAAAAATGTGCAATATCGCGAGAACGGTTCATGCTAGCGTTCTTAAGTTTATGCAAATCGCTTTCTAATAAAAAAATACATAATAAATGACTATTTGCATAACTTTATTAAAGGTTTTGATTTTTTAAAAATTTTACTTGAAAATTTAGTGGGGTTCTGAATATTCGATTGCGTTTAAAAACAGTAGGCTTCCAGTGTTCACGGATTGTAATTTTTGTACAAAATTTCGTTCGAATCGCTCCGCATTCGTCAGATATCGTCTCTACATTCTCACTGATACACACACACACACACACATTCCTTCCGAGAGGTTGGTGGTAGGGGAAGGAGGGTATGGTCCCTGTGGATGCCTCCCCCACTGGGTTCCGGTCTAAATTGGGTGGCACTTCCCGGCCGTCCAAACAGTTACCTTACACCTTTCTGGTAGGTCGGACGGTCTGGGTCTCAACAACAACAACAACACACACACACATCACCTCAAAAACATTTGATTCGTGTTCAGGGTTGCTTGAAACATGCTCTCCCGTCGAAAACTGGAATTCGAATTCTTGACTCCCTCACAATACTTTCCTTATACATTTTACTATGTATATAAGGGAAGTAATGATATATTTATTAAATATAAGGATTATAAATTAAAAACGTTAATTCGTTTTTGTCTATAAGATGTCTCGGACTTAATTTTAGAAAGACAAGGTAAGATTCTCTGACGATATTCGTTAGTTCGAACAGTTTACTACTCGTCTAGTGATTCAGTTGTTGCAGAAATCGAGTCTCTTATTGGGTTTGCCTTCGTATTGACGCCCAAGTTTTGCAGTTGACTGTGGCATATAAAATAAATATTGTAAAGAACAATTTAATTGGAAAGAGAGAGAGAGAGTGGAAGAGGTTGAGGAGAAAGAGAGGGGGTGGGAGAAGGATAATTATATATTGGGGAGAAATATATTGAGAGGGAAGGGAGAAACAGTGAGAGAAGAGTATCTAGAGAAAGAGAGTGAAGAGAATGGGACGAGAAAGAAAAAGGGGGTAGTGGAGTGTAGGTGAGAAAAAGAGAGGGTGGGACAGATAGAGCTCAGGGACTCGAGCCCCTCCCAGAATAGCCCTACAAAATATTTTCACTTCCTTAAAACTGAATAAATTTATGTAGTTAAATACACAATACTTTGTAATGTATAATTTATAATAATATCACAAAATTTAACTCCTAATATGCAATTCGTTCAACATATACAACAGCTTACGAATAACGCTGTACAACATATCGATTCGTATTCTGTTACGGTCAAGAATTGGATATATCAAATTATATTTCCCATTATAGTATTTTCTCGATATACATTTTACGTATGCGGGGAAAGTATAAACAATCGGAAAACAGATACTTTGAAGAGAAGAGTCAAGAAAAGAAATCCTTTCTTCCAGTGCTACTGAATGCATAAAGCCGTCCGTCCCCAGAAAACGAAGCGTCGTGATTGGTAGTAGACTCCACTCAGTCGTGAAAGAGATTGTTTTTGGAAGTGTAAACAGCTGGCAGGATTTATTCAGGAGATTTTTATGTTTTATATATAAGCGGATTTTTAGTTAGAAATTTATGTTTTATATATAAATGTATGCATGAGTATACTAGAAAACGTAATCACCGTTGTGCGGGATTTAGTGTAAGTATTAATTGAATTAATACTTATATTGAATCTTGGACATTAAAATGAATTGCAAAATCAATCATAGACGCGGAAGGCGTGATTCCCCGAAACAAGATAAAATGAAATTAAAATTGCCAAACGAGAGTATGATGATAAGTTGGAAAAAAATCGTGGCGCTAACAGGACGAAATCAGTTGGAGAAGTGTTGCTAAAAAGACGACAGCAGTTTAGAAATGTTGGGTGAGCTACAAAAATGAAAGGTTCCTCGAAATGGAGAACAATTATATATCTGCTGTGAATCAATTCGAGTCAGTGATATGCCATATACCAATGTGAGACCAACTAGGCAATATTTAATTCAGGCAATACACCAGCGAAAACAAGTTAATCAAAAGACTCATACGAGTGGTCCCAAGGCTGACAGTTTTGTAAGAAATGGGGTACAATAACGTATATGGCACTTCTTTGACTTTAATTGATTCACAGCAAATATCTTATTGTATTCACCTGTAAACTACGCTGGTGCGCACGTAAATAATTGCAATGTTTAAGTCATTTCAAAAGCATTCAGTTCATATATGTTTTGCATCAAAGACTTTATTGCAATGAATGTGAAACCTGAAATAAAGAAAAACAAACTATTTTGTCATGTCATAACAGTAATGTGCTGTTAAGATCAGATTTTTTTCTTATCTGCACAATATTTATTTCGTATATGAAAGTTGGGTCCAGGGGAAACCGTGGATTGCATTTTTTGATTTTTCTAATAAGTTGTGCCAAAGAAAATATATTCATTATTTTTGTTAAGTTTTGGAAAAAGTTCTAAAATTCGAGAAAGTTTGGAATGTCCTATCTTGTTTGAAATGTATTATGTTTTTGCATAGATCGAAATAATCGTTCCGAAATGCATTTCGATGTCTCAAATTATTCCAAGTTTACACAATTACAAATATACACCCACGTGTAGACATACGTATATACATTAAATTATTTTAATCCAAATTCCTGTGATTCTCAAGACGTTTAAACTGTGCATTCAAGTCCTGGAATTTGATCACAATATTTTACTTATTTAGTGTAAGTTTGTAGGGAAAGTAAAATTCGGAAGGTGTGCTAAGAAGATCGACGTGGATTCAAACTTTACGTAATTGAGCTCTTATAATACAGATCACTTTACGTAATAGAGCTCCTATAATATAGAACTGACCCATGGCCGCCATATTCTATCACACAGAGAGAAAAGCTCTGGTGACAAGGAATGAGAACCTTGAAACTAACTGGGACTACATCTAGGGAACGTACAGCGGAACGCACATGTTTTTGGAGCCATTATCGCTGATTCCGGCGAAAAATGACATTCTTGCATTCACATATTCAACAATTTATACACATTTCTTATTTCATATTTAAGCATTCGTATCCCTTTCCGGGAATTATTAGAACAAATTTACGGCTGAACAACCTCCCATTGTATTTCGAATTTATACCACAGTGATGGATATCGAGTCTCAGCGCAATAGAAGCCAATGGGAAACTATGATATAAAATGGCGGATGCGCCAGTTTTTTTTATATAGGAGCCTTTTTACGTAACATGATTTGATATCTGCTAGCGTGAATTGCCATCTGGGTATTTATTTTATCTGAATTACTTAAAGTTGCATATTTTCGCATCGAATAATGTCAAAACCGCGACAAATTAGTGCCGCCATTGTAGAATGGTAACCTTTAAGGGAACGGTGGACGTTGAAATTTTTTTATTTATTTATTGACTTAGAAACGTGAAAATTTGTATAAATATTCCTCTTAACATTACTATATACAATACCAATAATTTTTTTTCAATTTTGTTATAATTTTGTATTTTTTATTTAATTTAATTTTTTTAATGAAAATTTGAAAATGCTCCTTGCGTGCCATTAGTTCACATATTTGATTAATTTTACATTATGATCACTCAAAAACACATTATGAACAAATTTGGGTATTTATTTTGAAATCCCTTAGAAAGTTAATTTTTTAAAAATATTTTTCTGCATTAAAACTAAATTTTCATTTAATTAGGTTCTTATTCACTCTTTTAATTACATTAATAAAGTCCAATTATACAATGCATACCCAGTTTCATTAAAAAGTATGAGAGGTGTCCTCTTGCCAAATTTCATGCATCTCAGACAGAAATTAAGACGCATGGAGCGCTTTAAAAATGTAAAACCTTTGAAAATTCTGTTTCGAAAAAAATGCATTCAACCTTTTGCTTACGGGTGGGACAGCGTCAATCAAAAACGAAGAACCTCCCAAAAAGACAGGTATTTGACATACCCTATCCCAAACAGCTCAACCCCCCTTTGCAGGCATTGGCGTCCATGGAAATCGCTGAAGAAACATTGCACCTGCTGCAGCATCTTCAGCGATTTCCATGGACGTCAATGCCTGCAAAGGGGGTCGAGCTGTTTGGGATAGGGTATCTCAAATACCTGTCTTTTTGGGAGGTTCTTCGTTTGGGATGGACGCTGTCCCACCTGTAAGCAAATGTTAAATGTGTAAAATAATGTTATATATTAAAACTGTTTTTAGTCGATTTCTGCTCATTTCAACGCCCACCGTTCCCTCAAAATGTAACACAATGTGTCATACACCACGCCACACACTGTAGGAATCATATCCATATTTGGAATTGTTCTATTCCTGGCATCACATAATGTGCTGTTGCCAATACTATTCCTGGTCCCTTGTTTCTCCTAACATCAAACAAAATAACATTTCCTAATTTTTCCTTTGTATTAATGAAATAATCTTGTTTGCGCTAGCATATTTTTTTCATCTGGTCATTAAATACGCTAACAAATCCAATCTGAAAACAACTGAGTAGAAATAATGATATTAAGCTCACATTTATTCACTGGATACTAAGCGTAATATATCCGTGTTCGTTCGCACGAGTCCGTGACGAAATTAAACGAAAACAAAAAAGAATAGTGTTTCACTTTCCTATTTGCAGTAAAATTCTAACTTTCTAATTTAAAATGTAAGGTTGAACGATAAGGAACAACAAAAAAATGGGCCTGAGTTAAATAACGAAATTATAAGTTTTTTTAATTAACCAAAAAGTTCAGTGCTAATTTGTCTCGCTCATATGAATGATGTTTTTACCACAAATTAAAAATAATTTGCTGTAAAAGAATGGCTTTAAAAAAGATAGTGGAGGGAAAATGAAGTTTTCAGCTTATTTTCGTTTTGTTCTTTTTGCAAAGATAATTAGTTTACATGTAGGACATTCAACACCGGGACAAAATTAAAAACCGGTATTTCGGGATTTTCAATTTTTAAAACAGGGATACCGGTTATCCCGGTAATAATTTTAGTATTCCGATATTATTACCGGTATTTGTAGATTTCTAATATTAATATTTCGCTCACGGAAAAATTTTATCAGCATATAAAAAAGAAATTGGGCTTAAACCTAATTCCAAAGTAAATGTACTTTTACCTAGATAAATGAACATGCTGGGGCGTTAAATATCTTCACCATTATTTTTTACTCTCCTTATATGCATAATGTATAAGGAAAGTATTGTGACGGGGACGAAAATTCGAATTCGAGTTTTCGACGGGAGAGTACATTTCAAGCATTCCTGATCACGAATTAAACATTCTTAAAGGGATGTCTGTGTGTGTGTGTGTGTGTGTGTGTGTGTGTGCGTGTGTGTGAAAGTATGTGTGTGTCAGTGAACCTGTGGAGACGATAACTGACGAACGAATGAATCGATTCGAACTAAATTTGGTACAAAAATCACAATCCGTAAACACTGGAAGCCTATTGTTTTTATACGCAATCGAAAGTTCAGAACCCCCCTAAATTTTCGAGTGGAATTTTGAAAAAATCGTCAAAAAATCAAAACCGCTAATAAAGTTACGCAAATAGACATTTCTTATATAATTTTTCTTTGGAAAACGATTGACATAAACTTTAGAACACTAGCATGAACCATTCTCGAGATATTGCACATTTTTAAAATAAATTTATCAAAAAACCAAATAAATTAAAAAAATATATTAACTGTTAAGAAACATGTTCGCTTTTGATATGTAATATCATGCGATAAAGTTGGTGACATCATTCTCGTGGATCTAACTCGTTCCATTCACGAGTAAAGATACTCTGAGTAATACTTTTAATTTGAACGTCAATAGTCATTTATCCAATAGTAAGAATAACATATTTCTCTATCCATAACGCTTGGCGAGATTTTGGCGCCAAATTTGGCGGAATGTCGCAAACTTGGCGACATTTTTAATTCTTGCCAAATTAACACAAATCTCGCCAAATTGATAAAAATGACGCTAAATCAATGAAAATGACGACTAATTGAAGAAAATTCAATATCTTGGAAAGAATATAAGTATCTACTATAAGAATATCATTTTTTTAAACTGTAAAAGTAGTAAATTCATTGCATTATATAAGGAAAGTCATGTGTTGCCCAGATCAGATTTTTTTTAATATGAAGATAATTTATTTTTAAAATGCTTCTTGAAGGGTTAGCTGCATTCGGAAAAATTTGATCAGCATTTATGGAAAAACAACTAAGCATAATTTGGCACTTAATTTCAAAGTAAATGCATTTTTACCTATCTGCATGAATATGGTGTGGCATTAAATATTCTCGCTATTATTTATTTCTAAATATGGTGATAATTTAGCTTTAAAATGCACCTCACGGGAAAATTTGATCAGCTTTTAAGAAAAAAATCTGTTGTGGGCAGCACCTGACTTTCCTTATATAATGCAATGAATTTACTACTTTAACAGTAGAAAAAATAGGTTATTCTTATATATATATATATATAGGAGATACTTATATTCTTTCAAATATATTGAATTTTCGTCAATTAGTCGTTATTTTCATTGATTTAACGTCATTTTTATCCATTTGACGAGATTTTCGTTAATTTGGCAACATTTGAAAAAGTCGCCAAGTTGGCGATATTCCGCCAAATTTGTCGCCAAAATTTCGCAAAGCGTTATGGATGGAGAAATAAGTTATTCTTATAGCAGATAAATGATTATTGGTGTTCAAATGCAAAAGTAGTACTCAAAGTATATTTTTTCATGAATGGAACGAGTTAGATCCACGATAATGATGTAATCCAATTTATCGTATGATATTACATATGAAAAATGAACGCGTTTTTCAACAGTTAATATATTTTTTTTTAATTTATGGGATGTTTTGATAAATTTATTTGAAAAATGTGCAATATCTTGAGAACGGTTTATGCTAGCGTTCTAAAGTTTATGTAAATTGTTTTCTAAAGAAAAAAAATTTGATGTGGGCAACACATGACTTTCCTTATATAATGCAATTAATTTACTACTTTTACAGTTAAAACAAAGGTTATTTTTATAGTAGAAACTTATATTCTTTCCAAGATATTGAATTTTTTTCAATAAGTCGTCATTTTCATTGATTTAGCGTCGTTTTTATCCATTTGGCGAGATTTTCGTTAATTTGGCAGCATTTGAAAAAGTCGCCAAGTTGGCGACATTCCGCCAAATTCGTCGCCAAAACCTCGCCAAGCGTTATGGACGGAGAAATAAGTTATTTTTACAGCAGATATATGACTATTGGCGTTCAAATACAAACTTATCACTCAAACTATCTTTCTTCATGAATGGAACGAGATAGATCCGCGAGAATGATGTCGCCAAATTTATCGCATCCTATTGCATATGAAAAGTGAACATGTTTCTCAATAGGAAATTTTTTTTTTATTTTATATGATTTTTTGATAATTTTTTTGAAATATGTGCAATATCTCGAGAACGGTTCATGTTAGCGTTCTAAAATTTATGTCTATCGTTTCGAATGAAAATTACATAAGAAATGTCTATTTGCGTAACTTTATTAGCGGTTTTGATTTTTTGACGAGTTTTTCAAAATTTCACTCGAAAATTTAGGGGGGTTCTGAACATTCGATTACATATAAAACAATAGGCTTCCAGTGTTTACGGATTGTGATTTTTGTACCAAATTTCGTTCAAATCGGTCCATTCGTTCGTGAGATATTGTCTCCACAGACTCACTGACACACACACACACACATACTTTCACGCACGCACACACACACACACACACACACACAGACATCATTTCAAAAATGTTTGATTCGTAATCAGATATGCTTGAAACGTACTCTCCTACTTCAATTCGAATTTTCACCCCTTCACAATACTTTCCTTATACATTATGTATATAAGGAAAGTAATTACATAAGAAATATCTATTTGCGTAACTTTATTAAATGTTTTGGTTTTTAATGATTTTTTCAAATTTCTCTCGAAAATTTAGGGGGTTCTGAACATTCGATTGCGTTTAAAAACAATAGGCTTTCCAGTATACACGGATTGCGATTTTTGTACCAAATTTCATTCGAATCGCTCCATTCGTTCGTGAGATATCGTCTCCACAGATTCACTGACACACACAGAGACATCATCTCAAAAATGTTTGATTCGTGATCAGGGATGCTTGAAGCTTGCTCTCCCGTCGGAATTTCGAATTCGAATTTTCGACCCAGTCACAGTACTTGCCTTATACATTATGTATATAAGGAATGTAAAAAAAACAGCAACTGGTTTTAAACTGTTACTTAATGTCAAAGTGAATGTATTTTTACTTTCCTTATATACATAATGTATAAGGAAAGTATTGTGACGGAGTCGAAAATTTGAATTCCAGTTTTCGACGGGAGGACACGTTTCAAGCAACCCTGATCACGAATGAAATATTTTTGAAGTGATGTCAGTGTGTGTGTGTGTGTGTGTGTGTGTGTGAAAGTATGTGTGTGTGTGTGTGTGAAAGTATGTGTGTGTGTGTGTGTGAAAGTATGTGTGTGTGTGTGTGTGAAAGTATGTGTGTGTGTGTGGAACCAAATTTGGTACAAATATCACAATCCGTAAACACTGGAAGCCTATTGTTTTTATACGTAATCGAATGCTCAGAACCCCCCCCCCCCCTAAATTTTCGAATGAAATTCTGATAAAATCGTCAAAAAATCAAAACCATTAATAAAGTTACGCAAATCGACATTTCTTATGTAATTTTTCTTTAGAAAACGATTGACATAAATTTTAGAACGCTAACATGAACCGTTTTCGAGATATTGCACATGTTTCCAAAAAATTATCGAAAAGTCATATAGAATGAAAAAAAAAATATTTCTTATTGAGAAACATGCTCACTTTTCTTATGTAATACTATGCGATAAATTGGGTGACATCATTCTCGTGGATCTAGCTTGTTCCATTCATGAAAAAATATACTTTGAGTGATACTTTTGTGTTTGAACTCCAATAGTCATTTATCTGCTGTAAGATCAACTTATTTCTTCGTCCATAACGCTTGGCGAGATTTTTGCGACGAATTTTGCGGAATTTCGCCAACTTGGCGAAGTTTTGAAATGTTGACCAATTAACGAAAATCTCGCCAAATGGATTAAAATGACTCTAAATCAATGAAAATGACGACTAATTGTCGAAAATTCAATATCTTGGTAAGAATATTAGTATCTACTATAAGAAAAACCTATTTTTGTTACTTTAAAAGTAGTAAATTCATTACATTATATAAGGAAAGTCATGTGAAGCCAAAATCAGATTTTTCCTATATAAATGAACATGGTAAGGCGTTAAATATCGTCATTATTATTTTTTCTAAATATATTGATAATTTAGTTTAGTCTCCTTGAAGAGAAAGCTGCTTTGTGACATTTTCTGCCAGTGAAAATACCCTTACTTACTGTATTTGCAAGATAAATTACAAATGGTCTACGTATTCATTAAAGATCCTTAGTGTTATTTAAAATTCATTATTCATATAATTATATTGCAGATTGATCTTATTATGTACAAAACAGGATCGTTATCAATTACAGAAATACTTGCTTAATTTCAAACAAAGGGATAACTTTTCCAATTCTGAGAATAGAGATTCGGTGATTAACCTTATTAAGCCGAAATCAGATTTGTAAATACTCGTCTCATGAACATGTAGAAATGCGTACATACATCCGTACTGCATGGGACACTCATTGACACTATCGCTGTATCGACACGCATTCGGCGCCACTTTTGTCCCACACATGGCCATCAAGGATGGAAAACAAAAAATGAAGGATGGGAAACACAAAATGAAATATGGTAGATCACAAAATGAAATGAATATGAAATCAATTAATGAAATTAATATTAAAAGAATCAATGAAATGAATATGAACAGGATCAATGAAATGAACATGAGGAGAATCAATGAAATGATCATGAGGAGAATCAATGAAATGAACACGATGAGAATCAATGAAATGAACATGAAGAGAATCAATGAGATGAATATGAAAATAATCAATGAAATGAATATGAAGTGAATCAATGAAAATTAATATGAAAAGAATCAATGAAAAGAACATGAAGCGAATCAATGAAATGAAAATGAAGAAAATCAATGACATGAACATGAGGAGAATCAATGAAATGAACATGAAGAGAATCAATGTAATGAACATGAAGAGAATCAATGAAATTAATATGAAGAGAATCAATGAAATGAACATGAAGAGAATCATTGAAATGAACATGAAGAGAATCAATGAAATGAATCTGAAAAGAATCAATGAAATGAATAGGAAGAGAATCAATGAATGAACATGAGGAGATTTAATGAAATAAATATGAAGAGAATCAATGACATGGACATGAAGAGAATCAATGAAATGAATATGAAGAAAATCAATGAAATGAACATGATGATAATCATGTTCATCACAAAAATGTCATCATAAAATGTAAATAAAAAATTTGTTCATTACATAAGCTATAGTCTGTCTATCCAATGCTTAGTTCTCTCCGTTCTCAGTGTGATCCAAGGTTTTACATGAAGCTAATGGGGAGCAAAAGGAGTCATATTATTTTATGTTTAAGAGAACTTTTCCACGCTCAATTTCTTCCTATTGATGGAAGAGATGTGCAAAACTGGGTACAACTGGGTGCTCATAAAAACCAGTGTTAACAAGGCATAGAATTCTTTTACATACGGCTGTGTTGTTAGATAGCCTGTCAGAACTATTAACGACATAGGATGGTTCTGGATGACGTGTCAGGTGTCGAGGGAATTTATTGGCACTCGTTTATTCAAGTCCCCAAAATCACTTTTAGTTCTGACTGACGTATTGCGCAGAAAGAAAAATAAAATAACCCATCTAAGCTTGTAAACGGTAACCTACCGTGTCTGACAGCGGTAATACTGCTGTCGCTCGTCTGCAATTACCCCCTATTTCGCAACTTTGAATATATATAAACTGAAAACTTGTAGAATACGATTTGTCCAGTTCGAGTACATCATTCGAGTGTCACATTTCATGACAATGGGATGGATGGTTTTCGAGTGGATATATTTATTACACAGATAGATCCATAGAATCATTCTAAAATTTGTTATTTCGTGTTCTGGGCAGCCCAAAACATTTTAATCCATCGGCAAATAAGATTCAGATTTCAGATTCCCTCGGACAATTTTTCGTATACATGCAGGATATATTGCGGAGAAGATAACATGCAATAATAAAATAATCTATTATATTTGAAGTTGAAACAGCACAGTCATCAAAATTGTTGATTTCGAATACACTTTGTTCTACTCAGGAAAATAAAAAAAGTAACAGAGTTCCAGATTTTATTTACTTTTCAATAAACAAAATAGTCGTTCTATGCTTATATTTCTTCTTTAATTGTTGCTTCTACAATTGACAGATACTTGCAAACACAAATAGCACAGAAATGGACAACAATCTAAAGGTGTTTGAAGCATGCTCAGGAAGTTGTGAATAAATATATAATTTAAAATGTTACGTTACACTTGAATATATAACATATTTTTTCTAAACAAAATGGATATTTTATGCTTATATTTGTTCTTCAATTATCGATTCCACAGTTGACAAACACTTTCAAACACAAATAGCACAGAAATGGACAACAATCTAAAAGTGTTTGAAGCGTGCTCAGGAAGTTGTGGATAAATATATAATTTAAAATTTTACGTTACACTAAAATATAAAGCATATTTTCTCCAAACAAGAGGCCATTTTATACTTGTATTTGTTCAATTATAGATTCCACAGTTGACAGACACTTGCAAACACAGCAATCTAGAAGTGTTTGAAACTTGCTGAGAAAATTGCTGAAAAGTATAGAATTCGAAATTTTATGCTACACTAGAATCTAAAATTTTTTCTAAAAAATGGCCATTTTATGCTTGTATTTATTCTGCAATTATCGTTTCTACAGTTGACAGACTTATGCAAATACACAAATTGCACTGAAATGGACAACAATGTAAATATGTTCGAAACGTGCTCAGAAATTTGCGGATAATTATAAAATTTGAAAACTTTACGTTACACTAGACTATAAAGTAAATTTTCGCTAAACAAAATGGCCATTTTATGTTGTTTTTATTTGTTTTTCAATTAACATTTGCGCAGTTGACAGACACATATGAAAATAAACATTCTAAGCGAAAAAGTTCAGAAAAAAATAGCGCTATTATTCAAAATACGACCAAACTGCTGCTAAATGTTAAAAAGATTATAACGCTTCAACAGAATAAAACACGAAATAAGACATGATGATCTCTCCCTGGTGTGTGTAGGTCGCACTTTTTATACTCCTGTTGAATAATCTTGCATTTTATCGAAACTGGTTTACACCCTTAATTAATGCTGTTATATAGAAAACGTCATAATATTTTAAATGCTAATTTAAAACCCTTAAAAATGCTGTAATGAAAACTAAATAGTATAAAAACTTTACAAATACAGCATGGACATAAATACATAAAGGTCAACTGGCTTTGAAAGCAAAAAATTGCCTTCATCAGGAAAATACAAGAGCAACTGCGTTTATTCAATTCAGTTTGAAGAGTGAAACACGAGACTGAAGATAGGAAAGCCTTTACCGTTGCTGGGGCGGGGGAGGTAAATGGATATAAACCAATGAATCAGGAAAAAGAGAAGCAGGATACTAAGAATAAACGGTAAAAACCACGGAGGAAAGAAACAATAGCAGAAAATAAAGAATGAACGGACAGAAAACTATGCAGTAAGAGAACGGATAGGAGAGCGAATTAAAATCACTTATTTATAAGTAAACCTGCTAAAACGATAACGAAAGAGCATGAAATGTTTAAACCTGCTGTAAAAATTACAAACAAAAAAAAATAAGTAGAAAATAATTGAAAAACAATTAGAACAAATTGGAAAAAGTGAAAATCAAATATGAAAGAACCAACTGAGTTCGTTTCAAGCAAGGCAAATAAATAGAAAATAATTAAAAAAACAATTAGAACAAAGAGGCAAAAAAAGCGAAAATCAAATATGAAAACACTAATTGGGTTCGGAAATTATGTAAGCCAAATTCGTAAAATAAAATAGCGGAAATAGGGCAACAAGTAACTAAAAGATTAAAATAAACAGATTGAAATGAAAATTATACCACAAATTTTCAAGCAGAAGGACAAGAGTGACAATGGTCGTTAACAAGGGAGTTTGATTGAGATACAAGGAAGTTTCAAGAAAGTCCGATTCAAAAATTGAATTAGGTGTAAAAATGTTTTTGGCTTCCAAAAAATTAAAAACGGGATTAAAGTCCCAATGATGTTCAGTACTTGAAGATACTATATCCAAGTCGGTAGTCAGCGTAAAGTATCTATTATTCACCCGTGCGTGATAAAAATAAGCGGGAAAAATAAAGAATCGCGTTTCACATTTTTCAAAATAAAAGTTTTAATCTTCTAATTACAAAAGTGTCATGTTGAAAACGACTCCAAAGGAGCATAATGAAAAAACTCGTGAAAATTACATTAACAGATCCAAAGTTCTTATTTAATGAACTAAAAACTAACTCTAATTTTTCACGCTCAGATTGGATGAAGTGTAGGGAAAAATTAAACGTGATTTTCTTTTTAAATAATGAAATTATTAAGCTGAAAGAAATAAGGCGAATTAAGTTTCTAGCCTCTTCGTTTTGGGTTTTACTAGGAGAATGAGTATATGACAAATTTTTCAGTAACGTTTTAGTAAAAATATTTAAATTAATGCATGTACATAGTAGAAACATATACTCTGTAAAAGTAAGCACCTAGCTTGTAGGGTAAATATTCCGAATTGTCCTGTAGGGTAAAGTTACAAAGACTGGAGAGACCCGGTTTATTCCCGGGAATAAACCGGGTTTTTCGGGAAATGAATTAAAAAAATGAAAAAAAATAGGAGTTTTTAGTCATTGCATTTTGCATTATAAAAGAAATGTGTATGACTCAAAACTAATATTTACTTTTTGTATTCTGAATTGTAAATAGCTGAAGCATGGAAAATTGAAAAATATTTGTTAGATCCAAGAAAAATATTTAAATTATGTGACTTTTTTATTATAAATAAAAATGAATATTAATTCCACAAATAAATTGTAATTTAATGTGTGTATATTTTTAAAGCAAGAACACTCCGAACGATGAAAAAATTATTAAGAAGTGACAAATTCATTTATATTAATTTAATATTGGCCGATAATAAGAAATACATATTAGTCCCAATAACATTTTAATAATTTTATGACCAACATAAGTTGCGCATTTTCAACAAAATGTTTGTAATTTCAAATTTTCAAAAATTTTATTTCAATAGACATTGTACCCTTAAACTAATACGAAGATTTAGTAAATTTATCTAAATGGTGATCTAGCATTAAGATTTAAACTGTGCAATGCACAGCATAAACCATAGTTAATTATGCTTTGCAGAACATACAAGAAACGCGTAAATTAGTTTCTTTAGCCCAACTTTTTAAATTCGCCGCTAGGGGCGCTGAAAATGAAGGCTTTTATTAATTCAGGCATGTTCATTTTTTTATAGATAGATTTAATGTGTATACTCGGATCATTCCTTACAAAAATATTAGGGATATAAGGACTATCCGATGAACTCTATATGTATCAATACATACCTCTGACTGTATTATGTAAATACATGCACTACTAAAAAATTCTCATCAGCATCAGGCTAAGGCATAACTGAGTTAACAAAATTTCATGAAATCAGGCTAGACATTTTGTAGTTATATCCAAGCACACAGTCATCTCGAAAAAATAATTAATTCCTGTTTAGCATGTCCCGAACCTGTAAATCTATAGAAGACTCAATTTCTAATTTAATTCTTTCATCAATACTTATAAGTAAGATGAAGACAATAAAATCATTAAATCTTAAGTGTGTTCAAAATTGTTCAAAATGTCAAAAAAAGAATCGCTCAAAATCTGCTGCATCAATAACATATTAAATATAAAAATGTTGGTTTATCGGTATCAATGGCAATGACTTCTACTTTAGAACCGACAAGAAGCGCGCCCTCACTTACTAAGGTCAAATCGGCAATACAGGATGGCACACTTGGATGGCAGTAGTCGAAAATAAGTTGCTAACGCAAAAAAAAATGAAAAAATGATAAACCCAAGGATAGAAACCAAAACGATAGGTAGGAAACAACGTAATGCCAAATTATTTAAAAGTAGAAATTATAATTTCTATTCTTTTATATAGCTGTTTTAACTGCTTCAGGTTTATTTTATTACTCTTTTTTATCGTTTTTTCTCTATTAGGTTGTTTTTATTAGTTCTGTTTTCCGTTCTCTTACCAGCTTATTTTCTTTTTTACCCCTTCCGGGGTTCTATTCGTAAGTTGTTTTATATCTTTTGTCATTTTATATTTTTTTCCTCTCTCATTTCTACCGCGGCATTAGCAACTTTTCTTCTCCTACCTCCAGAAACGCGTGCCACACTCAGTTGCCAACATGACTTAAGCAAATAAGGTTGCGTTTCTTGTCGGTCCTGAAGAAGAAAGTTGTCATTTGCCTTTGACATTATAGTAAACGAATTTATTACTTTCCTTATATACATAATGCATAAGGAAAGTATTGTAACGGGATCGAAAATTCAAATTCGAGTTTTCAATGGGAGAGCACGTTTCAAGTATCCCTGCTCACGAATCGAACATTTTTGAGGTGATGTCTGTGTGTGCATGTGTGTGTGTGTGTGTGAAAGTGTGTGTGTGTGTGTGTGAAAGTGTGTGTGTGTGTGTGTGTGTGAAAGTGTGTGTGTGTGTGTGTCAGTGAGTATGTGGAGACGATATCTCACGGACGAATGGAGCGGTTCGAATGATATTTGGTACAAAAATCACAACTCGTTAATACTGGAAGCCTATTGTTTTAAAATACAATCGAATGCTTAGAACCCCACCCCCCCTTAAATTTTCGAGTGGAATTTTGAAAAAAATTATGAAAACATCAAAACCTTTAATAAAGTTACGCAAATAGGTATTTCTTATGTAATTTTTCTTTAGAAAACGATTGACATAAACTCTAGAACGCTAGCATGAACCGTTTTCGAGATATTGCACATTTTTCAAATAAATTTATCAAAAAATTCCATAAATTAAGAAAATGTATTAACTGTTAAGATACATGTTCACTTTTCATACGTAATATCATGCGATAAATTTGGTGACATCATTCTCATGGATCTAACTCGTTCCATTTACGAGAAAAGATACTTTGAGTAATACTTTTGTATTTGAATGCCAATAGGCATTTATCTGCTGTAAGAATAACTTATTTCTGCGTCCATAACAATTGGCGAAATTTTGGCGTCAAATGTAGCGGAATTTCGCCAATTTGGCGAAATTTTTTAAATGTTGTCAAATTAATGAAAATATCGCCAAATGGATAAAAATGACGCTAAATCAATGAAAATGACGACTAATTGAAGAAAATTCAATATCTTAGAAAGAATATAAGTATCTACTATAAGAATAAAATTTTTTTTAACTGTAAAAGTAGTAAATTCATTGCTTTATATAAGGGCAGTCATGTGCTGCCCACATCAGATTTTTTTTTTGTATTAAGGCTGTATATGTAACGTTTCTGTTTGTGTTCAAAATGTCTTTTGGAGAATGGGGAAGGGAGGTATAACGAGTTTCAAAAACCCAGACCATACGACTGACATGAGGGCTTACAGCAGTCGTTTGAGTGGCCGGGTTTGAGTTCGACAAATTCTCCAATTGAAAAATATTTATGCAAACAATACACTTCTGTACTAGGGTTATGCGTAAGTAAAAATCCGCCACACAATTTAAATGTAGTTGGAAACAGCTCTGAGAAAAATATATATATAGAATAACAAACTGTGCAGTAAAAATGACCTTTACGACTGAATAGATATGAAGGCTGCGAGACGAAATAGTCTTGTATGTTGTTTGACAGATTGGGAACTGAAATGATGGATGGTGATTCTTGAAGCGTATTATCGGGGATTTTATGAACGCTGGAAAAATAGATACACTTGAAAAATGCGAAGTTACCAAAAATCAGTCACACGGGGATAAACGTTAAAATTTGAAAGTAAAAGAGTGAAAAAGTCCCGATATTTTTGGGGATATTAAATAAAAATCTGGAGTATTTTAGCCTGTATTCGAATTTATTATATTTACTCTTCTATGTTACTCAGTATGAAATGAGGTTTCACGTTTTTTGCTTTTTTTTTTTTTGCTGACCAATTGATATATTTGTACTTGTTATATTCTGTTGACTTCGAAGTTTGAGCAATTGACACACATTAAGAAAAAAGTAAAGGACAGTTTAATAAGAGAAAATATTAGGAGAAATGCAATGTAGGGAGGTAAATAAACATGTGACGAATCAAAGGAAAATAATAGGTAATTTTTATGCATTGCTACGATTCTTTGTCAATAATTTTATCAGCTTTTGCAATTCATAATTAAAAGGTCTCACCTATAACTTTGTGTTTTTGACACTGGGCACTGAAATATGTAGAGTCAAATCGCAGGATGGACAATCTATTGCCAATAAAGACGGTATTCACGTGCTGAGCGTGCTAAGTTTTGTGATTTTTCTAGCCTAAGAATGTAATGTTAAGTGATCAGTTTCGAGTAGAAAATGTTTCATAAAAAATATTTTTCTTATTAGCATGGCTCCTTGACAAAAAATACATTCTTGTCCGAGTTTATTATACAGAAAAGGAAATTCTAGCTTGGGTGACATTTAATTTGCCGTTTTCATATAATATATTGTAATTCTAGTGCGTCGATGTTATTTTGAACTTAGTCAACTCTCTAAATAATGTGCCCAAAATAAAAAGTAAACAAACAAAAACAATATATAAGGTCACTTAGACCAGAAGACCTTGGTTCGGTATTTCAATTCTTAGAGCATCGGCTGGCTAGTTCGAAGATCCGAAGTTCGATCCCTTGTTGGAAGTGCGAGACCTTCTTACACACTAAAGGAAAAGTATCTCTGTGTATGTGTGTGTGCAGCCTGTAGTGTGAAATCTAAGCGTCGTACGTTCATGCAATTTGGTGAACAGATAGTTGAGGACCCGAGTAGATACACCTCGGCGATTTTTTTTCTTTAATTTCGAATTTTACTTTTAGTTATTTAATGGTGTAGCTTGATTTTCAACGATTTGACGTAATATTTACACACACCGACTCCTTCTTCCCGGCCGTCCAACTAGTTACTCTAAGTCCTCCGGACGAGTCGGACGGTCTGGGTCTTCAACACACCGACTCCTTAGCGATGCAAAATATTATTACAAAGATTTTAACTTGAAACAATCGAAAGATTAAAGAACGTTCTTTCCAGCAATGTTCAGACCGAAACCGTAGGACCCCCCTTCATATTTATTTATATTTCTAAATTTAGCGAAATTTGCTTTTTTTACTTCATCTAGTAAATTTATATCTTCGCATCTGAAAAACTAAGATTAACACAATTCTATAATTTGGCTTAAACTTCCGCATACCTCTGGATTATAACACGAAAAGTTTTGAGTTTATAAGTAAGTTTAATTTTTGTAATTTTTTACGTGATCACATTCTGTCTTTACAACGGACCGTCTGCACTTTAACGGAGAATCAGTGGTGCTCCTCTCTGGATCAGATCTTTTTAAAAGAGGGGTAAGTGGTTTGCCCGTAATGGATGGGTTCTTGGAAGGCGCTCTCTTCCTAAGAGAGGTTTTGGATCTTTTATTTTCTAATGCTTTGCGTAGGTAGGAAATGTCCTGATGTGTGATCATAATTCGCGGGAAGGTAGAATCCATTTAGTTCTTTTCGCGTTTTCATAAGCGCCCATAATGGCGTGTTTGAAATACTTAAATTACGTTGTCCGCGGAAGATATTGGCGATTATGATTTTCATTTTGTGTTTTGGAGATTTTATTTGTAACGTGAGAATGATTTTAGTTCAAAATAGGCATATTAGAAATTGAGTACGGTGTTACTTGTGTCTGTTTTATTTAAGTACCTGACCCTTATTTAGGACACGGGGAACGGAGGACTATTCGTTCTAGCTACGTATTTCTTGAGAGTGTTTTACAACCTCAAAGTATAGATGGCACATTTATATTCGTATAAAAAATTATAGATAATAACTATCACTTTTTTTACTATGATATAGAAAAATATTTTTGAGCATTAGACAAAGGTGTTATTTTATGATCGCATCCATGCTGAACCGGGAATCACATCCGCGCGTTTAAAATTTTACACACTCTGCTATCAGCTTCACTACTCCCGTTATGTAAGGAGTTGGCTTGCTGTACCTTATTTATATTTTTATTTGATAAATCTCTGTGTGTGTGATATAAGGTTTTATAGTTTTTCTAAAGGTGATAGTTTTTATATTAAATACCAAGACGATAAAAATGCGCCAGCTTTAAGTTATGGGCGAACAACGATTTATGCTGCTATTTATGATATCACGTCACTTGAAGTTTGTAGACCCGAAACTGTGAAGGTGATCGACTATGAGGAGTTGATTGCACGGACAATAAAGAAATTGTCTAATAAAAGCTTGGACCAGGCCTCTCACAAATGCCTGCTATCCAATGGGCTGTCATGGCGGAATTAACAGAAAACTTTGTGCAAGCGATGGAATGAGAAGAGAAGAGTCATCATAAATATATAGTTTGTGAGAAATTGGTACGTTAACATGAGTGGAGACATATTTGAGAAATTGGGGAGTATAAGTAGTAAAAAGACGTATTGCAGACGTTAATATGTACGAGTGCAGAAAATGTTGAAAATATACTACAGGTTCAAAAAAGGACGTAGATCCCCATGAATCAACGCCCATTGATGAGCGTGACAAGAGCCAAGATAAACTTGTTTATTATCACCTATGAGGAAAAGCAGCTAAAATCTGACTCTAATTCACTCAAAAATAAACCAGACAGTGGAATACTTTGTTAATTAAGATGATGATATGTACATGTCAAATATTATTGTGAATTTTGATAATAAGAAAATTTACAATGTAAATAAGAATTCTAATAAAAAATAAATTGAAGCAAAAAATGTCTTTTCATTTTGAAAAGTTAAATGTTTCAATAAATGTATATTAATAAAATTTGCTTTCAGTTTAACGCCGGATGACACACACTGGTAGGTTTTTGTGACTACAAGCAAGATACATAGTGCTATACGACAACTGAATAAATGTAACTAATTATAATTAGTCACTTACCCCACATTTTAATGTGTGACCTCCCTTATTTTCTGTAAAATATTCGACAATCTCTTGCATCATTTAGAAAAAGACAAACTCTCTTGTTTAGACTTACGCTTCCTTCGAATCTTAATAAAATGTGTGTTAAGTCGCATAACAAAACTGTCAGACTCCATGCCAAAATTGCCAACAGGTAATATAAATGCGATCTTATATAAAAATGCTTTTCTTTTGCGTCTCTTTAACTCCCCATTTATTGTTGTAGTTCTATTATCTTCCAAATTCGGAGAAAAAATGAAATCCGTATCAGAAATTCCTGTATTTTTTCTGTGAAGCTTCTCGCATCTTCTGATCTCCAAAAGCGGTGATCCGTGTTCTGCTTGTTTTCTCCGCCTCCGTGAGAAAATTGTTCTATACCGGAGAGATCAAGGACGTGATCACGGTCGCAAGTGCCAATCCTTTCCGAAATGTGTTCTCGTAATCGAATTCTGTTTTCTATTTTGTGAATGTTTTTTTATATGAGCTAGTAAATATCTTATGTAAGCAGCACACGATTTTCCGTGGAAACTCAAATTGTTTATTATTTATTTCTTCATTTATATCCAATAAACAGAGTTTGATTGCGAAACATAATATATTATACAAATATTCACTTCGAATTTGCATCTAATTTGTAGCGAAGTAATTGCCTTTCTATAATACGTACAGCTCAAATTATTGTTTTTCCAATTATACTAATAAAGTGTGAGAACAGAAATTGTTCTCACATGAGACACTTTTATGTGAGTATTTATGATGCCTAGAACGGCAAACAAAGCTATAGTCTGGCTGGCTCCTGGGTTTATGACAACTTGAACTTTAAGGTCAAAATACTATAAATTTAGGGGTGCAATACCAGAGGGGGCTGAGCTGGGTCATACTAAATGTGAAAAGATGCCATTGGGTTAAGAAGAACCAATGAGCGCCAAAAAGAAGAAAGGCGGAGTTAACCCCCCTCCCCCACCACCACCACCGAAGGAACCACAGACGAAAAGAAAAAGAATTCAGTTGTGGACGAAATCAGAGATGTAGACAACGAGAAGCAGGGATGGAGATCAGACATGACGAGAAGATGATCCAATTTTGACTAGAGCAGGAGTAGAGAGAAATGAAAAACCTAACAGATTTGTAGAGTGTCCCGTAAAGGTTCCAAAGTAATGGAAAGAGATCTATGTGCGAGTGCATTAAAAGTACAAGTAGGAGCCACACACCACAGAGTTATGGCCGTACGTCAGCACTAAGACTGATGCAAGTCTGTGAGAGATGATAAGTACAAGACTAAACTGGAAGGTATGTGCTCAGATTATCACAGGTCCTAGACACTATCGTAAATCTAATAATTCTGGTTGCATATGTCCTCTCGGTAAAAATAATTAATGAAAATTGATGTTATTGATAAATTGATGTTGTTAATAAATGGTATTGTTCAAGTTTAAATGGTGTGATCAATTTAGCATTATATTAATTAATAATTCTTTTCAGGACTTACACAAAAGGTAAAAATAATTGGAGGGTTTATTGCGGCACAACAACGAGCAATGTACGTTTAAAATGTTAATTCCACTTTATGAGATCAATGGCCATGTCTTTAATGCTTAATAATAATTAATGTTAAAGTTTAACTTAAACTTTAAGCTTCTTTTCCGATTGCCACATAAAGCATGTTTTAAAGCAACATTCAACACCAAAGTAATAGTGTCAACTAGCATTGAATGCAAAAAAGCCAATAGCAGCTCTTGACTTCAGGAATGGGTGAAACAGATTTAGTACCGAGATTCTCCCACAAAGAACATCATCAAAACACATCACGCTACTGGCACAAGTGTTGTCAAATATTATCTAAAAATATCCAAACGAGTCTTGAAAAATTTGACAAATAATAATAATATGACCCATTCAGCCGATAACTACAAGTGAAGCAGCGCTTATCTTGCTTCACCTGCTTTATCCTACGAGACAAAAAACCAAACCCTAAACGAGTCTTCTGTTGCTGATCTTGTCTTGACGAGCATAAGATTGTGCTTCTTGCTTGTCCTGGCAAAGAAGGTTGGTTTTTTTGTCTTCGAAAATTTGTGTTGGATGTTGCTTTATACGAAGTCTTATTAATTTTCTTTCTGTTTGGGGAATTGGTGGATGTTTAAATAACGCCCTTTGTTGAAATTCCAAGAATGTGATGCCTATAAATATCTTGAGAATGGTTTACCTAGGCAAAATCGGACCAAGTTAGGAGATGATTTTGGGACGCTGGACATCACATTTTATCAACCAAATGTATAACTTTTATTGCTGGGGTTTTCATTTTAACTTCATTGTTTTAAGAAGGCCAAAAGTAACACAAAAAAATCTGATGTGTACAGCACATGACTTTCCTTGAAAACTCAAATTAATTTTTACTTTATTTTTTTAATAATTCTTTGAATTGAGTTTATGTGCATAAAATAACACCATACTTATTTGAAATAAATCGAATTTGTATGCTTATTTCAATTTTCGTTTTCATTTGGTAACTGGGCGTATTTTCAAAACCGGCCTGGCGAAAAGGTGAAATATCTCTAGAAAGGCTAGTCCTATAGCATTGGGGCTGGTGTTATTCTTTTCATCATCAAATATTATTTATAAAAACATTTAAATAATACATTTGATAATACGTAGTCTTTTATTTTAGATTTTGACAACTTTTGTAGGCTATTTCGCAAAAAAAAAAGCAGGTTATCTTTTTCAAAATCGTATCAAAATATAATCAGCACCAGGGGTAACCTACAAATAACTTACCTATAAAATTTTATGAAATTTGGTCAATTAGTTTTTGAGATAGAGTGAACACATGCATTGCACAGACAGACACACAGACATACAGACACATACACAGACATCAGGCTAAAAATAGTTTTTTCGTTTTCCAGAGATCCCCAAATCTGCAGATCTGTGGAAAACTTAAATTGTGATTTTCAACATGATTCCAGTACTTTTCCCTCTACATTACCATGCATTGCAGGGAAAGTAAAAATGGAATTTAAAGTTACATAGATTCACCGTCAACTTCAAAATGAACGTCAAATACCATTGAAAGGATACTGCACAGTCACAATTTTGCATCACTACGGTTACGAATTTAAACAACATTGAGAACAACGCATTGTTCATCCAGTTTCCTTTTCTAAATCCATGACGCAAACCACTGCCATCAAAGCTTGCTTGTGTTCAAAACTGTCGAGAGAAATGTTTGCTGAATATCATTCATCATTTTGAGGAACTACATTTTCTAGAATTATGCTTGAAATAGCCTACGTTGAGAGTTTAATGATTTGCATAATAATCGGACTACATATAACCTGTAAGATGTTCTAAACACTTTCCTAGAAACGATAGATACGGATTCGAATTGTCTTGTTTTGTTTTACAACAGATGAATATATTTGCATTTTAGAAAATAAGTATAAGACGCCTGGGATCTAAGTCAAATTGCATGTAAGAACTTCGTTGAATTCTACTACATGTGAGTACATGCAATAATAATGCAAATACTCATTGATTAATGCAAATACCTTGGATTAAAAGATCAAATTTGAATTTAGGGTAATTTCTGACTGATTCCATTAGTAATAATTTGGCTTATTCGGACCTTGGGTATTATGGAATTTCAGAATTTGAATGATGTGTTTTGAACATTTTAAAAGTATGAGGACAAGAATTAGCAATGTTTTTACTTTCCTTATATACATAATGTATAAGGAAAGTATTGTGACGGGGTCGAAAATTCGAATTCGAGTTTTCGACGGGAGAGCACGTTTCAAGCATCCCTGGTGTGCGTGTGTGTGTGTGTGTGTGTGTGTGTGTGTGAAAGTATGTGTGTGTGTGTGTGTGTGTGTTTGTGTGTGTGTGTCAGTGAGTCTGTGGAGACGATAACTGACGAACAAATGGTCCGATTCGAGCCAAATTTGGTACAAAAATCACAATCCGTAAACACTGGAAGCCTATTGTTTTTATACGCAATCGAATGTTCAGAATCCCCCTAAATTTTCGAATGAAATTTTGAAAAAATCGTCAAAAAATCAAAACCACTAATAAAGTTACGCAAATAGACATTTCTTATGTAATTTTTCATTAGAAAACGATTGACATAAATTTTAGAACGTTAACATGAACCGTTCTCGAGATATTGTACATTTTTCAAAAAAATTATCAAAAAGTCATATAAAATAAAAAAGTATTTCCTATTGAGGAACATGTTCACTTTTCATATGTAATACCATGCGATAAATCGAGTGATATCATTCTCGTGGATCTAGCTCGTTCCATTCATGAAAAAATATACTTTGACTAATACTTTTGTATTTGAACGCCAATAGTCATTTATCTGCTGTAAGAATAACTTATTTCTTAGTGCATAACGCTTGTCGAGATTTTGGTGACGAATTTGGCGGAATGTCGCCAACTTGGCGACTTTTTTTAAATGTTGCCAAATTAACGAAAATCTCGCCAAATGGATAAAAATGACGCTAAATCAATGAAAATTACGACTAATTGTCGAAAATTCAATATCTTGGAAATAATATTAGTATCTACTATAAGAAAAACCTATTTTTATTTTCCTTATATACATAATGCATAAGGAAAGTATTGTGACGGGGTCGAAAATTTGAATTTGAGTTTTCGACGGGAGAACACGTTTCAAGCATCCCTGATCACAAATCAAATATTTTTGAGGTGATGTCTGTGTGTGTGTGTGTGTGAAAGTATGTGTGTGTGTGTGTCAGTGAGTCTGTGGAGTCGATAACTGACGAACGAATGGACCGATTCGAACCAAATTTGGTACAAAAATCACATTCCATAAACACAGGAAGCTTATTGTTTTTATACGCAATCGAGAGTTCAGAATCCCCTAAATTTTCGAATGAAATTTTGGAAAAAATCGTCAAAAGATCAAAACCACTAATAAAGTTACGGAAATAAACATTTCTTAGGTTATTTTTCATTAGAAAACGATTGACATAAATTTTAGAACGCTAACATGAACCGTTCTCGAGATATAGTACATTTTTTAGAAAAAATTATCAAAAAGTCATATAAAATAAAAAACAAATATTTCCTATTGAGAAATCTGTTCACTTTTCATATGTAATACCATGCGATAAATTGGGTGACATCATTCTCGTATATCTAGCTTGTTCCATTCATGAAAAAAGATACTTTGAGTAATACTTTTGTATTTGAACGCCAACAGTCATTTATCTGCTGTAAGAATAACTTATTTCTTAATGCATAACGCTTGGCGAGTTTTTTGCGACGAATTTGGCGGAATGTCGCCAACTTAGCGACTTTTTGAAATGTTGCAAAATCTCGCCAAATGGATAAAAATGACGCTAAATCAATGAAAATGATGACAAATTATCGAAAATTCAATATCATGGAAAGAATATTAGTATCTACTATAAGAAAAACCTATTTTTTTACTGTAAATGTAGTAAGTTCATTACATTATATAAGGAAAGTCATGTGTTGCCCACATCGGATTTTTACTATGGTGATTACAGCATTAACTTGTATTTTCCCTTTTTGCTAAATTTTGTAATTATTTTGAGGAGGTTAATCTCTTTGTAAAACGTGCAAATGAGTGAACATATGTTGTTCGGAACTTTTTCCAATAATTTGTCTGCTTTAAAATTTGTTTACTCAGTTTTATAAAAATGCAGATCTATAGTAACAAATTTAATATACTATATAGAGTATTGTTATTTTTCATTGATTATCCGCAAGCCAAAAGCCAGAAGATTATTCTTATTTTGTTTTTTTTTTGGTGTTGGAGCGGTGTTGATTTTTTTTTATTTCAGTTTGCTAAATTGCAAGATTTAAATTTTTCCAGATTTAGGGAAGAATAGATCACATTGAGACAAAAATACAAATTTGTTTTTAAATTTGATATTTTAGCTCTAAGAAAACTTTGAAGACAAAGTAATCGAAGATTAAAAGTAGAGATGATCGAAAATCTTTACCCTCTCTCCCTGGTTACGGCCTTGTTTTACCAACATTTCTATTTCGTCACAATTAAATGGATTATACTGCATTCTAATATGTAAAAGATCGTAATGAATTTATAAATTAGAATAACTATGTACAGAAAAGAGATACATAAATTACAGTATTTAGATTTTTTATTATGGACGTATGTATAGATAGATAACTATTGGTTTTGAATACTTGTATATTGTCTTTAAAACAATACAAATCATTTTAAGAAACACAAGTGGAACATTAACCTGGACTGTATAAGTGATCTCATAGGTGTAGGTAATATGGTCGAAAGATTTATTTATTTTGTAAATATAATATATCTTTAGAAATATTATTAGAAAGTTATAGTAAGAATTTTTTTGTATTTGATATATATATATATATATATATATATATATATATACAACAAATTCCTATCTTCTAAACTACAAGAAATCCATTACATTACCCATAATCGATGAAGCAACTGGTTATACACTTAATATTACTCATTTGTACAAATACGTATTATTGCAGTGACAACAAGAATTTTCATTATTATATGTTACTGGTATTAGGGATGAATTATAAAAGGCCAAACAGATCCTACACATTATCAAAAATATTGAATTCGAAATTCAATAAAGTCGCATATCTACCATAAACTCTTAAACACTTCCCAAGAAGTAAATTTTCTAGTGTTTAAACTACGCAAAACATGAAGTACACCGAAGTTAGACTAACATAAAAAGTCGAGATTAAATATTTCGCATAAATTAATGAATGATTTATAAAACGTCTTTACTTTCTCATACTACTGTAAAGAAATTATAAAGGCTCTCTAAAATTTTTCAAGTAGGAGATTTTGGTAGAAAACTGTAAAACCTCGAGAATATATTGTAAATACTTTTGGAATATTTTTCTATACGTATGTTCGATGAAAGTGTGGATATGATAACGAGAAGCAACGAAATTCTATGTGCAGATATATTTTGTAAAAAAAAAAGCTAGATCTAGTTAGTAAATTTTAATTTATATGATTGAGCAAAACTCACTACAATTGGTCCATTGTATAGTTGCCAACTTAAAAAATCTGATGTGGGCAGCACATGACTTTCCTTATGTAATGTAATGAATTTACCACTTTTACAGTAAAAAAATAGGTTTTTCTTATAGTAGATACTAATATTCTTTCCAAGATACTGAATTTTCGATAATCAGTCGTCATTTTCATTGATGTAGCGTCATTTTTATCCATTTGGCGAGATTTTCGTTAATTTGGCAACATTTCAAAAAGTAGCCATGTTGGCGACATTTCGCCAACTTAGTCGCCAAAATTTCGCCAAGCGTTATGGACGAAGAAATAAGTTACTCTTACAGCAGATAAATGACTATTGGCGTTCAAATACAAAAGTATTACATAAAATATATTTTTTCATGAATGGAACGAGCTAGATCCACGAGAATGATGTCACCCAATTTATCGCATGGTGTTACATATGAAAAGTGAACATATTTCTCAATAGGAAATATTTTTTTTTATTTCATATGACTTTTTGATAATTTTTTTGAAAAATGTACAATATCTCGAGAACGGTTCATGTTAGCGTTCTAAAATTTATGGTAATCGTTTTCTAATGAAAAATTACATAAGAAATGTCTATTTGCGTAACTTTATTAGCAGTTTTGATTTTTTAACGATTTTTTCAAAATTTCATTCGAAAATTTAAGCGGGTTCTGAACATTCGATTGCGCATAAAAACAATAGGCTTCCAGTGTTTATGGATTGTGATTTTTGTACCAAATTTCGTTCGAATCGGTCTATTCGTTCGTCAGTTATCGTCTCCACAGTCTCACTGACACTCACACACACACACACACACACACACACACACACACACACACACACACACACACACATACTTTCACACACACACAAAGACGTCACTTCAAAAATGTTTCATTCGTGTACAGGGATGTTTGAAACGTGCTCTCCCGTCGAAAACTCGAATTCGAATTCTGGACCCCGTCACAATACTATCCTTATACATTATGTATATAAGGAAAGTAAAAATATAAAAATAATAACAGGTGGGTTTAGCTCTGATTGAGCCGTTAATTTGAAGTTTAGGACTACGACTTGCAAATTTTAACTCCGTTCATACGAGACATTTAAAAATTATCTTAAATAACTGCGATATGTTTTTATATATCTGAATAGATCTCGTTGGGAGCTTAAAAACAATACTACGCAGAGACGTTTTGCACTCACGGTTGACCAGATATACCGCGATATTGTCAAAAATGTTCAGTTGTTTGTTCACAAACATTTTTTTTAAATATTCAGTTTAAACCACAACGAAATGTTTTTTATATAGTTGATTAGATGTCGCCGAGAGCTTTTAAACGATATTACGCATAGTCGCGTTGTTCTCACTGTTACAGAGATAGTCAACAGCGAAGGCACTATAAGAAATCTTGCTTCACCTCGCCCCCACACAGAGAGCGATGGGAGCTTTGCGCACTCCATGTAATGCGCATTATGCGAATTAGAATCTATACTGTTTATGAATATGCTAACACGATTACTGCTCGTCACGCATTTTTACTTTAATTATATACATAATGTATAAGGAAAGTATTGTGACGGGGTCGAAAATTCGAATTCGAGTTTTCGACGGGAGACCACGTTTCAAGCATCCCTGATCACGAATCGAACATTTTTGAAGTAATGTCTGTGTATGTGTGTGTGTGTGTGTGTGTGTGTGTGTGTGTGTGTCAGTGAGTCTGTGGAGAGGATAACTGACGAACGAATGGACCGATTCGAACGAAATTTGGTACAAAAATCACAATCTGTAAACACTGGAAGCTTATTGTTTTTATACGCAATCGAATGTTCAGAACACTCCTAAATTTTCGAGTGAAATTTTGAAAAAATCGTCAAAAAATCAAAACCGCTAATAAATTTACGCAAATGGACATTTCTTATGTAATTTTTCATTAAAAAACGATTGACATAAATTGTAGAACGCTAACATGAACCGTTCTCGAGATATTGCACATTTTTCAAAAAAATTATCAAAACGTTATATAAAATTAAAAAATATATATTTCCTATTGAGAAACATGTTCACTTTTTATATGTAATACCATACGATAAATTGGGTGACATTATTCTCGTGGATCTAGCTCGTTCCATTTATGAAAAAAGATACTTTGAGTAATACTTTTGTAGCTGGACGCCAATAGTCATTTATCCGCTGTAAGAATAACTTATATCTCCGTCCATAACGCTTGGCGAGATTTTGGCGACGAATTTGGCGGAATGTCGCCACTGTGGCGACTTTTTAGATGTTGCCAAATTAGCGGAAATCTCGCCAAATTGATAAAAATGTCGCCAAATCAATGAAAATGACGACTAATTGAAGAAAATTCAATATCGTGGAAAGAATATAAGTATCTACTATAAGAATAAAATTTTTTTAACTGTAAAATTTGTAAATTCATTGCATTATATAAGGAGAGTCATGTGTTGTCCACATCAGATTTTTTTTATCGAAATAACAATTTTAATTTGGACTTAGCTTCGGCTAGGCAGTCAGGTATAAGTGGCACCTTGTTATCCGTGGAGATGGACCTTGTCCAACTTCAAAACCTAAGGTAGCTTGCAAACACGAGCTCATGAAAGTATATACACCTTTCGTCCCTCTGATACAGATTGTGATACACATGTATGTTAAAATATTGAATGTACGAGAAAGATGAGGGAGATTTGCAGTTTGGATTTTTTATTTACAGACTTTGATATTATAAAAATACCTATGTGTGTGAACACATTGTCAAAACGTGTAATTATTTCTATGTGTTAAACCAGACTATTGGTCATGAAGCTGAACGACGCAGATGGCTAAACACGCAGATGTGCAATTTTAAATTTCATGTAATAACATGAAAGTACATGTTATTTACATTATGAGAAAGTGAAATAAAAACGATGCCAAATTACTCAAATATATCTATATTTCTACTTCTTTCAACAATATTCACTTCTGAAAATTGCTCATTGGAAGGGTAGATAATAAGGTTAATCTATCACTCGATCTCCTAATACAATTCTATTCCATATTACTTAAGTACTTCGCATCACAATTAGAATCAATGAAATATAAATCTTTTTATGAGATTTCACTTACAAGTTTTTTTATATTAATCTTAAACCCTCTGTCATACTTTCTATCAATATAAATTTTTATTCTTCTCTTAAAGACCTTAGAAAAAAGTTCAATAATTGGAGCTTGTACTAAATTTCTTGTTAATCTGGACTATCGTATATTGAGCAAACTAAAAGTGCATTAAAATACCTCTTAAAAGAACATCAAAATGGTGCCAAAAACAAGGGAAATTAATAAGATTTATAATATTTATTTATTCTCTTCAATTGCTTATAATTGCTGGAAGACAAGTTGTCAGTTTGACATTTATTTTACCCCCATTCTTCAAAAGTAATCTTTAGTTTTCAAATTGGATTACTTTGAATTTTCATATAGATAAAAATTCAAGTAATCTAGTTAATGATTTGTCAATGACACCCTCTTATTTCAAGGTATGGCATGACCATGTCTAATTCCTGCTTCATTGTTTCACTCCTTTTACGTTCCGCACATGGAATTTATATATTCTACATTTTATATGTTTTTCGTTTTTGCTTCTTATGTTCAGACTTCCTTATTTTATTTTATATTTTTCTCGTTTTATATCCTTTTTGTTACACTAGGTGGTTCTACTATATTCGGTCCTGTTTTTAGGCATTATTTATTTGGCATAGTCTAGCACTCATTTGGGCTTCAGGATCTGGTTTGTTTACACTAAAGAAAGAAATCTAAAATTACTTATATATAATGGATATGCTCATCAAATTTTATAATGATTCTAGCCGCCTTCAGCAACCAGCCTGTTTGCTACCCTTGAAAATTCTGACCGTGGCAAATTCGCTGGCGCCAATAAAATGGATGAATACTTTTTTTCCCAATAAAATGGATGAATAATTTATTCCAATAAAATGGATGGTTTGTTTTAGTTTAATGACGTTAACACTAATAATTAAATTTTAAGATGAAAAACACTGTATTCCAAAAATAAGAACATTAATTATTTATGTTTGTATATATTTAAAGATTTTTCGTTTTTAATAAAAACACGAAACAAAATTATAAACACCCATAATACCAATAGTCCCCTGTTAAAATAAACTCTAAACTGAATAGAATGTTTACAAATTAAACAAAAATCTAAATACAATTCTATAATAGACGTTGAAAACCTGTTAAATCAGAACAATATATATACCCTGTTTAAATCAGAACAATTTTAAAACAATATAAATAAAATACACTATAAACGTGTATATACACTTAATACGTAATGTTATAAAAAGAGAAAGATAAGTTTATGTTCTTAAAAGAACAATAATGAAGTAAAATACATTATCTTGATGCTGATAAACTGCTCCAAAGAAACTGCTAACACAACAAAGTGAAAGGTTTGGGTTCAGTTGTAAGAAAAAATGACTTTTTAGAAAAATTATTAAATGCATTTCAAGCAATTGAAATTAATGACGTACATTCATTATTTGGCAGGCGATAAGAGCATTTATTTTTTAAGATATACTATCCACACCTGACGACAGTTACATATAGAGACGGATGTATTTTCGAAATTTATTCCGAATTGATGGGGGGGGGGGGGGGGGGTTAACGTGCCTTTACATCAATATCCGAAACCGAAAATTTTCTGAAAAACGACATTTTCTCTGTAGTATGAAAAAAAATCTGATGTGGGCAACACATGACTTTCCTTATATAGTGTAATGAATTTACTACATTTACAACAAAAAAAATAGGTTTTTCTTATAGTAGATACTAATATTCTTTTCAAGATATTGAATTTTCGACAATTGGTCGTCAATTTCATTGATTTAACGTCATTTTTATAAATTTGGCGGGATTTTCGTTAATTTGGCAACATTTCAAAAAGTCGCCAAGTTGGCAATATTCTGCCAATTTCGTCGCCAAATCTCGCCAAACGTTATGGACGAAGACATAGGTTATTCTTACAGCAGGTAAATGACTATTGGCGTTCAAATACAAAAGTATTACTCAAAGTGTTTTTTTTCATGAATGGAACGAGCTAAATCCGCGAGAATGATGTCACCCAATTTATCGCATGGTATTACATATGAAAAGTAAACATGTTTCTCAATAGGAAATATTGTTTTTTTATTTTGCATGACTTTTTGATAATTTTTTTTTAAAATGTGCAATATTTCGAGAACGGTTCATGTTAGCGTTCTAAAATTTATGTCAATCGTTTTCTAATGAAAAATTACATAAGAAATGTGTATTTGCGTAACTTTATAAGTGGTTTTGATTTTTCGACGATTTTATCAGAATTTCATTCGAAAATTTAGGGGGGTTCTGAACATTCGATTGCGTATAAAAACAATAGGCTTCCAGTGTTTATGGATTGTGATTTTTGTACCAAATTTGGTTCAAATCGGTCCATTCGTTCGTCAGTTATCGTCTCCACAGACTCACTGACACACACACACACATACTTTCACACACACACACACACACAGACACACACACACAGGCATCAACTCAAAAATGTTTGATTCGTGATCAGGGATGCTTGAAACGTGCTCTCCCGTCGAAAACATTATTACTTTCCTTATATACATAATGTATAAGGAAAGTATTGTGACGGGGTCGAAAATTCGAATTCGAGTTTTCGACGGGAGAGCACGTTTCAAGCATCCCTGATCACGAATCAAACATTTTTGATGTGATGTCTGTCTGTGTGTGTGTGTGTGTGTGTGTGTGTGTGTGTGAAAGTATGTGTGTGTGTGTGTGTGTCAGTGAGTCTGTGGAGACGATAACTGACGAACGAATGGACCGATTCGAACCAAATTTGGTACAAAAATCACAATCTATAAACACTGGAAACCTATTGTTTTTATATGTAATCGAATGTGCAGAACCCCCCTAAATTTTTGAATGAAATTTTGAAAAAATCGTCAAAAAATCAAAACCGCTAATAAAGTTACGCAAATAGACATTTCTTATGTAATTTTTCGTTAGAAAACGATTGGCATAAATTTTAGAACGCTAACACGAACCGTTCTCGAGGTATTGTACATTTTTCAAAAACATTATGAAAAAGTCACATAAAAAAAAAATTCCTATTGAGAAACATGTTTACTTTTCATATGTAATACCATGCGATGAATTGAGTGATATTATTCTCGTGGATCTAGCTCGTTCCATTCATGAAAAAATATACTTTGAATAATACTTTTGTATTTGAACGTCAATAGTCATTTATCTGCTGTAAGAATAACTTTTTTCTTAATGCATAACGCTTGGCGATATTTTGGCGACGAATTTGGCGGAATGTCGCCAACATGGCGACTTTTTTGAAATGTTGCCAAATTAATGAAAATCTCGCCCAAATGGATAAAAATGATTCTAAATCAATGAAATGACGACTAATTGTCGAAAATTCAATATCGTGGAAAGAATATTAGTATCTACTATAAGAAAAACCTATTTATTTTACTGTAAAATTGGTAAATTCATTACGTTATATAAGGAAAGTCATGTGTTGCCCACATCAGATTTTTTTTATACTGTAAAAGTAGTAAATTCATTTTATTATATAAGGAAAGTCATGTGTTGCCCACACCAGATTTTGTAATATAAGGAAAGTAAAAAGCAATGAAACCGTTCGACTTCTGTTTCAAAAGAATTGGAAAATTTGTATTTTCGCTGCAAAACATATTCTTTAATGTTAATTTTTCATAAAATCTTAAATATTAGATATAGGGTAAAACTATTTTAGTATTCTTGCTTTCATATTCCCAAGACGCAAGCAAATTAATATGTAGGAATCTACTACATTCGCTGTATAACACGTTTACCCGTATATCACACTTGTATGCTTAATATATCCAAACTTAAAGTGGACAGCATTTTAATTTTAAAATTTAACATGACTGCAGTGAGATGAAACCATTCCTCATATTTCTACAGGAGATAAATTGGTTACTTCCAAGGGAGATTTATCCTTTGTAATGCAAGCCATTTAGGTCAGACATTTCTCTCACTATAAATGGCTGACATGAATGGCCCATTGCGTGCTACTGACCATTCACAGGATATCGATGGAGTTCTATTCATATATAACTTTCGAAATTATCTTTCTGTCACAACATGATGAAAACGTAAGAGCATTTCCTCCTTTACGTAAAAATCGTAAAGGAGGTGAAGGGAAGAACTCGTACAAGTACCATCGCTCTCGATATTGAAATATCTGAGAAAATTATGATTGTAACAAGCAGTTTTACATTTTGAAGTACACGCATTTGACACTGGCATGTCTATACTTGTTTGAATAAGATGTTTTTTCTTACGGTAGACTTTCCCTTCTTCTTCGACCCATACCGTCCAACTTACTCGAAGAGTAACATTTGTAGATACATTTAAATAAACTGTTTGGAGGGCCGTAACAGGTGATATTACTATATAGGTGATATGATACTACATAGGTGAAAACTTTTAGAAATATTTCTTAAATTAGAAAGATTTCCCGGAAATTTTATATTTCGAGATTTAGACAGAAAAAGCTTGATTTAAGCCCGCTTAACATATTTCGAGCATTTAGAAAAGTGTGTGCTAGACTGAGAGCTTATCTATTATCTACAGAAAAACATCATTGTTCATTCTATTTCAAACACTTTATGCTAATTTGAAATTTAAATATACAGACATTTCATTATTTTTGTATAAAATAGGTATTTTCAGCACCTCATTTAACGAGACTTAATTTTCATATCTAAGCATTTTCAATTTTATGAATTATTTAAAATGATTTAAATAATTTCCCGCTGCAAAACGTTATAATTACTTATACTTAAAGCTTTGTTTATGAATTGTTGAAAGAAAATAGTTTCATATTGGTATAAAATCCGTTTAATCTCCGGAATTTTGAGAGCAGCAGTTCAACATTTTGAGAGTTTGAATTTTCATAATTTATGTAAATGCTTTAAAAGTAAAGACAACCACAGTTGGTTAATTAAAGTGGCTTTATTAAACAAAAATAGCATTAGTGACGTGCATAAAAATGACACACCAGAGTGCTTCGGAAGAGTGCTGATGAAGGACATTGTGCCCGAAAGCGCTCTGCTTGTGCCATTTTTACTTTCCTTATATACAATAATGTGTAGGGAAAGTATTGTGACGGGGTCGAAAATTCGAATTCGAGTTGTCGACGGGAGAGCACGTTTCAAGCATCCCTGATCACGAATCGAACATTTTTGAAGTGATGTCTGTGTGTGTGTGTGTGTGTGTGTGTGGAGACGATAACTGACGAATGTATGGACCGATTTGAACGAAATTTGTTACAAAACTCACAATCCGTAAACGTTGGAAGCCAATTGTTTTTATACGCATTCGAATGTTCAGAATTCCCCTAAAGTTTCGAGTGAAATTTTGAAAAAATTGTCAAAAAATCAAAACCTCTCATAAAGTTACGTAATTAGACATTTCTTATGTAATTTTTCATTAAAAAACGATTGACATAATTTTTAGAACGCTAACATGAATCGTTCTCGAGATATTGCACATTTTTCAAAAAATTATTAAAAAGTCATATAAAATTGAGGAACAAGTTCACTTTTCATATGTAGTACCATGCGATAAATTGAGTGACAGCATTCTCGTGGATCTAACTCATTCCATTCATGAAAAAATATACTTTGAGTAATACTTTTGTATTTAAACGCCAATAGTCATTTATCTGCAGTAACAATAACTTATTTCTCCATCCCTAACTCTTGGCGAGATTTTGGCGACCAATTTTGAGGAATGTCGCCAACTTGGCGACTCTTTTAAATGTTGCTAAATTAACGAAAAACTCGCCAAATGGATAAAAATGACGCTAAATCAATGACGAATCATTGATGATGACGACATGGAAAATGACGACTCATTGACGAAAATTCAATATCTTAGAAATAATATAAATAACTACTATAAAAACAATCTATTTTTTTACTGTATAAGTAGTAAATTCATTGCATTATATAAGGAAAGTCATGTGCTGCCCACATCAGACTTTTATGTACGTCATTAATGGTGTTTTTCTTATTAAAGACATTTTAATTAACCATCTTTCATTTTCTTTATTTTTTTAAAGCTTTTACTAAATTGACGTGTTTACCATACAATTTTACGTAAATGCTTTTAACCATATTACATCAGCCTACAATTCTGTTTTAAATCGCGAAATCGTATGATGACTATTCTTCTGATAAAAATGCTGAACATAGTTTTATTTTATTAATGATTGATTGTTAGATTAATATGTCTAAAAACTTTGAAATTATGGCAACATACACTGAGTGGAAATGAAATACTGATTACTGATGGAATGCTAATGACTTATTGATTTATAAACCACGATTACCATGTTAACAAAACTAATAAACATGCGCCATTTTTCTGTATTCATTTGAATTCCGAATTTTCATATTACAAACTTCTATTAAGTGTAATTAAGTGTACAGGTGTCACATTGATGACGATACTGCAAAGCATTTGCAAGCATGTTACTGAAAATTTCAGGGGGTTCAGCTATCCGTAATGGGGAGGAAGGTTCCTGATAGTTACGTAACATATGTATATAAATACAAATAAAAAAGATCAATCATGTTTAAAGCATTGATTATGAAACACTTTCCAACTTCAATGCAATTGTATTTAAACATATCTAAAATGCAATACATTCCTCGGTAATATTTTAAAACTTATCACAATACTACATTAATTCATTATATTTGAAAACTTAAACCTTCATCGAAAAAAATGAACTTCATTCAAATGACGGCATTGAAATATAAATTGCCTGGTTTAAACATCACTGAAATGGGACACATTCCCCGGTAATAATTTTAGAATTATCATAATATTACAATAACTTATTATATTTGAAAACTTCATCGAAAAGTACTGAAATGCATTCAAATGACGTCATAGAAAAAATAACACGCCTGGCTCTCTCTATAAAAGCAGCATTTCATTCATGAACAATTTCTCATTCATTTCATTCATCGCGATACTATAATAATTTATTTTATTTAAAAATTAAGACCATGGAGCTACAAGTAATTAAACTCTATGCTTAAAACTTTATCGAAAAAATCGTCCTTCTTTTTGTAAAATCAATGAATGTTTCATTCATATCAGCTATGCAGACTCCAGGAGCTAAATAATTTTGTGTTGAAGAAATACATCAATTCTAATACAACTCATTCTACATATTTTGTTGTTTACATTTTATATAAGTGTAAAATAGGCTTCGTTGTAGAAATAATCAAATTTGGATGATCATTTAAACTCAAATATATTGTAATTGCGTTGTTTCAGTATGTAGATGCACAGAATTTAAGCAAAAATAAAGTGGGTTTAGGATGGACATAACATTCAATATGAATTCAAAAGAACTTTAAAAATCGCGATTTTGAGACAAGATGGATACCATATATCATTTTGAAGTGGGTCACGTGATCTTTTCATATCCTAGTCACGTGGTCGCTTCATATAAGAGGCGTTATTATTATTTTAGTTTTTATTTAAAAAACTACTGAATATATTTCGCTGAAATTTTTTTTTATATAATTTATGGAACATTTTGAATATTACCTAAAATTTTCGAATCAATTTGTGAATTTTAAATCCGCGTAAAAAATGTTTGAAAAATTAGGTCTCATAGGGCTCAATGTATTTCATTTTCTCAACCCAGGTTCGATCCAAAACTAATTGGGTGATATTATTCATTTATATTCCCTTAGGTCCTACAGACCGTCTGAACAACATACTAAAATTTCATTTTGATTAAGTCATTTTTACGGCAGTTATCGTGCTAACGGACAGACAGACAGACAGACAGACAGAATGAACAAAGTCATAAAGTGTTAAAAATATCTGATGTGGGCAGCACATGAATTTCCTTATATACTGCAATGAATTTAATACTTTTACAGTGAAAAAAAGGTTATTCTTGTAGTAGATACTTATATTCTTTTCCAGATATTGAATTTTCTTCAATTAGTCGTCATTTCCATTGATTTACCGTCATTTTTATACATTTGGCGATATTTTCGTTAATTTGGCAACATTTAAAAATGTCGCCAAGTTGGCGAAATTCCACAAAATTTGTGGCAAAAATCTCCCCAAGCGTTATGGACCGGGATATAAGTTATTCTTACAGCGGATAAATTACTATTGGCGTCCAACTACAAAAGTATTACTCAAAGTATGTTTTCTCGTGAATGGAATGAGATAGATCCACAAGAATGATGTCACCCAATTTATCGCACGATATTACATATGAAAAGTGAACATGTTTCTTAACAGTTAATATTTTTCTTTAATTTACGGGATTTTTTGATAAAGTTATTTGAAAAATATGCAATATTTTTATTTATCAAATAACAGTTAATATTTTTCTTTAATTTATGGGATTTTTTGATAAATTTATTTGAAAAATGTGCAATATTTTTATTTATCAAATGGTAGCCTGTTGACTACTAAGTCATAAGGCTTCATGCTTTCCAATATTTTTCCACAATACAATTACAATGAGATAATGCAGGGCATTCGTCAATATGCACAGCGGTCATGTCTTGTCCAGTTGCACACAAAAAACACACAGGTGAATTGACAACATTAAAACGAAAAAGATGGGCAGAAGACAATCGCTCCCAGTCAAAAGTCTAATAGTGGCTGTCGCAGCTGCACAAGGAGCATCAGGAACAAATGGGGACTGGTGCTGAGAACACTCCAGAGTTTAGCACGAAAAGAGCAAATAGCCGCAGTATGGAAGGAATGTCTAAGGATTCTATTTATTTCAAGTTTTGATGAATGAAAGGGCACATTTCTGTTCGATTTCTGGATTGTGTTGCACTTTGTCTTTGCCAAAAAGTCTGCTTTCTCATTACCTTCGACACCGCAGTGGGAGGGCACCCACTGGAAAGACACCTTGCGTTGTATTTTCCCGAGAAGAGATCTACACTGCTGGACGCGAGGGCTTTTCCTGTCTTGATTAGATGATAGAGCCTGAAGGGCAGATGTTGAATCAAAACGTGCAATATCTCAAGAACGGTTCATGCTTTTGATTCATGTGTGTGAACGGTCACGGATTGTGATTTTTGTATCAAATTTCATTCGAATCTCTCCATTCGTTCGTGAGACATCGTTTCCACTGACACACACACACATACTTTCACACGCACGCACGCACACACACACACTTACTTTCACACACACACAAACACACACACACACACACACACACACACACACACACACACATCACTTCAAAATGTTCGATTCGTGATCAGGGTGCTTGAAACGTGGTCTCCCGTCGAAAACTCGAATTCGAATTTTCGACCACGTCACAATACTTTCCTTATACATTATGTATATAAGGAAAGTAATAACGCTTTCACAGACGATAATTAGCTGAATAGTTCAGACATAAAGTTGGAACTTTCATGAACGCCTGTAATTGTGGCTTTTCTTAGCAGTTTGCAGAAATTATCAACAAAGTAGATGAAAAAAGTGAGCAAAAGTTGAATAACGTTTCGCAGTGTGCTTGTTATTTTAACCACACGAAACGTGTGTTGTTGTTGTTGAGACCCAGACCGTCCGACCTACCAGAAAGGTGTAAGGTAACTGTATGGACGGCCGGGAAGTGCCACCCAATTTAGACCGGAACCCAGTGGGGGAGGCATCCACAGGGACCGTACCCTCCTTCCCCTACCACCAACCTCTCGGAAGGACTTACGGACCCACATGTTTAACGTGATCGTACTCCGCATGAACACGGCGGCATTTGTGGTAGCGTGCAAATTTAGCGCGCAAACCACGGGGATACCGCACTCGAGATGGCCAACAGCACGCGGTGTTCCGAGGTGGTCACCCACCAAGTACTAACCGCGCCCGATGCTGCTTGACTTCGGTGATCTAACGAGAACCGGTGTTTTCAGCACGGTACGGCCGTTGGCCTACACGAAACGTGTGTGGAAATGGTTAAGTTGATTACATATTCATGGTGATTTTAAATTATATGTTTATCTGTTATCATTTCCTTCTACATAATAACCGTTTCATGTTCGTACTGCTGAGAGATGTATTTCTACGTTTCAAAAGTTTTTATAAAAGTTTTAAATAATTTGAGTAATCTTATACTACACTGTAAAACATTCTGCATCCTTTGTTCATTTTTCTTGAGTTACTTTGATAATTTCTACATAGGAAAGACAGAAAAGCCGCAATTACAGATGTTTATGAAAATTCTAGCTTCATTTCAGAAATTTTCAGTTAACTATCGTCTACAAAAATATTAATTTTGTATTTTTTAACACTTTACAACATAGTTGAAAAATGTTTATGACTTTGTTCATTCTGTCTGTCTGTCTGTCTGTCTGCACGTTAGCACGATAACTGCCGTAAAAATGACTTTATCAAAATGAAATTTTAGTACGTTGTTGAGACGGTCTGTGAGACGTATGGGAATGTAAATGAATAACATCATCCAATTAGTTTTGGATTGATTCCGGGTTGAAAAAATGAAATACATTGAACCCTATGGGACCTAATTTTTGAAACATATTTTAAGCAAATTTAAAATTCACGAATTGCTTCGAAAATTGTAGAAAATATTAAAATTATCCCATGAAATATATAAAAAACTTTTCAGCAAAATATGTTTGGTAGTTTTTTTTAAATAAAAATTAAAACAATAATTGCGTCCATATTATATGAAAAGGTCACGTGACCCACTTCAAAATAAAATATGACATCCCTCTTATGCCCAAATCGTGATTTTAAAAGTTCTTTTTAATTTATATTTTGTGTTACATCCTTCCTAAAACCGCTATATTTTTGATTTTTTCCCCTGCATCTATATACTGTGATACGCAATTACAATATCTTGGAGTTTAAATAATCACCAAACTTTGATCATTTCAACAACGAAGCCTAACTTTCACGCATGGAGAATGTTAACACATCAAGCTGTAAGATGAGTTGTATAAGAATTGCCGAATTTCTTTAATGCAAAATTATTTAGCTCTGGAGTCTGCAATATTGTTGACATGAATGAAACATTCATTGATTTTATATAGAGAAGCAGACGGTTCTATATTATTTCTTTTTTGATGAAGTTTTAAGTATGGAGTTAGAAAGTAATTTGACCTCCATGGTTTAACGTTTTTAAGTAAAATAATTTATTGTAGTATTGTGATAATTTTAAAAATATCGCCTCTGAATGAAAGGAGTGGAAAAAAGTTTATGAATGAAATATTCACAGCTTTTGTAGAGAGAGTCAGACGATTTATATTTCAATGACGTTATTTGAATAAAGTTCATTTGTTTTCGATGATTTTTTTAAATGTAATAAATTATTGTAGTATTGTGATAATTTAAAAAATATCACCTCTGAATGTATTGCATTTTAGATATATTTAAGTAAAAGTGCATTTCAGTTGGAAAGTGTTGTTGTTGAGACCCAGACCGTCCGACCTACCAGAAAGGTGTAAGGTAACTGTTTGGACGGCCGGGAAGTGCCACCCAATTTTGACCGGAACCCAGTGGGGGAGGCATCCACAGGGACCATACCCTCCTTCCCCTACCACCAACCTCTCGGAAGGACTTACGGACCCACATGTTTAACGTGATCGTACTCCGCGTGAACACGGCGGCAGTTTTGGCAGCAGCTGGAATCGAACCCGGGCCTACCGAGTGCAACTCCAGCGCGCTAACCATTGGGCTACCGCGCCCCTCAGTTGGAAAGTGTTTCATAATTAATGCTTTATGCATGATTGATCTTTCTTGTTATATATATGTTATCACAAATATCGGGAACTTTATTCCCTATTATGGACAACTAATTCCCTTGAAACTCTTAGTAACATTCTTGCAAATATTTCGCAGTGTACATATTTTGTAAGTTGGTTTGTTTCGAACTAATTGAGACGGATTTTAAATTAAACATAGGTGATGACTGCTCGTGAGCAAAAATTTCTCTAGACCTCATAGATCATCAGCTTCACATTTTAATGGTTATGTTTCTTAATTATTACTAGTCAACTGAACATATTTCTACTAAAAACCTTTATTATTAATTCCATTTTAAATTATAATATTAAATTAAATATAGACGACTTATTTATTGAGAACTTAACCCTGTACATCTTCTTCGTTTCCAAAGGGATACAAATTATCTTAGTTGTTTCAGAAAAATCCCTAGAATGGTAGCCACTTTTGCTGCTAAGGCTACGATATGTCACATAGTCACTCAGACCTACTTGATTAGATTTCACCTGGCTGACTCCAACAACTGCCTTGTTTGCTCTGCAGAAGAAGAGACTCTGAAACACATTTTGTTATTCTGTACTGGAGATAACTTTTGTTACAACTGTTTTAACAAAAATTTGTGTTCCCCTGTCTATTTTATCTGTCTTGTCTAATGTACTTGTCATGTGTTTTGTCAAGTTGTATGTATGTTGTATGTTAATCCTCTTCATCGAATGTTTTACAATTATATATGTTTTAAATATACCTATAATAGAAATATTACAATTTCTTCTGTTTACAATAATGATTTTAAATTACATTTACTTGCGGACATTTTTTTTCTCTTTCTTTATTTTCCGCATTACCACTTTTGCATTGTAGTGCAAAAGATAAACTATGCTATACAACATAATGTGGGATGAAACACATATTACTTATTATACCTTTAACATTCTCTTGTGATGCTCTTTTGTACGCTTTGGGATTTAGAAGCTAACATATACAACATATACAACGTTATACAGCATAATATGTGATGGAACATACATTACTTATTATAGTGTTAACTTTCTCTTGTGATTTATAATACACTCTGTACGTATTATGGTTTAGAAGACAACATGTACAACGCTGTACAACATAAAGCGTTATGAAACATACAGTATTTATTGTACCGTTAACTTTCTCTTGTGTATTGTATTATTCGTATAAAAATTCAAAAATAATTCATTAATAATTCATTATATTAATAATTATATAAATAATTATATTAATAATTATTATGATATACTTATTAATTAATATAATATAATAATTAATTATTATAATGTATAATGTATAATTATTATAATTATTATTATAATAATATATAATTATAATATAATATATATAATAATATTATAATATATTATTATAATTAATTAATAATTAATTATTATTATATTAATAATTCATTATATTAATAACTCACAATATTCATTAATAATTCATTAATAATTCATTAATAATTAAAAAAATATATGAAACTCTTCTGTTCATATTGCGGTTTAGAGGGTCATTCTACCTTATGAATAACAAAATATGTATTAAAATAATATATATGTTATTAGACACAATTCAGCCATCACAGTTTTATTCTTATGTTAGAAGGCATTGGTGAAAGTAAAATGTTTTAACCTTTCAAAATAACGGTAGCTATGAATGTCTTTCAGTGGAAAAGTCATAATGACTGTCATTTGAAGACATTTGCGAGAAAGAATATGCTGACGGAAGAAACTTATCGATATATCAATTTCTTTTACGATTTCTGATATTATCGAAAAGAAAACTGCTATATACTGATTTCATGCAAGACTCATAGAGTTCCCCTCTTTTCAATTTATTTATATTCATGTAATTGAAAAATTTTCGTCTTATTGCACAAAGTACTATATGAAATGAATCTATGCAGAGTTAACTGTAACGATAGAAGCTTGCAATTTCGCCCTAGTGGTTCAACGGCTGAGCATCATATGAACAGGACATATCCGTGGTTCGATTCTAGGATGGGGCAGTAAGGTTTTTTGCAATGGCGTAAAAACGAATGAACCCTGCAGGTTAGTATAGTGATATTAAGGGTCTAAAAAGTGATCCTAGTACGACAAGTACAGATTCAGTAGTTTCTGGTATATTGGGCACTGATTTAAATCGGGATGCTAATGACCACGCAGGGTACTAATTTGGTTAAAAATAATAGTATTTATTAGGAGGTTAACCTGACGTTAAAATAGCAGGAGGTGGTCAGCCAAATTGTCAAGTTGGATGTCAATCTAGCATTAGTGGGAGGATAATACAGAGTTCACTTCAACGATAGAAGTTTGCAATTCCATCTCGATAGCTCACCAGTTTGAGCGTCGGCTAACCAGTATGAAGATTTGTGGTTCGATTTCCGTTTAGGGCAGCAATATTCTTTGCAATAGCGTTCGAACGAATTAACCCTGCAGGTTAGGAGAGTGTTGTTGGGGGACTGAAAGTGACTGTAGTACGAATATTACGGATTCAGTGGACTCCCATGTTGGACGCTGACCTAAATAGGGAGGCCAAAGACCACGCGGAGTATCTGTCTGGTTAAAATAGTAGTATCAAGAGGCTAGCTTGAGATAAAAATAGAAAATAGTCTATCAGATTGTCATGTTGTCTGTCAATATGACATTAGCTGGAGGAGAATGCCGATTTTTCTTTGACGATAAGAGCTTGCATTTCTATCTCTATCTCAAAGGTAGAGCTTTGGTTGGCCAGTAAGAATATCCATAGTTGTATCCCTTGTTGGAACAGTAAGGCTATTTACAATTATTACTGCAAGTTCTTTACTTTATGTAAAAAGTATAGTAAATAGAAAGTATTGTAATGGGGTAATCAAACCGACTGTCGGATTTTGATGAATTTAAACATTTTGAAACTTTCTGAATACTATAAGTCTTCCTCAATGATGTCTGTCTATGACTGTGGCTACAATATGGAATACAATTTGGTGCGGCTATCACAGTCGATATAAACCGAGTTGAAATTTGAAGAAATTTGTATCAGGTTACGTAGTAAGACTGAATTAGTCAATTCCTATAGCAGTTCGCAAAACTGTTGCATACAATTAATTTTCTTGCTGGTACTATAGATATCTACTATTCCACGATGACTAGAGCATAATAATCACGAAACCGGTTGCTCCATGTATTCCGTTATCTGCGATGAGAATTGTTAATTAAAAAATAAGACATTTTCTTATTCAAATAATCGAAATTTTGTGAGATTAGGACCCCTACAATGATTCCTCTTTATATATATTATGTATTGTTTCGATAATTTAAAATAGAAACAGCCCTTGTTTTTGACAGACAATAATATAAAAAAATGAGCAGAAATAATAATCTTAATTTTAAAAATCAAATCCGTGTCAATTTCTAGAATAGTGCCCAAGTGTTCAACAAAATAATAAAACTCGAAAATCGGAATTTTTACGATAAAGTTATTCTCCCCAAAACATTTGAAAATCGCGAAAATACATCTGATACGTCTATTTTTACCACCCCTACTTTTCAAGTTTAATTGTATTGCGCCTCGACAAAGTCTCACCAACTTATTTCCTGTAAAAGGGGGAGAAAAATCAAAAGCAATTTCCCATTGGACGGTGTGAGAAGTTTGGATTTTTCACTAGGCTGTGGTGAATTTTAAGTATTTATTTAGATCCTGTACATAACCAATATATTCCTTCAATTCTCCACAGAAATCTTCTTTTGACCTTCCCTACGGGAATGGTAATGCACAGGGAAAATATTGGAATCGTCGAAAATTAGAACTCGAGGTTTCGACTATCTACACATTTCAGGTATTCTAGAAAATGATAAATCTATTTTTAGCTTGGCGTCTGTGTGTGTGTGTCTGTGCAATGCATATATCAAGTCTAAACCAAAAGTTATTCAAAGAAATTTTACAAAATTTGTCAGATGAGCTACTTGTTGATTTCTTTCGTCTGATTAGATGTTGATAGGAATAGGAAAATATTTTTTTTTTGCAAAATGGCTCACAAAAATGATTAAAATCTAAAGTATAAAAACAAATATACTTCAAATTATTAATTAAATGCTTGCTTAATACGCAATGTTTACTGACGACAAGAATAAAACTAACTTCATTACTCTACGACAAATCGTTTTCTAGATATTCAAGATTTTTTTGGTTAATTTTGAGGATGGGGCGACGATTTAAAATTTGTTAAGTTGCCTAATGAAAAAGAAGGCGTGTTAAAATTGTAAATTGGATATAATATCAAGCAAGTATTCATGTACCATTAAACTTTATGTAATGGATTATGAATTTGAGTTTGTAGCGAAAGTCATGTACTGCCCACATAAGATTTTCTCTACGATACATGGCCGATGTAATGGAAACTATTGGAACATGGCTGAAAATCGGAACTTCAGTTTTCAAGTGATCTGCGCGTTTTGGCCGTCTGGCACACGAATTCAATATTTTCTACGTTATATTGGCACGATGTTCTAAAATTGTACGTTTGTGTGTATACAATGTATGCATACACACTAGCTGAAAAAGTATTCGACGAAATTTCACCTTGGTGGGTTTTGCTGGTGCTGATTAGATTATAGTACAATTCGGAAAGAGAACAGGTTTTATCTTGCCAAATGCTCGCCAAAAATCTTCAAAATCTGAAATAATAATAAAAAAAAAATTTAAATGTATTAAGTAAATGTTTACTGTGTACGATAAAACAAATTTTTTGCACCAAAATGAAATAATATCAACACCATTACCATACAATGAAACACTTTCGATATAATTCAATTTTTTTTTCTAATTTTGAGAAGCTAGTGGCGTTTTGAAATGTGTAATTGGCAGGTGAGAAAGAGGTATTAATATTGAAAAATTAATATAATTTCAAATAAGTATCAGTGGCAGTTTGTACAAATTAATATAGTTTAGGTAATAGGCAATAAAACAGAAAATAAATTGGAGTCTGTAGTGAAAGCTATGTCCTGTCAACATCGAATCTTTCATTTCCTTATAATACATAGTATGTGTATAGGAAAAGTATTGTGGAATCTACGGGTCGAATTAAAATTTGAGATTTCAATATCTTTAGACATCCTGGCGAAATGTGGCGTGTGCATAGTGCATCCAAGCTCAACTATTCGTCTGAGTTTCTTGAAATTCGGAATTTAGATTTTAGTACCAACCGATAAACTAGAACTTGCCACTTAAAAATGATCAGAAAAATTAAAAATTGCAACAAAAGAGATGATTCTAATTTAATCAAATTCAGTAGAACTTCATTATCCGAACTTGGATTATCTGAATATCTCGGTCAACCGAATCCCCTTTGTTTAAAAGTACCCAAAAATTCTGATTTAATGATTCAGGAGAAAACTAACCATATCAGTCAAAAGTTAAGAAACAACTACAATTTTTAAGCAAGAAGCGGTTGGTTGCAGCGCTTTAGGTCGAGATATGGTATTCGTCAACTTAATATTGAAGACGAAGAATTACGAGAGACGACCGTGTTCGCAGAAACCCTAGTAGAATTTAATATTGGTCCAATATCAGACTGATATTGCATATCTTGGCATTACATTGGAAATATTTCCAATGTAATTCCAATATTGGGCAAATACATTGGCCTCCAATATTGGCTGATATTTTTATTACAATATTACATCAATATTGACGTTACATTGGAAATATTGACCAAATATTTTAAGCTAATATTGTTCCAATTCCGTCAAAATGTCTACTTTTTTATATTGGTTCAATATTGAAGTCAACAAAAAGACAATAATTGGCCAATATTGGATTGCTAATAGGGAAGTTAAAAAAGATTGTCAAAGGGAAATGTTAAACAGCAGATCAATTCTACAATTAAGATGAGATAGGATTATAGAAAAGCCTTTCCTTCAAAAATATTCTGCTATAAAAAAAAGCTACAGATTCTGGAATGAAGATAATGGAAGAACGAGCTACTTCCCTTGTATGTGCAAATGCATTTTGGAGCCACTGTCAGCAGAAAATCGCATGAATGAACGAAAGCAAATAAAACTTGTTTCCCTGGTCTTCACGAAATTTTGCATTGATGATTAGAAATTTAGTGTGATATGTATCTTAATTTTATTAATTTTATAAAATGCGTAAAATTGAGTTTTTAAATTATATTTCGAAATATGTGGTATTTTTTTTCAAAGAAATTCAATTATCCGAGAATTTCGATTACTCGAATCCTTCCCTAGTCCCAATTAGATCGGATAATCTAGGTTCTACTGTTGTTTTAATTTTCTATTAAGTTTGATGAAGCGAATGAAATCACTCTCATTATGCTAAGCTAATCCGTAGATAAGCACGCAGGTTAGGTAAAAGTATACTGTAAAATGTTTCCTGTGATATTTTTTCATTACGAATTAGAGCAATTCCTTTAATACAAAAATAAACGGTTTTGGTAGAAAACAAAGCTTTCGAATTAAGAAACTTGTGTTAAGAAAATGTGTTTGTAAGTCTGGAAAATATTATGTTTATAGAATATAATATTTTCCAGAGTTACAAGCTCTTTCATACTACCACTACATATTTCACTAGCCGTAAGTCCCCACCTGTGGACACTTACGGCTACTGAACTTACGGACACTTAGGCTAGTGAACTGACGAACACTTACGGCTAGTCGCGCTTTGACATTCGAATAAGCATAAGTGTTAGGTTCTTATTCTGGGTATGGGTGGAGAGTTTTAAATACGCATAAAATGCTTTCCGGGGTTTGAAACCGACACTTTTTACGAAATGACCCGAAAACATCGTCAAAAATATCGCAAATAAAAGTGCTTAAATGCATTAATTAAATGTTTGCATTGCATGTAATGTTTGACGACGAAATTAATAAGACCAAACCCATTACTCTGCAATTTACCGTTTTCGAGATATTTAAGTTTTTTATATTTTATTACACCACTTTTGAAAATATGATCAGTTACTAAATGAAAACGAAAGTTGAAGTAAAACTGCAACAACGAAAAGGTAACGTCAAATGAGTTGTTGTTGTTGAGACCCAGTCCGTCCGACCTACCAGAAAGGTGTAAGGTTACTGTTTGGACGGCCGGGAATGGCCACCAAATTTAGACCGAAACCCAGTGGGGGAGGCATTCACAGGGACCGTACCCTCCTTCCCTACCACCCACCCTACCACCCTACCACCAACGCGTGCCACCCTCAGTTGCCAACTTGACTTAAGTAAATTAGGTTGCGTTTCTTGTCGATCCTGAAGAAGAAAGCTGTAATTTGCCTTTGAAATTATAGTAGACGAATTTATTTTTGTATTAAGGTCATATATGTAAAGTTTCTATTTATTGTGTTCAAAATGTCTGTTGGGGAGAGGGGCAGGGGTACAATGAGTGTTGAAGATCCAGACCGTCCAACTCGGCCGATAATATGAGCAGCTGTTTGAACGGCAGGGAGAGTGGTACAATAAGTGTTGTTGTTGTTGAGACCCAGACCGTCCGATCTACCAGAAAGGTTTAAGGTAACCGTTTGGACGGCCGGGAAGTGCCACCCAATTTAGACCGGAACCCAGTGGGGGAGGCATCCACAGGGACCGTACCCTCCTTCCCCTACCACCAACCTCTCGGAAGGACTTACGGACCCACATGTTTAACCTGATCGCACTCCACATGAACACGGCGGCTGTTGTGTCAACCTGCAAATCCAGCGCGCAAACCACCGGGCTACCGCGCCCGAAATGTGCTAACATCACGCGGTGTTCCCAGGTGGTCACCCACCCAAGTACTAACCGCGCCCGATGCTGCCTGATTTCGGTGATCTAACGAGAACCGTCGTTTTCAGCACGGTAGGGCCGTTGGTGTTGTTGTTGAGACCCAGACCGTCCGACCTACCAGAGGGCCGTTGGTGTGTCATTGTTATTTTGCGTTATTAAACTCAACGTAACGTATTATGAAAGAACGAAAGAGAAAATGAATTTCAATCTGTAGTGAAAGTCCTGTGTTGACCACATCAGATGTTTGAAAGTTCCTTTATTGTACTAAAAACATAATTTTAAATCTGAATCGCATTTATAATTCTTTTTATTTTAAAAATATAACTGGGATGTGCAAAAGAAAACAATTTGTCTGGAAATATATCCAAATCTCGCAAAATTCATTTCGTAGGAAATAATGAATATTTTTTTTCCGTGATGGCAACACTTTTCCAGATATCATGAAACTGGGTTCTTAAAGGGTAATGGTTGTCGTTTCTTTCCTTCGTAGAAGTCGTAATGGATACTATTTTGGGACAGTTCTACGGAAAGAAGACGCTGACAAAATGTTTTTTAGAAATATTAAGAAATATATTTTTTGCGTAAACGTTACGATTGAGATAAAGCAAAGTATCTATTATATTTGTATTTCTTAAAAGGGGATATTTTTGTTGGCTTATTATTAATAAAATAAATTTTATTTGGATAGCAAACGATTTTCTTTACGGACAAGCTTGAATTATTTATCTATTTTGTCACATATGCTAATTAAAATGAGTTTTTTCGAATAAAATGTATGAAAAATACTTATTCGATATTGCACCAAATTCAAAGTTTTAATTTTTTTTAAATATAATAAAATGACACACTTTTACAAAACTCCAATTAACCACAGTTCTCCCCCCCCCCCCCACGAAAACCCCCGCATAGATAATAAACAAGAAAACAAGGTAACAAAATATATTTAAGTAATACGAGTGGGTTGTTGTGTTCTAAACAAAAATTGCAACCAAAGAAGTACTTAATAAACGCAATTAGTTATAAGTTCATTTTATTACAATGTTTTAGTTTCCAAGAGCTATTTCGAAGAATAGCTTTTGGTTTATTCCAAGAGCAATTTCGAACTATTTCGAAGGGCCAGTTCTATTTTTTCGGTTCGGATCTCAATTTTTTCAGCATCAGGGTAATGTATAAGTCATGTGTTTTCCAAATTTCGTTAAAGCCAATACTTATTGAGACAAAGTACATGTATGCTATAAAAATAGTGAATTCGTATTCTATGGTGCTGAAATATTCTATAGAAAAATTAATATAGTATTTTCGACACCATTGTAATACATTATATTCGACACCATTGTAATACATTATATTATACTAGACGCTGTCAGCGAATAACCCATAGCTTTTTTAAAAAGCCCTTAAGCCGAAATACCTTTCCTGTAATAACTGCCGACTGTATGTATAGCTTCCATATTATGCGGTAGCATGTAATCCGCGTACGCACACGATCCACTTATACAATACGGGTAAGCTCTTTGTGCAGGTTGTGTACGCCCGTTGTACAGGTGTAATATGCCCTAAATAATAACTTTTATAGGTGTTGGCACGCTGTGCGGGCATTATGCGTCTTTGTTAAGCTTGATTTACGATTTACACGGAGTCAATTCATAGAACCAGCTACTATAGTCTAACTATTTGCTTCAAATTAACAGGTCAAGCTCCTGGCCTTGCAATTACGACTGGTTACGCCAGCTACTGAAGAGGTCATAGTCTTCAAATTTTTTTGTTTTAACTGTTCACTGGTCCCCACCACGAACTTCAACTCATTTATTAATCCCCAGGTACATTGATAAGCCAGTACTTGTCGCCAAATGAACGCCAGACTTTGCAAAAATAATCTTGATCTGGCGGAAAAAGCCCTAAATTAGCAACACATGTTGTCTGTACACTGAATATAACTAAACACCTGACATCGTGTAAATAGCAGAGGCCAGTGATAAGAGGGGTTATTAGCCATTAGCTGGCTAACTAGTTGGAGGCTAGCTGCTGGCTTTCTGGCTAGCCAGTGCTGGTACCGTGCAAATCAGGATTTAGCTCAAGCTAAAGCTCCTGTAACACTATATCGTCCTAGCATAGTACCATCTTCTGCGAGGCCGTATGCAATTCGCGCATGCAATATGGGCATAACAGATAATTTTTTCTCAAGATAGTGTTGAAAATCTCTTAAAACAAAATAATATTAGACCATTTAAATAGTGCAATATGGGTATAACAGATAATTTTTTCTCAAGATAATGTTAAAAATCTCTTAAAACAAAATAATATTAGACCATTTAAATTAAAATAATATTATACCATTCAGTCGCGATCTGTTAAAAAAGTTTCTACCACCTAACATGTTTTCTGATGGCCTTTTAAAGAAACTAATAGATTTTTTCGCAAAAATAGCATTTTAAATCAAATGATTAGTAAATGATTAGTAAATGATGTGTTAGAATGAAAAATTGAACTAGCTGGCCAAGGAGATCTCAGAGATCAAAATGAAGCAAGTTGAACGTTGTTAAGCGGATAACTAGAAATCTATAATTGGATAACTAGAATGATAGTCAAAGTATTAGTTTTTTGACTACGTTTAGGACATACAAGCTTTTATATACATAGTGATTAAAAAAAGATAGGCCAAACTTTATGAGGTAGTATTACACTCCAAGCCAAGCATTTTTCGTCATAGTTTACCGGGAAGACATAAGAATGACTTAGAAGTTATGAAATTACATTTAATAAAAATAATTATAGTAATGACTCAAAAGAGTGACTGCAAACCTGAATGCACGTCTCACAGCCACGATGGAAGGACTGACGTATTCTCTTGAACAGATAAGGCATGTCGCGTACTTCGGCAGCAGCGGTCGAAATTCTGGAGACGATTTCTCTTCAGATTCAAGGGGAGTGTCATAGACGAGGCTTTTGAGATATCTACACAAAAAGAAATCAAGACTTGATAGATTGGCCTATAATGGGGAGCCAAGCTATGAGACCATCTCACCCAATCCTCCGGTCCCGAAAAAACGACGTCCAGATAGTTCCTGACCTGTCATCCTATTACGAAAATTTGCATAAGGGTTCTTCTTCTTCCCCAGATGAAATCTGCATACGTTATTTTCTTCTTCAAAAACAGAATAACAAGCAGAATGACGCTTTTTAGTTTACGGAGCGGCCGCTTCCCAACGAGGCCATATGCATTTCTGCCTATTATCACAGTGCAACTTTTCTTACAATTGTTTATAAAATTATATTTCATTCACCATTATTGAGGATATGCTATGAAATAAACTATTACTCTTAACTACAAATAAACTAATACATACCTTTGTGTTTGTTAATCAGCAATCATCTATGAGATAACCCATTTTTTCCTATGTGCTTGGTGGCAGTTTTGTGCTTTACTATTTACAGAACAAGGTAGTCAGAATGAGCATCCAAATGTAAAGAAAATTTATTATTTCTCAGATGGCTCAGGAGCCCAATATAAGAAGAGAAATAATTTTTCTAACTCATATAAGCATAAACAAGATTTCGGTGTGGCTGCTGAGTGGCATTTTATTGCCACAAGCTATGGCAAGGGTCCTTGTGATGGGATTGGTGGGACGGTAAAGAGACTTGTGGGCAAAGGCAAGTCTGTAGCGTCCAACTGACGGCCATATCCTTAAACCAAAGGACATGTATGAGTTTTGTGAAAACATTAAAGTCATAAACTTCATCATGTTGTCTGAAAGTGACATAAAAAACAGTGGTGAAGTCACGTGGTGGCAGAACATTAATTATGTTGTTCAATTTCATCCACGCAACATCATTTCTTTGTGTTCATCAACATTCGTGGTGATCCATCAATTCTGAACGCTAATGATTAATTTGAAATGATGCTGATATTCTACTTATCAGAAGAGTTGAAGAGTCCTCGGATATGTAGTAGTGGTGATCTCTTGCTCCTTCAAATCTATGAGCTTCATTGAAGCGGTCATTCAGATACCTTTGCTCATTTTTTGGAAAGAATATAAGTATCTCATATAATAATAACCTATTTCTTTTAATGTTAAAATAGCAAATTCATTGCATTATATAAGCAAAGTCATGTGATGCCCACATCAGATTTTTTTAACATGCGACATAGGATAAGATTTTGCATCATCATGCATAAAAAGGGTTATTTATGGCTCAATGATCACGAGATTTAATAATTTAAATCATAGTGGTGAGAAATATCCACGATGCAAATTTTTGTTTCTGACGTCATTACCCCCTCCGGAGGAAAATTACCCCGCTTCCCGAGGGTGCACGTGATCAAGTCTAGTATCAATCGAAATATTTTTTCAAGCTCTCTAAAATGAAAGGGAACACGCTATAATTGTATTTGGACCCACAATACTGATATTTCAAAATTTTCTTGTAAAATTTGGGGAAAAAACTATTTAAAAATGGATTCCGGTATGATAAAGTCGAGTTAAGCCACATCCCAGCTAATTTTTAGTTTAACTAAATGAAGTATGGATAATATTTTTGTAAAATGTATAGACAGTATTTTTGTAACTCAGCTGTTTCACTAGAGGGACTATAATAAAGAAAAATTATTTTAATTTTTTACAAGAATGTTGTTCAATATTTAAATTAATACTGCATAATTTCCTACCTTATTCAAAATATTTTTGCAATTTTAAATTTGTTGCAATTCATGTAAAATGACAAATGACCATTACATTTGTAGATATCCTCATTATATTTTTCTCCGTATTATTATAACATCGTGATAAATAAAAGTGAGCATAGATTTTGAAATTCAGTAATTGGTTAAAGCGTTATTAACATCTATAAGATAAGAAAAATATTTAGCTAATATGCCGATTACTTTTTTAATGTAATTCGATTTTACTTTAAAGGACGTGAAATAATATTTCTATTGATACTATACTTGACAATGTACCCCCCGTGGGGGTAACTTTCCCCAAGGGAAGCTAATGACGTCACGAACAAACAAGTTTGCATCGCGGCTATTTTTACAACAATGATTAAAACTATTAAGTCTCTCATGATCATTGAAAAATAAATAAACCAATTTGTGCATGATTATGTCAAATTTTGTCCTCTGCTGCAATATTAAACAATATAAAATTTTGAATAAATTTCGAAATTTTCGCTCGAACTTTAAAAAATTCTATCTAGTTCTATATATTTCGATAACAAACTCGAATATAAAGTTTCGTGAAAATCCAATAATATTTGTAGCAATACTGCTACAAATATTATTACTATGTGTCTACAAAAAACGGCAAAACAAATCTTCCATTGATCCCTTTCATTTAAAACACCATGTATATATTATGTATCCAAACATAGAAAAAAAACGTATACTAACCGCGAAATCTTATTGGGCTCTTTTGCTGACTCTACTTCCATAAAATCGAGCATCTTCAGCCTTGTCTCACCGACAAGACTGAAGACGCTCGAAAATTTTCATTTCCGGTACTGGGAAGGGCAGTGGGAGAGAAAATCGAACGCAATTTCCCGTCTTGTACAATAAAATAGTTAGATTTATCAGAAAGCCAGTAACAAAGTTAGGATGTTTATAAAAAGAACTTGATAACTTGGTTTATATATATTTTCATAAAATTTATAGAATATGTTTGAGGATAGGATTATAGGTAAGTTGAAGATGTATAACTTGAATTCCGTTTGCTCCGTTTTCCTCTAGTTGGGGATTTTTGAAAAAAATTCGGCTTCCTTTGTTGATAAATTGATATCCTTCTAATTCCTTGATGCAATTTTTTTCACCAATAAAATCATCTAGAGGTGAATCAGTTAGTACGACGTGTTTGTCTTGTTTTTTTTTCTCATGTGCCATTTTTACTTTCCCATACGCAGCATTGAGAAAGTATTGTTTTCACGAAAATTTTGCATTTTGATATTATGATGCCAATATATGTGTAAAGACCTCCTTGAACACGTTTTGACTATTTTTGGAGTGATGTCCGACTGTAGGCCTGTCTGTCTGATGTCTGTGGTAGATTTATTGTGCACACTATAGCTGCTACAAATATTATTGGATTTTCACGAAACTTTATATTCGAGTTTGTTATCGAAATATATAGAACTAGATAGAATTTTTTAAAGTTCGAGCGAAAATTTCGAAATTTATTCAAAATTTTATATTGTTTAATATTGCAGCAGAGGACAAAATTTGACATAATCATGCACAAATAGGTTTATTTATTTCTCAATGATCATGAGAGACTTCATAGTTTTAATCATTGTTGTAAAAATAGCCGCGATACAAACTTGTTTGTTCGTGACGTCATTAGCTTCCCTTGGGGAAAGTTACCCCCACGGGGGGTACATTGTCAAGTATAGTATCAATAGAAATATTTTTTCACGTCCTTTAAAGTGAAATCGAATTACATTAAAAAAGTAATCGGCATATTAGCTAAATATTTTTCTTATCTTATACACGTTAATAACGCTTTGAATAATTACTGAATTTCAGAATCCATACTCACTTTTATTTATCACGATGTTATAATAATATGGAGAAAATATAATGAGATTATCTATAAATGTAATGTTCATTTGTCGTTTTACATGAAATGCTACAAATTTGGTAATAAATCGAATTAAATTTAAAAAGTAATCGGCATATTAGCTAAGTATTTTTCATATCTTATAAACGTTAATAACGTTTTAACCAATTACTGAATTTCAAAATCCATACTAACTTTTATTTATCACGAGGTTATAATAATACAGAGAAAAATATAATAATGATATCTGCAAATGCAATGCTTATTTGTCGTTTTACATGAAATGCAACAAATTTGGTAATAAATCAAATTACATTTAAAAAATAATCGGCATATTAGCTAAATATTTTTGATATCTTATATAGACGTTAATGTGGAAACTTAGATCAAAATTGCTGCAAAACTATAGAAATTCTTTTTGAGCGTCCTTAATCTGACGAAATATTCTCTTCGTATTTTGAGGCTATATATGAACTTGAATTTATTAAGCGATTGAATTTTTCAAACCAAAAGTCTGATCAGGGAAAATTAAATAAGATTGCATGTCTTTAATACCGAAGGGGACGGATGCTCCTCATTAATTATTCATAAAGAACTTAATCATTCGTTTATGCGCAATTAATAAAGTACACGGATAAAAAAAAGATGGTATCAAATGTTCGAAATGCATGTAAGAGACGATAATTAATTCGAAGCTATTTTAAGCTCAATTGAGAAACGCAATTGCACGTACTTGAAGTTGTTCTTAAATATTTAATTTTCGAAATTTCTCGCTAATTTTATATGTAAATGTTACAGTACTTTATATAAATCTCCCTTTTGTAAGCATTCATTGACCTTATAATGAGTATTTTGTTATGAATCGGGCTTATAAAATTGAGATAGAAACACTTGTTAACAAATAAAGTACAAAATATATATTTATAGAAATAGAGCATGAGAAACAAATTCTGTAGAATCTTGAAATTGCGAAAACGTGTTAACCAAAAGTTTTAATCTAGTCGTGACATATACGGAATATGGAATGGCTCCCATGTTTTCCTAAACTATATTTCTGTACTATAGGTGATAAACCCGTCATGCGACAGAGCTCATAAGCATGATACAAAATCTCCCCTTTTATACGTCGCGTCTGTGGTGCTGTCGCTCCCAATGTCATTGGACACAAGCGGATCGCGTAGCTCATTCAAATAGTATTATTGATTATAGTACGACTTAATATTGAGGAATAATTAATATGTATTCTCCTAAAAGAAACGCTGTTAATTTACGATCTCCTTTCAAACCGCATATGTTCCACAAATAGTGAAATTCACTACATTTTGAATGAGAAAATATTACATTTATAACTTCTACAAAGCGACAGGGATTATCGAATAAATTAAATTTAATTTTACATGATATTGAATTTTTATTATATAATGACATTTCAGGAAAAAAAAATCTTATATTATTAGTTAGTTATATTTCCAAAATTATCGCCATATTTGTCACTACTAAATGGAACTTTTATGTTCCATTTTGGCTAGTTTCACTTTTATCATAATGAAATAAAAAGCATTCTTATGAAATGAAGTTTAAAAGTTATTCTTTATTATTAATCACATTTCGATAAATATCTCAATAATTATTTTCAAATAAGGATTATACTAATTTCGGTAATAATTTGGAAGTTTTCAACAGACTTGCCTTAATCTATATGGTCTTCACGACATATTTCATATCCCCGAGGTAAAACAACGTTTGCAAGCAACCGCTGTTAATTGTTAATATTTGAAGATCTTGACCGCTTGATTCAGGCGGCAAATTTGGTGATCTTGAAGACACATTTGACGAAATATTGATTAGCTACTTTCCTTATATACATAATGTATAAGGAAAGAATTGTGACGGGGTCGAAAATTCGAATTCGAGTTTTCGACGGGAGTGCACGTTTAAAGCATCCCTGATCACGAATCAAACATTTTTGAGGTCATGTCTGTCTGTGTCTGTGTGTGTGTGAAACTATGTGTGTGTGTGTGAAACTATGTGTATGTGTGAAGCTATGTGTGTGTGTGTGTGTCAGTGAGTCTGTGGAGACGATATCTCACGAACGAATGGAGCGATTCGAATGAAATTTGGTATAAAAATCACAATCCGTAAATTCTGGAAGCCTATTGTTTTAAATATAATCGAATGTTTAGAACCCTCCTAAATTTTTGAGTGAAATTTTGAAAAATCATCAAGAAATCAAAACCTTTAATAAAGTTACGCAAATAGACATTTCATATGTAATTTTTTTTTAGAAAACGATTGACATAAACTTTAGAACGCTAGCATGAACCGTTCTCGAGATATTGCACATTTTTCAAATAAATTTATCAAAAAATCCTATGAATTAAAAAAAAGATATATTAACAGTTGAGAAACATGTTCACTTTTCATATGTAATATCATGCGATAAATTTTGTGACAATCATTCTCGTAGATCTAGCTATTCCATTCACAAGAAAAGATACTTTGAGTAATACTTTTGTATTTGAACGCCAGTAGTCATTTATCTTCTATAAGAATAACTTATTTCTCCGTCCATAACGCTTGGCGAGATTTTGGCGACGAATTTGATGGAATGTCGCCAACTTGGCGATTTTTTTTTAATGTTGTCAAATTAGCGGAAATCGCGCCAAATGGATAAAAATGACGCTAAATCAATGAAAATGACGAGAATTGACGAAAATTCAATATCTTGGAAAGAATATAAGTATCTCCTATAAGAATAACTTATTTTGTTTGCTGTAAAAGTAGTAAATTCATTGCATTATATAAGGAAAGTCATGTGTTGCCCACATCAGATTTTTTTGTATCCTGCGATTACACCCACATTTTCAGAGGATACGTCATAACAAGATACTATTTTAGTACCACTTATGTATCCATGTTTAAACCATAATTTTAAGCATATAACATCGAATATTTTTTCTATTATTCTCTTCACTCCTTTGACATCAACATTCGCACGTATTAAGTTCAGAGAGAGATCTGATCTTTCAACCAACTTGATATCGAGACCGATCCTTCAGAACTAAATTATTCAGGCATGGAACGAAACTTGGAACCGCCGTAACATATTTTTCACTAATTATTGTAAAGCATTAAGTCGAAATTGGAAATGGTTTAATTTGAAATAAATGAATTTGATATAAATGAATTCGAAGTATTAGGACAAAATAAACACGCAAGACAGTGTGTTGTTCTATTAGTTTTATTTTTCTATTGGTTTTGTTGTTCAAGATAGGCTATTGCACAAATTATTCGTTTATATAATTGTATTACACGCTGGATATCATTTTGGAGGTGTTGTTTCAGTAGAAATATTCATTGATCCTCATCATTCTGAAAGGAAAAAACGGAATAAATATGCGAAAATACAAACTAATATACTCTACATTCACTCAGTAATGATTATTTCATAATATATATGCAGCCGAGATTGAATAGCATAGAAAGCATCCTAAACCATGGTATTTCTTGGTGATTCTTCCTCATGGTTTGATATCGATGTGCAATTTTAAGAAAGAAAGCCAAGCATACGTCTCTTCATTCTATTAATAACGCAATGCATTTATATAAATAACGCATACAGTGACATTGAATAAAATTATTTTCATAAGGGAATTGACTGCGCATACAATGAAGAACCATAGCTTCTCTTGTAAAAGTGGAGTTTCAAAACAGGACACTTTTGTGTGAAGTTCAGGATCTGCGATGCTCCAATAACTCGCTTTTGTGCTCCAGGATACAGACATGGTGCCAATGCGATACGTTACGAAAAGTCTTGCTTCGTACAAGCCAATGAAGTGCACGCTATCTGATAAATCACCATCCAGGGCCCTCAGTAATAAAATATTTGATGTGGGCAGCACATGACTTTCCCTACAGACTCAAATTCATATTTTCTTTATTTCTTTAATAATTCATTAGATTGAGTTTAATTGAACCAAATAAAACTAAATTTGCATTTTTAATTCAATTTTTGTTTTTATTTGGTAATTGGATATTTTTTCGAAATCGGCATAACAAAAATGCAAGAAATCTCAAATATCTTGACAACGGTTAGTCCTAAAGTATAATGGAGTGTGTTATATTATTTTCCTCTTCCAAAATTGAGTATAAAACAAGAATATAATTGATACATTTGAACATACACTGCTTAGTCTTTTTTTTTAGATTTTGGCGATTTTGGCGTGCCATTTCGTAAAAAAAGGCGGGTTGTTCTTCTCCAAATCGTACCAAAATCTAATCAGCACCAGAGTATCCCGCAAGTAACTTATCTACCAAATTTTGTGAAATTTAGTCAATTAGTATTTTAGCTAGAGCGGATAAATGAAATTTTTACATGCCATTTCGCAAAACAAGACGGGTTCTGTTTTTACGAATCATGACAAAACTAATCAGCACCAGGGTCACATCCAAGAGACTTACCTACCAAATTTTATGAAATTCGGTCCATTAGTTTTTGAGTTAGAGTGGGTACATACATTGCACACACACACAGACAGACACACAGACAGACACACAAACAGACACACACACAGATGTCAGGCTAAAAATAGTTTTTCGTATTTTAGAGGTCTCGAAAAGTGTGTAGATCCGTCGAAAACTCTAGTTGCGATTTTCGACATGATTTCAATACTTTCCCTATACACTACCATGTATTGCAGGGAAAGTAAAAAATCCGCCCCTACCATGGACTCATGAAGTTTTCATTATGTTACCATTCCTTACAGAGATTTTGATGTGTATACGGTGTTCAAGTGAAAACGATATTTGACTCAAGCGATACAACGGCTGCCCGTTGCTAATGTTGCTATCACCAATAGTGCTCATATTACATATAGAACATCCAAAGTTCACTATGGTGAGCTACAAATTATTTACTTCTCTCACATTCCTTTCAAAATTAGCTGTCTTTCCCTCGAGACGGACAAAATACTGATAAGCTATTTTGGGAACTATTGAATTTGGAATGTGATTAAACATAATAAAAGTAAGAGATAACGAATAAGCCCGACTATAAATAAAGTTTATTGCAAAAATTGTAAATGAAATTTATTTATTCAAAGTGAAGAATTGGGTTGCGGTATGTTGACCCTAGACCTGTCCTTTTATTATTATACATATTAGTTTTATTATTATACATACCGTACAAAGTATTTGCGCTTTATGCATCTGCAAAATTTTAACAATAAGATTCTGATAATAATAATTTAATTGGATAAGTTTTTCATTTGTTCTTTGTCTGAGACTTATGTCTATATTTTCTGCGACACGCCAAAGTCTATTAGCTTCATTTGTCATTCATTAACTTTATCAACAGTTTCATTGCCACACTCTGCCCTTTTACGGGTATTGTAACAAATTACGTAATAATTAATTCCCGTTTTAAAGACATCTCGACATATTCAATCGTTTTGACTTATAATATATACATATATCTACAAAAATATGCTGTTGCAAAAGCAATCCGTGGTTATGGCTCATAAAATTCATATCAGCACGTAAGGAATGATCAGGCACACATTGATTCCACTTAGTTTCATATATGAGAACGCCATGAGGTTAAATAACCCAAAATACCTTCTTTTGCGTTGTCATGTGTTAAAAATATAGAAACAAAGCTGGATATTTGATTCCATTTCCATTATCTTACAAAAGTGGTTATTATATTAATTATATTATACCTAATTTATTTAGTGGTTATTACACCTAATTTCACGCTGTCGCGTGTTAAAAATCTTCTCTTTTATATATCTATAACATGCTTGTTGCCATTCAGCAAACTATAATAACGTGAATAAATTACTCGTACTCGATATTATGCTGTTTTGATATGTTTGTTCCCTTGCAGTGGTCAACTGACAAGTGGGGATTTTATGTAACACAAACGTAATGAAATGCTCTAAATTTTGAAACGCCGTATATAAAGAGGTTCCGTGACTATAAAATGCTCTTGTTGCATCACAGCTTTTCGATCATTTTGGATAACAAAAATAGTGACAAGTGATTTCAGTGCTTGCTAAAAGCTAGAATAATTTACAAAGGAAAGTAATGTTTTTCTTTTGCACTTTTGACTGTTAGACTTTTCTGTAAAAGTAGTTTAACATTTTTAATATAAATGTCTTAATACCTATACATTTTAACATGTTGTTTTACTTCAGAAACCCTTATTTAATTTTATTCCTAAGTTAATTTGAACTGTAAAGTAATTTTTATCAACTCTCCATATCCCCCACGTCTTAATTATATTGTATTAATGTTCGAATTTCCATGGTGGAAGGTGCGGAGTTTAATTTCTGTAAAATATCATAAAATGCACAATGCCTTGATATTCTAGCAAGAAAAACTTTATTCTATATTTTACCGAAAAACGAACATTTTTAATGGCGAACATAAATTTTCATATTTTAATTACTTTAAAGAGTAAATGAATTTTCAAACATTTAATGAACCCTTTCGTGTTTGAATTTTTAATTATCTATCCTATTAAATCAATTATTGAATATTTGAGAAATTATAATTAACGTAATTGTATTTTTATTAAATCAATTACTTATTAAATCAATTATTGAATGTTTGAGAAATTATAATTAAAGTAATTGTATTTTTATTTTATATAAAGTAATATTCAAGATTTTATAAAATAATATTGCACTATTATATTCTGCTGTTGTTGTCTGACATTATTCAAAACTTTCATTTTAATTAAATAGATTGTGTTAATATTTTTACTTAATGCAATCTGACTATTAAATAAGTTTAAATATGCAATTTTATTTTAACACAAAATCAAATGTGCATAAAATTATAATTGAGTAAAAATTAATCTCACTCTCTTGAGGCAGGAAAATATCTTGAGAAACTACCTAAATTTATTAAATCGTTTCTTCTTACGATGCTGAAATAAAAACTGCATTTTAAAATAAATTTTAAAGCTAAAAGTTTACTTAAAAGCAGGTACTTAATTAAATTACCAAACAGTAATACAAATAAACATGGACGAGCCAGAACGTTATGATAAGTAACCATTAGTTACGAACAGAACGTTATGATCAGTTACGATCAGTTAAGATCAGAACGTTATCATCACATTTACGATCAGAACATTATGATCAGTTACGATTAAAACGTTATGATCAGTTGCGATTAGAAATGTTATGATCAGTTACGATCAGAACGTTATGATCAGTAACGATCAGTTAAGATCAGAACGTTATGATAATTATTTTATGCGAAACAAACACAGGTAAAATACGCGCATGTCAAGTTCATGAAACGGTTAAAAACACCTTTTGTACAGCTCATCACTTTGTATGTGGTCTTAATATTCTGGCTCATCGGTGTACAGACACTAATTGCAAATAATTTAAATGCGCTTTGCATACACTGCTTCTTTCTATGTACGATAGAGAAAATTCTATATTGATATCGTTTTAATGTATAAAAAATCTGATGTGGGCAACACATGACTTTCCTTATATAATGTACTGTATTTACTACTTTTACAGTAAAAAAAATATGTTTTTCTTATAGTAGATATTTATATTCTTTCCAAGATATTGAATTTTCGAGTATTAGTCGTCATTTCCATTGATTTAGCGTCATTTTCATTCATTTGGAGAGATTTTCGTTAATTTGGCAACATTTCAAAAAGTCGCCAAGTTGGCGACATTCCGCCAAATTCGTCGCCAAAATCTCACCAAGAATTATGGACGAAGAAATAAGTTATTCTTACAACAGACAAATGACTATTGGCATTCAAATACAAACGTATTACTCAAAGTATCTTTTTTCATGAATGGAACGAGCTAGATCCACGAGAATGATGTCACCCAATTTATCGTATGGTATTACATATGAAAAGTGAACATGTTTCTCAATAGGAAATATTTTTTTTTATTTTATGACTTTTTGATAATTTTTTTTAAAAATGCGCAATATCTCGAGAACGGTTCATGTTAGCGTTCTAAAATTTATGCCAATCATTTTCTAATGAAAAATTACATAAGAAATGTCTATTTACGTAACTTTATTAGTGGTTTTGATTTTTTGACGATTTTTTCAAAATTTCATTCGAAAATTTAGGGGTGTTCTGAACATTCGATTGCGTATAAAAACAATAGGCTTCCAGTGTTTACGGATTGTGATTTTTGTACCAAATTTGGTTCGAATCGGTCCATTCGTTCGTCAGTTATCGTCTCCACAGACTCACTGACACACACACACACACACACACACACACACACACACACACACACAGACATCACTTCAAAAATGTTTGATTCGTGATCAGGGATGCTTGAAACGTGCTCTCCCGTCGAAAACTCGAATTCGAATTTTCGACCCCGTCACAATACTTTCCTTATAAATTATGTATATAAGGAAAGTAAAAATAGGATGAACCCATCACGTTAAAAACATGGGTAACCATGCCGGAGACACTGTGGAATCTGACTGTACTTTTAAATATTGGCGCATTATAAATCAGTACGTAACGGTTTAAATAATTATGATAGAAGTTTTAAAATTATATATCAACTAAGCTCAATGAGATGCTTAAAATGCAAACTGATATCTTTCACTTAGTTCAGCTATAAAAAAAAAAGAAAAATCTGGACGTGGGCAGGACTTTCCCCAGAGTTCAATTCAATTTCTTTCTTTCTTTCATAATTCATTAAATTGTACAAAATAACACGAATAATTATAAGCAATTTTACCAAATTTACAGTTTTAATTCAATTTTCATTTCCATATGACGATTAGACGTATTTTTAAAGGCGACGTGGCAAAAATGAGAAATACTACAATATCTCGAGAACTGATAGGCCTAGATTTATTGGGTTGACCTTGTTCTTTTAGTCGTCAAAAATTATGTATAAAATAAGATATATGCGAAATACTACAATATCTCGAGAACTGTTAGGCCTAGATTTATGGGGTTGACCTTGTTCTTTTAGTCGTCAAAAATTATGTATAAAATAAGATACACATGGCATATGTAGTCTTTTATTTTTGATAGAGACCTTCTTGCGGTTCATTTCATACACACAAAAAGAGGCAGGTTTTTTTTAATCATACCAAAATCGATTCAGAGCCGCGATAAACCTCGAGTCACTTATCTACCACAATTTGTTAAATTTGGTCCATTAGTATTTCAGTTAGAGTGGTTAAATTTCACAGACAGACACACATACAGACGTCACGCTGAAAACAGATTTTTTGAGCTGTAGAGCGCTCAAAACGTGTAGATTTGTCGAAAACTCGAGTTGCGGTTTTCGACACGATTCCTTAACTTTCACTATACATATATTACCATGTATTGTACTGAAAGTCAGAAATGCTCATTATTCTTGTGTACTTCTTCAGCGATAGATTCTTCATTAATAGAAATTAACAACTCCTTAACCATGGAATATTTTAATACGCATTTCCTCTACTATCTAAACAAGAAAGATCAGTCATACATAAAGCATTGATTATGAAACACTTTCCAACTCTAATGGAATTTTATTTAAACATCTCTACAATGCGATACATTCAGCACTGATATATTTTAAATTGCTACAGTACTACAATAATGTATTATACTTGAAAACTTAAAACTTAGATATAGCAGATATCGAAAAAATGAACTTTATTCAAATGACGTCATCGAAATATAAATCATCTGGCTCTCTATGTAAAAGCAATGAATATTTCATTCATATAACTTTTATTCCAGACTCCAGAATTAAATAATTTTGCTTTAAAAAATTCAGAAATTCTTATACAACTCAAGATACAGTCACTTGCTTACATTCTGCATGCATTAAGGTTAGGTTTCGTTGTCGAAATAATCAAAGTTTAATGATCATTTGAACTTCTCAAGTATTGTAATTGCATTGGCATAGAATATATGTACAGAAAATGCACAAAAATAAAGCGGTTTTAGGATGGATGCAAAACTAAATATAAATTTAAAAGAATTTTAAAAATCACGATTTTTACACTATGAAAAAAAGATGGATACCATATTTTATTTTAAAGTGGGTCACGTGATCTCTTCATATAATATGGGTATAATTATTATTTTAATTTTATGTTCATTTAAAAGTCTACCGAACATAGTTTGCTGAATTTTTTTTATATATTTTATGGTATAATTTGAATATTTCCTAAAATGTTCGAAACAATTTGTGAATTTTAAATTTGCTTAAAATTGGCTGATATTATTCATTTACATTCCCATAGGTCCCACAGACCGTCTCAAAATCATACTAAAATTTAATTTTGATAAAGCCATCTTTAAGGCAGTTATCGTGCGAACGGACGGAGATACTGACAGACGGACAGAATTAACAAAGTCATAAACACTTTTCAACTGTGTTGGAAAGTGCTGAAAATGAAATTTCAGCGAAACTGTAAAATAGCAGATATCGTAAAACTACGAATGTTGTCCTTTACTTGAAAATATCCATAGCTAAAGGATAATCACTATTTATAAGTTTCTTTGTGCTACAATATGATACAGTGGAATTTATTTCCCTTATCGACACCATTTAGTAAAAAAACTGAAAATAAAACTTACTTTTGGTAAATCATCATATTGATCACCAGCGTTTTGACTAGAATCATCATACTCTCCGGGAAGATGTTCTATGGTAGTATCGGGAGTAGGCTGCCAGAAATATTGAAATATGTTTAGAGTGATATTAATTATAATTTATATTGAAGACCCCAGACCGTACGATTCACCCAACGATTTAGAGTAATTAAATGTACGGTCGGGAAAGTATTATAATTTATATTATAATTTTTATAGCTCTGCAGGGGGATATACATTTTCAGATTCAATATTTGCAGTAAACGAGATTTTTGGATAAACTTCAGTTAATTCAAAGATAACAAAAAAGTAGACAGCAGAAACAATTCTTAAGTTATTAAAGGGCATCGTAAAATTTTACGGAAGCATGAACTATGTAATTATAAAATTACTTTGGTGTCTAGTGTGAATTCTTTTGGCATTATCCCAAAGACCGGTACGGTCTTGAATTTGGCGACTTTTCTGGCACCCGATGTTGAGACAGTTGCCATAGTATCCAACCAACTCGCCAGGTTACCATGATTATGAAGAGTTAAAGAGTTACCAAATGTCGCAACATAGCACTCCGCTTATCGCCGATTTGGGGCGATAAAAAAACACACGACCGTACCGGTCTGGGATTTAGCCATTCTTTTTTATGTTATCCTAAATTAATTGAGCTTTTAAATTCACGATTAATTATTCATAATTTGTACAGTATGGTTCATTTCAGTATAATTTATTTTTACTAATTCTTAACTTCCTTAATGTCAAAAATATCTTTTATGATGCCATTAATCTCTTTGGAATATTTACTGTAGAATTAATTTAAATTTGCTCTTGATATTTATGTAATAATGTGTTCTCATATTGAATGTTTTTAGTATAATGTTTTCCTGGCAATGTAACAAATCTTAAGTCACACGTGCCTCCTGGGTGTTGCGCAATCAGTAATATTCTTGTTTTGTGTTTATTTTATTTAATTGTTTTCTACCTTTGTATCATTGTGAAATACCAGTTATGTAATGAATTGATTTCTAATAAAGCCATATGTAACAATATATTATAATTTATCAACTATTCTATTTGCAACATTGGCCATAATTAAAATATTTCTCTTTAAACCCTTCTGCAGAAGTACATTGGCTGAGCCACCTGGATTGGAGGTTTAAAGGGATTTGGGGGCACAATGTAAAGCAAGTTTGTAGGGGCGCTAGTTTGTAAAGAAACAAGAAAAGGATAAAAGGGATAATTTAGTTTCATCACTCTGGGGACGGGATACGTAGTTGTCCGTTTTCTAAAATTATCGTTGAAACTGGTATACGCAGATCAACATTTTTCAACTAGTTATTAATTTCCTTGAAGTCTTTGCATTCTGTCTGCGACTATTCCCTAGTCTACGGCATAAACAGTTCAAAAAGTTCATAATGGCGCCCTGCGTGGAGATCGCAACACCTTTGGCATTAAAACAATTATTACTTATTTATATGTTCATTTTTAGCCAACAATCACGTTGTTGAAATGTTAAAACTTTATTTTTTCAATTAAGATAGAGATTTTAAATTTTGTGAACATGTGTTTCATTGAGAATTTGATAGAATTGTGCATGGATTTAACAATTAAGATTTGTAGATAGTTCTTAAAAAACATATCGAACTAAGAACTGTTTAAATGTTCTCATTTTGTCACTATAGGTGAGAGTAAAAAATTATAATAAATTTAGTATCAGAAGCATCTAAAAATCGATGCACAAGTTTGTGTAGTATATTTCATGGAATGTAAAAGAAAAGTTTTTAGTGAAAATACTAAAATTTAAAAAATCTGATGTGGGCAGCACATTACTTTCCCTGTAGACCCAAATTCATTTTTTCTTTATTTCTTTAATAATTCATTAAATTAAGTTTAATTGCACAAAATACAACTAAATTTGTATTTTTAATTCAATTTCGGTTTTATTTGGTAATTGGACATTTTTCCAAAAGTAGCATAACTAAATGCGAAAAATCTCAAATATCTCGTGAACGGTTAGTCCTAGAGTATTAGAGTGGTTCATATTCTTTTCCTCATCAAAAATTACGTATAAAACAAGCATTTAATTGATATATTTGAACATACGTAGCTTTTTTGTAGGTTTTGGAGAATTTTGAGGGCCGTTTCGTAAAAAACGGCAGGTTGTTCTTTACCGAATAATATCCAAATCTAATTATCACAAGAGTAGTAACTTATCTACCAAATTTTGTGAAATTTGGTCAATTAGTATTTTAACTAGAGTAGTATTTTAGCTTAATAATTTTGCGGACCATTTTGCAAAAAAGGCGGGTTATATTTTGACGAATCATACCAAAAACTAATCAGCACCAGGATCACATCCAAGTGACTTACCTACCAAATTTTATGAAATTCGGTCTATTAGTTTTTGAGTTAGAGTGGATATATACATTGCACAGACAGACAGACAGACAGACAGACACACATACGTCACGCTAAAAATAGTGTTTTGGTATTCTAGAGTTCTCGAAACATGTAGATCCGTCGAAAACTCGAGTTGCGATTTTCGACATGATTCCAATACTTTCCCTATATATTGTGGTGAGGTGAATTTTACACATAAATACAATAAACTTAAACACATAAATACATTAAAGATACTCACCAAATAGTTCCACCAGGCTCAAGCGCGTTAAAGTATAGTGGGGTCCGATTTGACCAAAGTACATTGCGTTTACTACAACAAAATAATCACTCCCATTTTTGTGGCCAACTACAATTTATTTATAGAACACATGAAATCTCAATTTTAAACATTAATATACAAATACACAATTACAAAAGAGTTCCCAAATTACCGAAACTTGACCTCGGGGTGCACAGTTTATTTTGCATTAATTTGCATATTTATAAAAATCCAAATTTGTAATTAAATTACTTTTGTTAAGAACACAATATATATATATTCGAGTTTGCAAAAAAAAAACACCCATTTAGCATAACCTTGCCCTCACACTATTGGATTACATCAGTTACTTGAACATTCATGTACACATTTTAAAATCAATATATAATTTCCATACCTTCATACATAGGACTCTCACTGAGTGCTGTAGCTGACCTCTGCACGTAGGAAAGGGTGGCACAATTAATTGAATGTTTAGTTCAATTATTTGAATAGTTCATGGGAACACTGCCAGTCTGATTACACAGTTGCCTGTCATCAGGTGACGAAAATTTTTGCCAAGTATTTTTTGGAGATGGGCACACCGTCCACTTTCCTTCTCCTCCTCTTAATTTTGGCTTCCGTCCCAGCGGCTCTTGAGTGAGCATGCGTACAGGTTTTACCTAACGAGAGGAGATCAGATACTTTATTTGTAGAGATTGGCTGCTGCTTAGGAGCCCTGGATTGATGCTCCGCAAATATTCCGTGCACACAGTATTTACGTAACCACGGCTTAAATGCAGCTAAAGGAGCAAAGGTCCTACACCGCGCCGTTTTGGTGGTAGAGCTGAGTGTACTGCAACCAATTAAAACATGACGACCTTCTTCCATTTTCTGGTCGAACTGCCCGAAAAAAAAATGCGCCCTCGCGTTGAGTTAGGCTCAGCTCATCTTGGCTACGAGTCGCCTTCTACACCGGACTCACTACGTCGGCTCCTCGGCAAAAGCATTGCCGCCCGAGATAGGGACCGCGGATGCCGGCTCAGAGATGCATCAAAAATACATGCCGGGTCGGGCTACACCGAAATACAAGTGCCCCGCACTTGGAGTGCTCTCTACTCGAGCTCAGAAAAGCAACTAACTATTTTTTACATTTCTAAAACTTTCAAACTTTACAAACAAGGGGAAAGACACAAAACAGGGAGGAAATCCCCCCCACTCTCATTCGCTGTTCCCAAACGCTATAAAAAAGGAGGAGGTCCAAAAATGCTTCACCATTGGTCTAGAAGCGACGCTCATTTTTTTATGCATTCCACTAAAATACAAGAACCAGAGGGCATACAAAACCAGGGTGGTCCAAAATACCGGACACCGACGCGCGCCACACCTGACAGGGCTATAAATTTTCAAAGATTTGTAGCTCAACTTTGACATTTTGCTGCAATTAAATCTCTGAATATTTACAATCCATGTCAGTGCGCACACAACCCAACGGCGCCAAAAAATCCCAATTCCGTCTGTGCAAAGGCCTAGCTATAAACATAAATCACAAAACATAGTATACATTTCAATATATTTACACCATTCCCTTTTTTCCCAGGGTTATGTATCAAAATATGTGAAAATATTGTCACATATATTACCATGTATTGCAGGGAAAGTAAAAAGTGGCAGGAATTTAAATTTTTTTTAAAGAAATTAAAATTTTAATTAAACATCTAGTTCAATAAATTATTTGTCAAATATTCTTTATAATTTAATGCAAAAATATAATGCAACCACAAATTTCATCATAATATTAAAAATAAGAAAAATATTGATAGGATACTGTGTTCCCTTTGCAGTTTATATTAAGACATAATGTATGTATAACAAAATAATAAAACTCTCTACATTAAAAAGTGACTGTGTCTGTAACATTAAAGTGTCGCGATAACTTGAGGGCTAAGTGTAAGGGGTGTGTGTGTAAATAAGGCGCAATATTTTTAATAGTTTGGGAGTCGTAACAAAACAAAGCTCCGCCACTGCAGAGGCATATATTGTCCGAAATAAATTTAATAAGAATTTCCCTCAAAGCATGAGTAAATAATCTGATGTGGGTAACACATGACTTTCCTTATATAATGTAATGAATTTACTACTTTTACAGTAAAAAAATAGGTTTTTCTTATAGTAGATACTAATATTCTTTCCAAGATATTGAATTTTCGACAATCAGTCGTCATTTCCATTGATTTAGCGTCATTTTTATCCATTTGGCGATATTTTCGTTAATTTGGCAACATTTCAAAAAATTGCCAAGTTGGCGACATTCCGCCAAATTCGTCGCCAAAATCTCGCCAAGCGTTATGGACGAAGAAATAAGTTGTTCTTACAGCAGATAAATGACTATTGGCGTTCAAATACAAAAGTATTACTCAAAGTATATTTTTTCATGAATGGAACGAGCTAGATCCACGAGAATGATGTCACCCAATTTATCGCATGGTATTACATATGAAAAGGGAACATATTTCTCAATAGGAAATATTTTTTTTTATTTTATATGATTTTTTGATTATTGCTTTGAAAAATGTACAAGATCTCGAGAACGGTTCATGTTAGCGTTTTAAAATGTATGTCAATCGTTTTCTAATGAAAAATTACATAACAAATGTCTATTTCTGTAACTTTATTAGAGGTTTTGATTTTTTGACGATTTTTTCAAAATTTCATTTGAAAATTTAGAGGGGTTCTGAACATTCGATTGCGTATAAAAACGATAGGATTCCAGTGTTTATGGATTGTAATTTTTGTACCAAATTTCGTTCGAATCGGTCCATTCGTTCATCAGTTATCGTCTCCACAGGCTTACTGACACATACACACAGATATCCCTCAAAAATGTTCGATTCGTGATCAGGGATGTTTGAAACGTGCTCTCCCGTCGAAAACTCGAATTGTAATTTTCGACCCCGTCACAATACTTTCCTTATACATTATTGTATATAAGGAAAGTAATAGGGATTTACATAAAATATTAAACATTTTTTTATATTACTTATTTTTATGTAACCAAACTGTGCCATATAGAAAAAGACAAAAATATGCCACTTGCATTTGTAAATTCGGGACGGAGATCATCAGATTTTATATCTAAATCAGCATCCTCCCCTGTAGCCAAATCTGGGGCAATAGTAGGATTAGCCTATTAAAGAAAAGTTGTGTTTATTTGAATAAATTGTATGGAAATGGAGGATAAGCAATGTCTATATAAACAAGAAAGATCAATCATGCTTAAAGCTTTGATTATGAAACACTTTCCAACTTCAAAGCAAAGGTCTCATAGGGCTCAATGTATTTCATTTTTTCAACTCGGGTTCAATCCAAAACTAATTGGGTGATATTATTCATTTATATTCCCATAGGTCCTACAGACCGTCTGAACAACATACCAAAATATCATTTTGATTAAGTCATTTTTACGGCAGTTATCGTGCTAACGGGCAGACAGACAGACAGACAGACAGGCAGACAGACAGAATGAACAAAGTCATAAACACTTTTCAACGTTGTTGTGAAGTGTTAAAAATGTTGAAAGTAAGGTAGGAAATAAGACTACGTTAATGAAATCGTCCTCCCATTAATTATCAAAAGTTACACTTTTTAAATTTTTATACGACCGTCTTCGACAAATTTGGTCAATCAGAAATTTTTTATTTTTAATGCAACAAGATCATTAAAAAAACCGCATATCTGTAACTTTAAAATCAACTGAATTATGATAAGAGAAAAAAATCTGACTTATGTCACTTTTACGTACCATGTGAAAGGCTGTTTCATCAGTGAAAATAGGGATCATAAACAAATTGACGTTGAAAATTCTTTAGATCAAAAATACTTTAATACGTGTCAAAATTTTTTGTCACAAATTCATCTAAATAAAGCATTACAAAGATGGAGATCATATAAAACAGTGGTAATCACTACGCGGTTGGGTATCCTATGTAATATTATCCAGTTTTATTTTTTTACTTTCCTTATATACATAATGTATAAGGAAAGTATTGAAACGGGGTCGAAAATTCGAATTCGAGTTTTCTAAGGGAGAGCACATTTCAAGCATCCCTGATCACGAAACAATCATTTTTGAAGTGATGTCTGTGTGTGTGTGTGTGTGTTTGTGAAAGTATGTGTGTGTATGTGTGTGTCAGTGAGCCTGTGGAGACGATAACTGACGAATGACTGGACCGATTCGAACCAAATTTGGTACAAAAATCACAATCCGTAAACACTGGAAGCCTATTGTTTTTATACGTAATCGAATGCTCAGAAACCCCTAAATTTTCGAATAAAATTTTGAAAAAATCGTCAAGAAATCAAAACCACTTATAAAGTTTCGCAAATAGACATGCCTTATGTCATTTTGCATTAGGAAACTTTTGACATAAATTTTAGAACGCTAACATGAACCCTTCTCGAGATATTGCACATTTTTCAAAAAAATTATCAAAAAGTCATATAAAATGAAAAAAACAATATTTCCTATTGAGAAACATGTTCACTTTTCATATGTTATACCATGCGATAAAATGGGTGACATCATTCTCGTGGATCTAGCTCGTTCCATTCATGAAAAAAGATACTTTGAGTAATACTTTTGTATTTGAACGCCAATAGTCATTTATCTGCTGTAAGAAAAACTTATTTCTTCGTCCATAACGCTTGGCGAGATTTTGGGGACGAATTAGGCGGAATGTCGCCAACTTTGCGACTTTTTGAAATGTTGCCAAATTAACGAAAATTTCACCAAATGGATAAAAATGACGCTAAATCAATGAAAATGACGACTAATTGTCGAAAATTCAATATCTTGAAAAGAATATTAGTATCTACTATAAGAAAAACCTATTTTTTTTACTGTAAAAGTAGTAAATTCATTACATTACATAAGGAAAGTCATGTGTTGCGTACATCAGATTTTTTTATATGTCACAAATTTACATTTCTAATTTGATATATGGTCCCCATTCACAATGTCCAGTTTTCAATTAAATATAGCTCGTTCAATTTTAAAGATACAAATATGCGGTTTTCTTTATGATCCTGTAGCCTTAAAAATAAAATTTTTTGATTGATCAAATTTGTTTAAGTGGGTCGTATAAAAATTTAAAAAGTGTAAGTTTTTGAAAATTAATGGGGGGACTATTTCATTAACGTAGTCTTATTTCCTACCTTACTTTCAACATTTTTGCAATTTACATTGCCCACTTATCTCCAACAGGTAAAGAATTAAAGAGTGCATCAATCTTTTTGGGACACCCTGTATAAATAAATGTGCAAGGAATTTATTTATAGCAAAATATAGAAGTAGGGTATATTGAAGAAATAATTTAATTAACACTTACATTTATGTGTTCAAAATTTTCTTTCTCAAAGATGTCGTATTCAATTTCTTGGAATACATCATCCATTGACTCCAACAAATCGTCCTGTCAAATGTAAAATAAATGATAATAATAAACTTCATGGTAAAATATCAATATTATATTTGATAAATTATCATCATTATAAGTATCTTTAGCAATGCCCAGTGGGTTATTTAATTCCGTACAATTGTAAAATATTTTATAAAATATCTACAATATTATATCTTATGACATTTGATGCACGCTATAAAATATCCGTTGTTGAAAGATTGTACAAATTATAATTTCCAGCCACAACTAGAATCTGTTGACATTCCTTCTGCTAACGAGATTACCTAAACTCAGACTTATTACTTTCCTTATATACATAATGTATAAGGAAAGTGTTGTGACGGGGTCGAAAATTCGATTTCGAGTTTTCGGCGGAAGAGCACGTTTCAAGCATCCCTGAGCACGAATCGGACATTTTTGAGATGATCTCTGTGTGTGTGTATGTGTGTGTGTGTGTGTGTGTGTGTGTGTATGTGTGTGTGTGTGTGTGTGTGGTGTATGTGTGTGTGTGGTTTGTGTGTGTGTGCGTGCGTGTGTGTGGATTGTTTGTGTGTGCATTTGTGTATATGTGTGTGGTATGTGCGTACGAGTGTGCGTGTGTGCGTGTAGTGTATGTGTGTTGTGTATGTATGTGTGTGCGTGGTGTGTGTGCGTGGTGTGTGTGGTGTGTGTGTGTGTGTGTGAGTGTTTGTGTGTGTGGTGTGTGTGTGTGTTTGTGTGTGTGTGTGTGGTGTGTGTGTGTGTGTGTTTGTGTGTGTGGTGTGTGTGTGTGTGTTTGTGTGTGTGGTGTGTGTTTGTGTGTGGTGTGTGTGTGTGTGTGTGTGGTGTGTGTGTGTATGTGTGTGGTGTATGTGTGTGTGTGGTTTGTGTGTGTGTGGTTTGTGTATGTGTGTGCGTGACTGTGTGCGGATTGTTTGTGTGTGCGTGTGTGTATATGTGTGTGTGCGTGTATGTGTGTGTGTGTGTGTGTGCGTGCGTGCGTGCGTGTGTGTATATGTGTGTGTGTGCGTGTATGTGTGTGTGTGTGTGTGTGCGTGCGTGCGTGTGTATGGATTGTTTGTGTGTGCGTGTGTGTATGTGGTATGTGCGTACGAGTGTGCGTGTGTGTATGTGGTATGTGCGTACGAGTGTGCGTGTGGTATGTGTGTGTGTGTCAGTGTGTCTGTGGAGACCATAACTGACGAATGAATGAACCGACTCGAACGAAATTTGGTACAAAAATGGCAATCCGTGAATACTGAGAGTCTGTTGTTTTATACGCAATCGAATGTTCAGAACCTCCTAAATTTTCGAGAGAAATTTTGAAAAAATCATCAAAAAAATCAAAACCTCTAATAAAGTTACGCAAATAGACATTTCATATGTTAATTTTTCATTAGAAAACGATGAACATAAATTTTTGAACGCTAACATGAACCGTTCTTGAGATATTGCACATTTTTCAAAGAAAATTATCAAAAAATTATATAAAAAAAGAAAAAATTTTGCCTATAAAGAAACATGTTCACTTTTCATATGTAATATCATGCGATAAATTTAAAGACATCGTTCTCGTGGATCTAGCTCGTTCTTTTCATGAAAAAATATACTTTGATTAATACTTTTGAATTTGAACTCCAATATTCATTTATCTGCTATGAAAATAAATTATTTCTCCTTCCATAACGCTTGGCGAGATTTTGGCGACGAATTTGGCGGAATGTCGCCAAATAGGCAACTTTTTTAAATGTTAACAAATCAAAGAAAATTTCTTCAAATGAATAAAAATGAAGCTAAATCAATAAAAATAACGACTATTTGAAGAAAATTTATTACCTTTGAAAAAATATAAGTATATACTATAAGAATAACCTATTTTGTTTTTATTGTAAAAGTTGTAAATACATTGCATTACAAAAGGAAATTCATGTGCTGCCCATATCAGATTCTTTAAATGAAATCAAATTTGACAGAATGAAATAATGCGAGATAAACAGTTCATAAGTGCATAAGAGAAATTAGATTTAGCGATGACGAAAAGATTGCGAGCACGTCAAATTTAAGAATCTTTTTAAAAAATTTGAAAAGAAGAGGCAGAAACGCATAGACTGCAAATTAAGAAGGGATCTCTACAGCAATCTTAATTCCATCCCCAAATTGATGAAAATCACGCCAAATGCGAGGTAACGGTTTACAAATTTTGAATTCCGTGTGACAGACATACCTTCAACTTTTAAATAAATAATTTACACAACTTGTTTGTCAAAAGTTTGGCCTTGAGCCTTGTTTATCGGCAAGGCATAAGCTAATTGGACGGGAAATTGGCGACAATACAGCATAAATGGTACTATCGCAGACTTCCTTTACATTTTTAATTCCTTTTCATTCACCATGAATATTTGTTATACATATAAGATACAATTTGAAATGCAATTAATTACTTAACAAAAATCAAACTTCTACAAAGCATGGGAAAATATATAGTTACGATTCTTGAAATGTATAGCATTGTAGTAAAAGTTGAATTCGTAATTGTTGAATTTTACAAAAACACAAAGTTTCACAAGCATTGTTGCTAAGAACAAATAGAACATTTCTCAATCATTATTGTCATGAACAATTACAAATCATTGTTGAAAACGCTGTTGCCATTTAAAAAAAACATTTATTTAATTAAAGCTCTAAACTATTAATGTTTTTTGAATAGTTAAAAATCTAAATATTACTTATTTGAGAGCCAACATCATTTTTAAGAATGAAAGATTGAAATTTGAAGAAACAACAAAGAAATTAAAATGGGTGTCGACACATGGCAATGCATTATAAATCCCCATGCCAGATTGCATATCATTTGATGCCATAGGTCCAGCGTTAGCTCTGACACAAAATTTCTCTATTTAAAAAGGATTTGGACAGTGACTACATCATGCATTTTTACTTTCTTTATATACATAGTATAATGTATAAGGAAAGTATTGTGACGGGGTTGAAAATTCGAATTCCTGTTTTCGACGGGGCAGCAGGTTTTAAGAATCCCTGATCACGATACGAACATTTTTTAGGTGATTTCTCGCTCGCTCTGTGTGTGTGTGTGTTTGTATGTGGTGTATGTGTGTGTGATGCATGTGTGTGGTGCATGTGTGTGCGTGTGGTGTATGTGAGTGTGTGTGGTGTATGTGTGTGGTATATGTGTCTGTGTGTGTGTGTGTGTGTGTGTGTGTCTGTGTGTGTGTGTGTGTGTGTGTGTGTGTGTGTGTGTGTGTGTGTGTGTGTGTGGAGACGCCTTTCATCAGTGGGTACATGAATAGTAAAAACATGGTATTAGTTCTTTTCTTGTAATAATTTAAAATTCGTAAGCGTTTATACTTATTTTTTAATTTCCGTGTATATTTCTTGTATTATTTTTAGTAAGATCATTTATCATTTTATATTTTACACAAATTTGCTTTAAACGGGTTTCTCTATATATAAACATTCCATGTTTTTACTATCCATGTAGCAACTGATGAAGGGCGTATATATGTCCGAAAGCGCTCTAGCAGTTTTTAATATATATTTTGCACGCCTTTTAGGATGTGTTAAATAAAATACCTTTTGTTTTTTAAAACGTTTTGTCCTTAATTTTATCTATTGAATGCAGACGTGATACCAATTTTGATTATTTACGCAAATAATTCCCTATAAACGGTTTTAAAATATCCATTGAAAACAATCTTAAAATACCGCTAAAAGGAATTGAAATCGAAAAGTAGTATTAAAAATTGTATTTTTTACTTGGAACGATGTTATTGCTTTGTAGATTCGTAAGGAGGTGTAAGTAACAGCAGCTGTAATGCCACCAAGCACAAGATATTTCATAAGAGAGCTCATATTTAAGCAAAGCAATCGTAAGCAGTGTCGAAATTAGACTAAAATATTTTCCAAGAATTCGTTTCCTACAGAGATACAATAATGCGCTTTAAATGCATAATAAAATAATATTTTAAAATAATTAAATGTTTATATTCATTGTTGCGAAGCAAATAACGTTCAATGTAATTGTTAACAATGTATAACAATTATTTTTTTTTGTTGGATCGAGGTTCATACAATCTTTTAGTGTGGTTCTCTTTTTATTGGCCAGTGATGCTGCGGCATTTTATCAACGTGCTTTGCTCAATTATGGCTACTCTGGGCTATTTTAAATGCACAAAAATAATATCGTTTAATGTAAATTATTTTTAAATTTATCAAAGTGTAAAGAAATGTATATATTTAAAAATAGATTAAAATTTGTTCGTAATTTGTTCTAAATTGTATACAAAACTTAAAAATGGTAAAATGGTTGTTCAGCCATTTTTAAGTTTTGTAATACATTTGTTCTAAATTTGTATACAAAACTTAAAAATGGCTTAGATGGTTTATGTGAGCTCCGTGTAAACACACGGAGCTCACATAAACCATAATTTTGAAAATGAATGGTATTTTGGAGCTTTCTATATTTTATTCAATAGCAAGTATCTGAATAATATTACGTTAACTACGTTGCAGGCAACGAAAATGTTCGAATTAACCGTTCCATACTCATTATTATCAACTTGTTTCCATGACCGTGTTTTAGAAGTACTTTGCATTCAAATTGAAGACGGATATAACGAAATATCTTATGAGCAGTTCGAAATAATATTTTATATAAATTTTAACATGTTATATTATATGAAACTGTCAATATGTAAATGTAGGATGGAAGCTAAAATTTGTTAGATACTTTTCGTAATATATATAGTTTATATGAAAGAAGTAAGAATGGATTGGGAATATATGTATGTGTTTTGACCGAAATATTGAAATGTAGACTTGTTTTATCCTATGCATGATAACAACAGCTGTCTTTATAGAGTAAAGGAAAGGAGTAACAATATTCTGTGAAATAATGATTATGTTTTACATATGCATTGATAAGTGTTTTATTCGAAATACGCTCAATCGGCTGCTAAAAAGGCATTTATGATGTTATATGTTTTGAATAAAGCGGCATATAACAAAATAAATTTGTTAATGGGGTTCGGAGGTTGAAGGCAGTTTCTTTCTGTGAGGAAAAAAAAATGACAGCATATTTTTGCTCACCAATGCAGAATCTACTTCTGTCGATAAAAAGTAGTTCATATTACGAATGCTGATATAAGTTGCCAAACGTAAACGAGAAGATATTTAAGTACAAAGAACTGTATTATTAAAAGCTGGAAACTCATGTTTGTTTGTTTATATGTATGTTCCCATTATTCTAAAGCCAATAATTATCTTAGCATCTCGCGTTTTTATTAATATAGCATTATTCAATAAATATCATGAGACTCAAAAGAAAATTCGAAAAATTCTATAGATTTTTAAATAATTTCTGAAAAATAGAGGAAGATTTAAAAATCGAATCTTCTTTCTCAAGGTTTGATCTGCGATCTGGAATTTTTTTTAAGTGGAAGCCAAAGGTGTTTCAAATGGAGCTAAAGAGCCTGCATTTCAAAAACGTTAACTGTTTATTTCCTACAGATTTGTAAAGGCGGGAAAAAACACACAGACACACACAAAAAAAATCTTGACCAAAGAAGTACAAGGAGGCCCACTTTAAATATCTAACTTGCTCCTCAACTTTAGTGGCGAGATCTCCTTTTTTAAAACTGAATTCAAAAGTTTAAGTTTTAGAAAATTAAAACAATATTGGTATGTTCTTTGTTACATAATTTTTAGTACTGGACCAATGAAAAACGTCTTTAAAAGCGCTCTGTAGATACTAATACATTTCCATGAAAGAATCTCCATTTTTATTTCAAATTACAGCTACATGTATTTCGAAGGGCCCCCAAGTAACAAAATTACACCGCAGCTATATGTTTTTCTTTTTTTAATGGCCAGGCACTTTGATCTCCGTCATTCGCCTTTATTACAGCGGCCAGAGTGTGAACCATTTAGCCGTCCATTAACGTTGCCCCAGGCGCACTAGAGGGGGGCGGATCACATTTCGCCCACAACACAAACATCCATGCCTAACGTGGGGCTCGAACCCACAAAAGGGCGGTCGAGCGATTGCTACGGAAACGCTTGCCTTGACCACTCGACAACCACGTTGTTAAATTGTGTCAGACAGAGGAAGGGGCTAATTTTTGATTTTTTAAGGGGAGGTGGGAGGTGTCATATGACGCTCGTTTACCGTCTGTACACGGACTGAATGGAATTTTCGTTCTTGTTTAGAGAGTATCATGTCGAAAGCGGGTTAAAGGGGGGGGGGTTAAAGTTTCACAGTCGTGGTATTCTGAAGGCTATCAAAATAATAAAACGCTTTTTACCCACATTTATTACCAGCCGATTGTTTCAAAACATAAACCGAATATGCATATATACTAGAGGTGTCAAAGTATATCTTAAATAAAGAATTGGAAATTTTATAATTACATTTTAAATTTTATATTTTTGCCGTTCAAAGGGTATCGAGTCACCAATTTTTATCAATGGTGCCAAAAATTTCTTCATTATATGTCATTTTCATAATAAAGTTATAACGAAATTTTGTTTTATCGTTTTCAAGAAATTTTCGTAACACCGTTTCCATGAGTTTCACCGTCAAACTTTATACGAAGTTTCACATAAAGTAATTTATTTACCCTGCAATATGCTGCGTAAGTATAAACAAATATTATTTTACTTATATACATAGTGTCATGTATAAGGAAAGTATTGTGGTGAAGTCGAAAATTCGAATTTCGAATTCGAATTTTCGATGGGCGAGAACGCTTCAAACATCCCTGAACACGAATCGAAGGTTTTTGAGGTGATGTTTGTGTGTGCTTGTGTCTGAGTATGTGTGTGTTTGCATGTATAAGTGTGTGGAGGTCTAAGTATGTGTGTGTTTAAGTATGTGTGTGTGCTTAAGTATGTGTGCGTGTGTCTAAGTATATGTATGTGTCTAAGTATATGTGTGTGCCTAAGAATGTGTGTATGTATGTGAGTCTTTGGAGACGATATCTCACGAACGAATGAAATGATTCGAACGAAATTCGATTTTATACAAAAATTACAATCAGTGAATACTAGAAGTCTATTGTTTTCAAACGCAATCGAATGTTCAGAAGACCCCAAAATAAATTTTGAAATGAAATTTTGGAAAAATCATCAAAGAGTCAAAACCTTCAATAAAGTTACGTATATAATCATATCTTATGTAACTTTTTATTAGAAAGTGATTGACATTAACTTTAGAATGTTAGCGTGAACCCTTCTTGAGATATTGTACATTTTTAAAATAAATTTATCAATAAATTACACAAAATAAAGAATTGTTTAATCTTTAATATTCAAAGTAAGGGGATTTAAGGATACATAAATACTCACTCTTAAAAGATAATCTTATAGAAGGAGATGAGTGAACACAATTATTATAGTGGCATCCAATGATATAAAAACTGTTACAGGTAAAATAATTACAATAAATAATTACAACATAACATCTAAAAAGATAAACATAGACAATAAAAATAGTAATGATGACAATAAAACAGGTAAATACGGAATATAGCTCTCAATATGAAAAAAGTTCTCAATTTCAACTGAATTACAAGTAAAAATTATCAGTCTTTGATGGCGCTGGAAAAGGAACGAAAGGTAAAATGCTTTTAAAAGATTGAGGCAGATGATTGTAAAATCTAGGAAGTAAAAAGGGATAAAATAAAAAAGTAATACTTATTGTGAAACATGTTCACTTTTCATATGTAATATTATACGATAAATTTGTCAACATCATTCTCGTGGATATACTTCGTTCCATTCAAGATAGAAGATACTTTGTGTAATATTTATGTATCTTGACGCCTAGCAATTCACCAATAGTCATTTATCTATTATAAGAATAATATATTTCTTTGTTCATAAGGTTTGGCAAAATTTTGGCGATTAATTTGCAGAATATCGTCAACATGGAGACATTTTAAATGCTGTCGAATTATTAAAAATGACCGTACATCAATAAAACTGACGACTAATTGATGAAAATTCAATAACTTGGAAAGGATATAAGAATGTATTTTAAGAATAACCCATTTCTTCGTCCGTCCATACGTAACGCTTGTGGGAAAATTTGGAGGGAAACCACAAACTTGGAGACTTCTTTAAATTGCAAATTGACAAAAATGTCGCAAAAATAATAGAAGGGTCGCCAAATTGGTCATTAAAGACATTAATGGGAGGTAATGTTTTGTAAACTTTGAATTCCATCATAAAACGGACACACCTTATGTATGTGTGAGATGCTCTTCTCTACGTTTATCTGTAACGCTAGGCGATATATTTGGTGAACTTCGAGAATATTCTAGCGAAATATCGTCAACCTGGCAATATTTAGCCCCGGATTGACGTAAATTTCATCAAATCTGAAAAATGAGTCTAAGTTAACGAAGATAACGCCAAATTGATGAATAAATTATTAAAATATTTTAATATAATAACTATATTACCTATTAAGGATGCTATCGATGATTGTGAATTTAGAGTTGAAATATAAGTTAGTTGGGTACTCCGAAACAGTTTTACATGTTGTCATCCCGGAAAAGCGTCAAATTCAGCGATAAAAACAACATTGTGCCGTGGACCTTATACATTATATTTTCGCTGTAAAAGAAGTAAATTCATTGCAACATATAAGGAAAGTGATGAGATGCCCACATCAGATGATATCTCGCTCCTTTGCAGGCATTGACGTACATGGACGCTAATGTCTGCAAAGGAGGATCGAACTGTTTGGGATAGGGTATGTAGAAGGCCCAGACCGTCCGACTCGTCCAGAGGACTAAGAGTAACAATTTGGACGGCTGGCGGGATAGGGTATGTTGAAGACCCAGACCGACCGACTCGTCGACAAGGACATGAGTAGCCATTTGGTCGGCCGGGGGATAGGGTATGTTGAAGGCCCAGACCACACGACCAACCCAGGGGGTTTGTGGTAACAAGTTGTGTGGCCGGGGGGGATAGGGTATGTGAAATACCTGTCTTTTTGAGAGGTTCTTAGATTGGGATGAACTCTGTCCGACCTGTAAGCAAAAGGTTAAAAGGGAAAATTCGAATTCTGGTATATATGGTTTTATAATTCTTACCAATCTTTTCCCACATTTGTCAGTGTTTTGAGAACGCAATCTTTTTGTTTTGCGAAGAGTTGAACATTTAATAGCTGTTGCATTGTACTCGACAGTTATTTTGTAAGATAGCTATTATTCCTGTTTATGCTCATTGGTGATTTAATTAAAAGCTATAGTTATCAGGAATTCAGACGCAACTCTATATAATGCAAATGCATAAACGAATCTTGGAGATATGTCGTAACATTATACTTTTTAAATACTATTTACATCCATACCAGAGTTCAAACTCATATCTCGATTACCTTTCCCATTGTTCCTTTCCTCTTTGAGATCAACATTTGCATATAACTAAAGTCCGGAGAGAGCTAGAATCTTTCAACTTCTTGATGTCGAAAACGGATATTTCTGATGGGATAAATTAATCACGTACTGAAAGGATCCTGTAATCGCTATAGGATAGTTTTAAGTAATTATTATAATGAATTATTTGAAATGGTTTAATTTGAAATAAATTCATTGGAAATCTTAAGACTAAATAATGACACAAGTCAGAGTGATGTACTATTTTTTATATTTCTATTGTTTTGGATGTTCAAGATATGCAACCGCACAATTTATTCATTTTCTTAGCTGTACAATATTTCGGTTGTTATTTTGGAGGTGCGGCTTCAGTAGAAATATTCATTAATCCTCCTCATCCTGAAAGAAAAACCGGAATAAATATGTGAAAATACAAAATGAATATTTCATAATAAAAATTCCGTCGAGATATTTATTATGAAGTAGTCATTAATTTACCTACTGCTAGTTATTATTTTGCCTATTTTACATATTTGATTCCTTCCACATGACATGATATTGATGCGATACTTTAAGATTGAAATAAGATATCAAGTCATAAGTCGTCTCCAGTTTGTAACTATTACTATAGTTACACATTAATATCACATACAGGAAATCCCAAAAAATCAGATACCAACCCTGAATCATTTGTAATAGATAAAGACTTCCAGTTACAAAAATATAGGATGCAGTTAGCAGAACATTTTTCTCACAGACTCAAATTAAACATATTTCTCTTTCTTTCATAATTCATTAAATTGAGTATAATTACATAAAATAACACAGATAATTATTTGAAATTAATCTGAATTTTTAATTTTAATTCAATTTTTGTTTATATTTGGCGACTGGACGATGCGGCAAAAATACAAAAGAAAAAAATCTCGAAAACGGTTAGTCAGTGATTTAAAGGGTTGATCGGTGGTCTTCAAACAGCTTGTATAAAATAAGTATTTAATTGATATGTATGTGCGTAAGTAGTTTTATTTCTGATTTTAATGATTTTTGGGGGTCATTTCGCAAAATAAAATCAAGCTCTTTTTTTCTGAATCAAACTAAAATCTAATGAGCAACAGGATAATGCGCAAGTTGCTTATCTACCAAATGTTGTGGAATGTGGTCTACTTATATTTCAGTTAGAGTAGATACATACATTACACAGATAGCTACACAGACATGAACACGTATAAAACAAGCATTTAAAGGACATATTTGAGCATACGTAGTTTTTATATAGATTTTGATGAGTTTTGCTTGCCATTTTGCAAGAAAAGGCAGGTCATTTTTTTCCGAATCATACCAAAATTCAATCATCAGCACCAGGGTATCCCATAAGCGACTTATTTACCAAATTTCGTAAAATTCGGTCCATTAGTTTTTCAGTTAGAGTGAATACAGGCAATTTTTGCGGGCCATTTCGCAAAAAAGGCGGGTTCTTTTCTCCCGAATCGTACTAAAAACTAATCAGCACCAGGGTCACACCCTAGTGACTTACCTACCAAATTTTATGAAATTCGGTCCATTAGTTTTTTTGTTAGGCTGCATACAAAACCTGTAGAAACAGACACACAGACATACAGACACACACGTAGATGTCACGCTAAAAATGGTTTTTTCGTGTTCTAGAGTGCTCGAAGTGTGTAGATCCTTTGGAAATTCGAATTACGATTTACGACACAATTCTCGTACTTTTTCTAGACATTACCATGTATTGTAGGGAAAATAAAAATGTTTCAAATAATGTTAGAATTTGTCTTTTAACAGTTTTAAATCGATGAACTCATTTGTCTGAAAAATACGAAATGCAAATTTTTATACTTTCCCTCAATCCAATATTTTCAAATTACTAAAAAATTTTGCAAGCATTTGACACGTTAAATTAAAAAAAGTTAGATTCTTTTACGAGCAAAATTTATCTATATATGAATCGTTGGATTTTATGACATAAATCCCCTTTCCACTTTACTTATTGATCGCACACTTAAAATAGAGCATTTATAACTATTGATCGAACAATCGAAAATATTTAAATTTTGAAAATTCGAATTAAGGGTTGTGAAGTCTAAAATATTTCACTTAGTTTATGTTCTAAAATATGATTTACTTTGAATTAACAACTTCTTACTGGTTCGGCTATGTAGGCTAATACTGAGCTAGATAACAACTTTCTGAGTTCTTGTAATAGAACAGGATAAAATTTCGATTCGGATAATAGAAAATGGACTTGACTTGGTTTGTGTTTTAAGCAGGTGTATGTGAGTGTGAATGGTAGTTGTGAGTTTCCATGTTCGCGAGCTCTAAGAGGAGCTAGCAAGAGGCACTAGACGAGATATGTACAATTATGATCAACAGGATTTAGTTCTCAAGAGTGCCTTTTGAAGCATCTAGTCGACCGCTGAGGAATTGGGTAAGCATCGACAGTCCGTATTCTGTTATTACGTATTCCAACTTTCATACATCACCACGCCCCGGGTTCACCAAGCCCGGATCATGTTTAATCATAATACAGCTATGTGCAATTTAATGTCTGTTTTGTATACAGACCCCTTTAGTTTTACAGTTAGTTACTGTATAAGTTATGTGTATTGTAATAAACAGTTTAGATTGAAAAAACTTAGTCTGTGTGGTTTCCCTCGGCCATAAGGCAATTTCAACTTAAGACAAAGATTTGTAGTTGTGCCATTTTTAGATGGCCAATCTTTACGAAGCCACATGCATACTTCAGACTGAAACCCGATCAGGGGAGTATAATGTCCAACTTCATATGAGTTAAAAGCTCATCCTTTACAATGGCCATCGAACAGAGGTCATACTTTACAGGCTGATGATGAAAAGGAATAATTAAATAATTCAAAGTCATTTTGCAAAATAATCGAACACTTCTACTTAAGTTAAAATCTGCTCTTTGGTCTCATTTGATCCGCCTCATTTTACAAATCAATAAAAAAAATAAAAAAATTCGAATTAGGGTTGCCGATACAAAAATATAAAAAACAAGAAAGATCAATCATGCTTAAAGCATTGATTATGAAACACTTTCCAACTTCAATGCAATTTTATTTAAACAAGTCTAAAAGGCAATACATTCCTCGGTAATATTTTGAAACTTATCACAATACTGCATTAATTTATTATATTTGAAAATTTCAACCTTCATCGAAAAAAATGAACTTCATTCAAATGACGGCATTGAAATATAAATTGCCTAGTTTAAACATCTCTAAAATGTTAAACATTCCTCGGTAATAGTTTTAGAATTATAATAATACTACGATAATTTATTATATTTGAAAATTTCATCGAAAACAACTGAAATTAATTCAAATGACGTCATAGAAAAAATAACACGCCTGGATCTCTCTATAAAAACAGGATTTCATTCATAACTTTCTCCCATTCATTTCATTCATCACAATACTATAATAATTTATTTTATTTAAACATTTTATTTAAGACCATGGAGCTACAAATAATTAAATTCCATGCTTAAAACTTCATCGAAAAAGATCGTCCTTCTCTTTATAAAATCAATTAATATTTCATTCATATCAGCCAAGCAGACTCCATGGACTAAATTATTTTGTGTTAAAAAAATACAGGAATTCTAATACAACTCATTCTACATATTTTGCTGTTTATATTTTACATAGGTGAAAAATAGGCTTCGTTGTAGAAATAATCAAATTTAGATGAGCATTTAAACTCAAATATAGTGTCATTGCGTTGTTTCAGTATGTAGATGCACAGAATTTAAGCAAAAATAAAGTAGTTTTAGGACGGATACAACTCTCAATATGAATTAAAAAGAACTAAAAAAATCACGATTTTGAAACAAGATAGATGCCATATTTCATTTTGAAGTGGGTCATGTGATCGTTTCATATCATGGTCACGTGATTGTTTCATATAAGAGGTGTAATTATTATTTTAATTTTTATTTAAAAAACCACTGAATATATTTCGCTGATTTTTTTTTATATATTTTATGAAACAATTTGAATATTACCTAAAATTTTCGAAGCAATTTGTGAATTTTAAATCCGCTTAAAAAATGTTTGAAAAATTAGGTCCCATAGGGCTCAATGTATTTCATTTTTTCAACCCGGGTTCAATCCAAAACTAATTGGGTGATATTATTTATTTATATTCTCATAGGTCCTACAGACCGTCTGAACAACATACTAAAATTTCATTTTGATTAAGTCATTTTTACGGCAGTTATCGTGCTAACGGACAGGCAGACAGACAGACAGACAGAATGAACAAAGTCATAAACACTTTTCAACTTTGTTGTAAAGTGTTAAAAACTAACACTCCTTTGATTATCAAAAACAGTAAATACATAACTTGATCTGCTTTTGCTGTTAATAATTAACACTTTCACTAGCCATCAATGAATGGGTCGTCGTGCCAGTAGTGCACATACACTGTATACGTTAATTACTTTACTTTTGACTCTGATACTTCACAAAACGGAAGAAAACAAATACGCATTACTCGTGTCAAGAACTTTTTCTCGTGCGCTAGTTAAATGCGCGGTGTCCAATTCGCGTATCGTTACTGCAAATGCCGCTAGCAAATGCGGCGCATTTAGTGGATGCCGGATATAGCCGGTACTAGCCAGGATTGTTGTTGTTGAGACCCAGACCGTCCGGCCTACCAAAATGGTGTAAGGTAACTGATGGACGGGAAGTGCCACCCAATTTAGACCGGAACCCAGTGGGGGAGGTATCCACAGGGACCGTGCCCTCCTTCCTCTACCACCAACCTCTCGGAAGGACTTACGGACCTACATGTTTAACGTGATCGTACTCCGCGTGATCACGGCGGCAGTTTTGGCAGTGGCGGGAATCGATCCCGGGCCTACCGAATGCAACTCCATCGCGTTAACCACTGGGCTACCGGCACTAGCCAGGGTAGAAAACCCAGACCACACGACCAACTCAAAGGCTAATGGTAGCTTTCTGTGTGGCCGGCACTAGCCAGGGTGAAGCATTTACCGGATGCCGGATATAGCTGGGGCTAGCTAATGCGCCACATTTAGTGGATGCCGGATGTAACTGGAGTTAGTCGTGAAAGGGTTAAAATTGGTCATTATCAACTTTGATATTAAGTGCGTAGGTGTTAATGAATATTAGCCACTGTGAATGAGGGAAGCGTAGGTGAAATGGCTACTGTTCATATACATTTCTTAACTTTTCATCATACCGCAGATGATATAAAGGAAGCTTTAATAATTACACTAAAATAATAACTTTAATAAGCCTTAACATTACTTAGATTCGACGAATAGAAGTAAGTGCAGTGAAATAAGTTTATTTCTTATTAGCGTTTCAGAAATAATCGCCTGTTTTTTATAGTAATGTTCACCCAACAATTTATGTGTATTTTTTTTTATCGGTTTGTATTGCGTAAAGGTTCAGAAAAACTGATTTTTTTTTTGATTAATTACTTTCCGATTTTATATGCCAAGTATTGTAATGGATACCTGAATCTAAAATCGTTAAAAACTATTCTTTTTTATAGATCTTAGCCTTAAACTTTTTATTTAACAAATTAAAGTAATCAATATAATAATTGTCTGTAGGGTTTTGACTTTTCAGATCATCTAGAAGTCCGTCCCGTCACCCAGAAAACTGAAACTTTGAACACTTAGGTTCTGTCACGTGGACAATAATATTACAGAGCCGGATTTTCAATTCCCGCCTCGATTGATGGGTAGGGGAATTAATTGACTGCTTTTCGAAAAGTCTTTTCAGAGCAGAAGACATTCATAAGTTTGAAACTTTTCATACTTACAGTATCGATCATAGGGCAGAACTTAATAAAGCCAATTTTCGATTAAGTCTTTTGACGCAAGTCTTTTACTCTTTTTCTTTTTATGCCTTTTACTTTTTAAGTCTTTTACGCTTTTTGAAGCAAAATGTAATATATTTTTAAACGAAAAAAATATTTAAAAAATATTGTAAATGAATTGTTACAGTTTTTGCGTTCCTGTTGACAGGCTTAAGTACTAGTTGCTATATATACAGGGTGTCCCAAAACCATTGATCTCGGTTTTTATTCCTTAAATATTGATCTTAGACATATATAATAAATTACAAATTTGCGTAAAAAGGAACAGAATTTTATGAAATCGATTAAAATTTCCAGGGAATTAAATTTTACGAAATACAAAATTTAAATTTTTATACGGCCCCCGAACAAAAAAAATTTCAGTGAGTAAAATGAGCCCCATACACTAATAAGGTGATGTACAAAATTTCAGCATTTTATCATAAAAAGTCTCAGAGATATAAAATTACAAAAATGCTGACGTAAACCACTTTTCGATGCATCGACATGGGTTATCAGGGTTTTTTTCATGGGTTATCATGTTGGCAAATCGCGTTTCAGAGGTCATATAAATTACGAAAGAAAACAATGATTATATAAATAAATAATAATTTTGCTATTTATTGGTATAAAAATATCTACACTGTGTAGAAATAATAATTTTACGCAAAAATTACAAAGCTTGTTCAAATGTTTTCCATCCATGCCAAAGATCCAATAAAGATAAAAGGCAGATATTATTTGCCTATGATACATTTCTGCGTTGCGTCATTTGCACTCTTGCTGTAAACATTTACATTTTAATTTGTGATTGATTTATCACCAACTTTGTATAAACATATCTCTGGGACTTTTATGATAAAATTTTGTACATCACCTTATTAGTGTATGGGGTACATTTTACTCTTTGGAAATGTTTCTGTACGGAGGCCGTATAAAAATTTAAATTTTGTATTTCTTCAAATTTAATCCCCTGAAAATTTTTATCGATTTCATAAAATTCTGTACCTTTTTTACGCAACTTTGTGATTTATTATATATGTCTAAGATCAATATTTAAGGAATAAAAGAAGAGGTCAATGTTTTTGGGACACGCTGATGTAAAACACAGTACGTATCTATCGCATGTGTTGAAGCACTTAAGTTTGTAAGAAAACAGCTGCGCATTGCAGATATTTTGGGGGTAGATTATTTTACTGCCATTGGCTGGCTCTTTGGCAGTTATCTTTTTTAAACGGCTCGGGGGTTAGAAAAATCTTGAACTAATTAATATCTTTAAGTTGAATAACGTTTAAATAATTTAAAATGGAATAACATATATATTACGTAAATCCCCTTTTTAACTTAAAGAAGTTGCACATTAAAAACTTGGTTTTTTGATACTTGCTGCATACAACGGAACTTTAAAACCTTGTTTTATCAGAAATCGAATACTTGAAAAGTTCAATGTTTACATTGATTTAACTCAAGAAAGATTAAAGCAAGAAAAATTTGAAACATACTTTGTCTATATTGACTTTAATTTGTTTTCAGTATTTGTACATAAAGTTGTGAATTAAACAATTCATGGTAGTTGATACATAAATCATACATATAAAAAAGAAATTTTTAATTAAAGCATTTGTTTTACTTTCTGCTTATCATTATACCAATATTGCTTACTGATAAATTAAAGAACATGCTTGTCTCCAATAAAAATATCTCTATTTTGTAAGTAAAATGCTTCAATTTGGGATTATGTAAATTAAAACAAAATTACATTTTTTAAGTTTTAAATTAAAAAAAATATTTTAATTTTTTTTATTTATTTTATGTAGCCCATTTGTATCCAATAAAAGAAAAAACATGTGTGTAAAAAAATTTCATATATAAAAATAGTAAAATTTTTTGTCCCACACCATGCTAAAAAATATATTTGTAATGTTCTTACATGGAGCAATTAAGCCATTCACGTAAGTTTATACATACAATCATATTTAAGATGTGAACAATACATTCATGAAACTATAACATATTTAAAATTGAGGGTTCTCACTTTCTTGAGGCAGAAAAAGAATTTTGCAGCCCTCCTCAACCGTTTAAAACGTTTCTTCTTTGGAGGCTCAAACTAAAAGTAATAATAGCATTTTCAAATTAAAATAAATGTGACCAGTACACACGAAATATACATAACACAGAATTACAGATATGAAGGGTTCCCAGAAAAGCCCTTTAGCACCCCAATAATTTTGTAATCACCATGCGTTTATACCATAAATCTATCTATTGAAAAGTGGCCATGCAGGATCGAATCAAAGTATTTGAAGAGTCACCTAGTGAATAATTTATAATGTTTGGGTTGCAAATTTGAAAACAAAACGAGATAGATGACAGAAAAAATCTAATTACAAGTTGTAGAATATTATTGAATAGGGAGGAAACGATAATGAAACTCTTACAGAAGGCATTATTTTGACTCTCTAATGTTATTATGTCCTATTCATTAATGTCATTCAGTAATTCAAGCTGTCCTATTCAGGAATGATACAATCAAAAACACACACAAACACACACACCAAAAGGAATCTAGTGTAGAACATGTTTAAAATGGCTTCTGTCAGTGACGATGTTCATTTTATTCCAGAAAAGCTGCTTAGTGTTGTAATCGTTGCAGGCGTTACCGCGTTAGATGAGCTTAATGATACAACTTTTTGCCAGACATTTATTGACTTCCGTATAGGCATTTTGTTCGGCCTAGGTGCCGGTTCCTTCTGATTGGACAACGCTCGACCGCTCTGTTATTGGCTTTTTCATCTATCTGGTTTTATTGCCGACAATGTTATTCTAATTTTCTGAATGCTCTGCATTAGTATAGATAAGAAAACCATATTAAAATTCTGGTGTGTGGCTTAACTCGACTTTAACATACCAGAATTCATTTTTTTTTTCAAATTTTACAAGAAAAAATTTGATTTGACTTTTACCAAATTTGTTGAATTTCATGTAAAACGACAAATGAGCATTACATATGTAGATATCCTCATTATATTTTTCTCCGTATTATTATAACATCGTAATAAATAAAAGTGAGTATGGATTTTGAATTTCAATAATCGATTAAAGCGTTATTAACGTTTATAAGATATGAAAAATATTTAGCTACTATGCCGATTACTTTTTAATGTAATTCGATTTCACTTTAAAGGACGTGAAAAAATATATCTATTGATACTATACTTAATAATTATCCCCCGTGGGGATAACTTGCCGCTCAAGGGGAGCTAATAAAGTCACGAATAAAAATATTTACATCGCGGATATTTTTTACTACAATGATTAAAACTATAAAGTTTTGTGATCATTAAGACATACATAAATTCTTTTATGTATGATTATGTCAAATTTTGTCCTATGCTGTCATGTTAAAACAATATAAAATTGCGAATAAATTCAAAGTTTTTGCTGGAATTTAAAAGAAAATTCTATCCAGTTCTAGATTTTTTATAACAAAGCCGGATATAACGTTTCGTGAAAATACATTTATATTTGTGGCTGATATCGTATACACAAAAATTCGACCACTCACATCAGACAGACAGACGGTCATCATCCCCAAAAGAGTCAAAATGTGATCAAGAGGTCTTAAAATTTATATTTCTATCAAACTCTCGAATTAGAAAACTTTTGTGAAACAATAATTTTTCTATAAGGTATTACATAGTGTGATAAAGGAAAGAGGAGTGACTACAATGTGCCATACTCTGTTAAATATTAATTATTTTTCGAACAAATTGTGCTACTGTGTAAAAATAATGAGCTGATAGAGAAATGGCAATAATAATTTCAACATTTTTCAATTAAATACACAAATCTTACATTATAATCGGTAAAAGAGAAGCTATACGATACCAATGACCAGACGATTCAAATATGCACAAAAATACTGATTTAGTCATATTTTTCATTTTGAATAATATTGCAATTTTTACTGCTCGTTAACAAGGATCAGCCCATGCCGTAATAGAACTGCATAAAATAATACTGTCAAATGGTTCTAAAAATGTTCAGTTCATATTTTGAATACTTCTATTAGCATTGAGGATGGGATTTTGTCCTACTTAAAATTTAAACAAACTGAAAAATTTAGTTTCACACACAAATTCTGGATGAAAGCCTAAAAAAAAAATTGAAACTTTGACAGCAAAAGTTGTTGCTCAGTAGCAACACATCAGTTTGGTAAAGCACGTGGCTTAGCGCATAATCAATACTGAATTGGTTTACAACGTAAAACGCAGAACAAATCAAGAAAAATAAGCTTACGTATGTTTTGAAAATCAACTGGATTTTCTTCATCGCTGCAGAAATCTTGGACATGAATGCCCAAACAAGTGCGAGGTTATGTTGGATCAAAGTGGAATGGCTGAACAACATCACAGTATAATCATGTTTTTGCAGGTATTTAATTTCAATTGCAGACCAATTTTAGCTCTCAGTTTTTAAAGCCTAATCTCAATAGAAAAAAGAGAAGGAATGTTTGAATTCTTTGCTTTTCCATCTAAATCTAATGATGACTAAACCTGGTAAAGGAAAGTAAAAAGTTGTTATAGATAAATATGTGTATGATAAAAAATTGGTAATTTACCTTATAAGAAACTATACCAATCCATTCAAAGAGATTCCAGCAATTGTGAATTAACTAAAATTAGAAATATTATCAAATTTACTAGAATTATTTCTGTCAACATTAAACGTCTCTAATTCCTACAATTGCTATATGTCTAGATTTTTTACTTTACTTAAATTTCATAAAGTTGACGCTTCCGTTCATCCTATTGTTTCTAATACTGGCACTGCTTCCTATTCTTTGGCAAAATTTCTTGTTTCTCGTTTATCTTTTATAATTTGTAACACTATTTATACTACACTGAACTTTTATGACTTTGTCATCAAAATTCGTAATTGCAAACCTAATAACTATATTGGGGCTATTTTGACATCATGTTACTCTTTACAAATGTTCCTTTTGAAGGTGCTTGTTATGCCTCAAGAAAATGTTATGGGAATTTCATGAAGTTCGATGTTGATGACCTCATCTCTTTTAAACATACATGTTTCTTTCAGAACACTTTCCTCTTTCTAGGTGATGACCTTAAAATGCATCTGATGGTTTGGCATTGGGGATTCCTGTACGGCTATATTTGAGGAATATTTACATGCATAATTTTAAAGATTCATTGCTTAATCTTATTCTATATATATTTTATTTTCGTTACGTGGTTGATTGTTTTGGTCTTCTTGATCAGTCTAATATTAACTTAAACAGTGTTCTTTCTATTATGAATTTTATTGATTTTTATATTCAGCTGACCCGTGAGCAAGAATGATACTAATCAGCTTACTTGTGAATCAGCTTACCCGTGAATCAGCTTACCCGTGAGCATATTTATTTTTTCTTTTGGATATTCTAGCCATTTGCAAGGAAATTTTGATTATAACTACTGTTAACCGTAAAAATTTCGCAGCTAATTTACTTCCTCAAAACAATTCTTGTTATCCCTCTAATAAAAATATTGCCATATTCAATACCTATGTCAGCCATGATATTAATTTATGCTGTACTTTTGACTTACTAACGACTGAGTTGGAACAAGCTGGAACACGACTGAGTTAAACACTGTCTGCTGAAATCTTAGATTCTTGCTGAAAATTGTTGATCGTGTCTTTTTTTCTAAATTTTCTACATGCCACCTCAGAGCAAGGATGATCCAGTTTAAACTTTTAGCTGTATTGTATGCCTTCATTTCTATTCCAAAATTAGTCATAAAATTACTGTTGTTGTTGTTGTTACTCATTCCGCTTGGTCTAGTGTAACACAATATTTGTATTACATGTTTCCACCCCAATTACAAACGCCAACCAAAATAATGACCTATTTAAATGCTGCAGATGGAACCAATGGCAACCCATTCATAAATAAGCAGCGCGCATCCCCTCCATCACAACAACCAATAAAAAGACGAGGTATGACACTACAAGAAAAAAAGAAAAAGTGTTGTCGAGAAAGTTCTAGAACTTTCCAAGAGATTCAATTTCGACAACGTCCTAGACGCACATGATGTTTTTTCGGTAGTATTTAAAAATGATCTCCTGCGATCGCGCAAAGATACGCGGATCAGCAAAAATTGTGATGTGTGAACAAAAAATGAGCACAATGGCGTATTAAAATATTATACGCAGGCTTCCAATATAGTGTTGGCTACATCAACTATAGAGGCACAAGCAAACAGAAGGTATGAATATGTTTCATATGTTATAATGATTAAGGAAGGCACACAATTCATAGTACCTATCGTGTAATTAAGAATAAGGTCGTACGAACCTATAGCAATAACGAGCTCGTATACTGAACTAATGAACTACTCAGATTTTCGGTAGATAATAGCTATTAATATGTTCTAAATGAATGTGTCTTATAAATTATATGTTGTAAATGTATGTGTTGATTAAATATTGTTAAAGATATATGTGTCCCGAAGGATTTTGGATTAAATTTAATAATCAAGATCTCTACATGTATATACACGAAAGTAAATATTAAAGTTATTGATAAAATTTAGATAAGTGTAGTTATTTATATTTTGTGTGTTCGTCTCTTCAGCTTGAGAACCTGGGTCTACATGCTCCACCCCTAGCGACGGCATCATAGGTAAGTTCTAGAATAATACTTTTGATTAGAATAAGTTTACCTTATGACATCTAGTTCTAAGCTAGATCAAGTCCATAAGCCCATGTATCAGAGGAAAATCCAAAACCAATCGCGGTTCAGAGACAAAATCACCCCGGGATAGTCCCTGACAGTCAAGGAGATGTAGGAAAGAAGCCACCACAAGATAGCACTTAGTGCAGATAGAATAAACTTCACAATCCCGACCGAAAGTAAGAAATTTCAAATGCCCACTGATGAACCTAGAAATAGTTGTTTATTGAACTCTGTCATTACTAAAGACAAGAAAATCAGCAGGACAAACGCGATGGTACCAACTATGGACTGGTGGAGACCTCCAAGTGTTTAAAATAAAATGTTAAAATTCCAAATGTTTAAATTTTTAAAATTCTCAGTTTGGCTTCAAAATAATATTCTGCCCCATCAATAGAATTCAATTTTATTTCCTTATGGATTCTATTGAAATGTTCAATAATTGTGTCATTTATCAAATTCCTTGTCAATGAGAATTATCGTATATAGGGCAAACTAAACGGGATTTAAAGAATCATTTACAAGAGCTTTAAAACCGTGTGCTTTCTTTTATCATTTGTCATTGTTGGATGTCTCAATGGTTTGATTTTTACTTTCCCTGCAATACATGTTAATGTATAGGGAAAGTATTGGAATCATGTCGAAAATCGCAACTCGAATTTTCGACGGATCTACATGTTTCGAGACCTCTAGAATACGAAAAAACTATTTTTAGCGTGACGTCTGTGTGTGTGTCTGTGTGTCTGTCTGTGTGTCTGTGTGTCTGTCTGTGTGTCTGTGTGTCTGTCTGTCTGTCTGTGCATAGTTTGTATCCACTCTAACTATAAAACTAATTGACCGAATTCCATAAAATTTGGTAGGTATATCATTTGTGGGCGGATCTGGTGCTGATTAGTTTTGGGTACGATTCGGGATAAAAAAAAACCCGCCTATTTTTGCGAAATGGCCCATAAAAATTTGTATCCACTCTAGCTGAGAAACTAAAGGACCGAATTAAGCAAAATCCGGTAGGTAAGTCACTTGTGGGACACCCTGGTGCTGATTAGAATTTGGTACGATTCCGAAAAAAATAACCTGCCTTTTTTTGTAAAATGGCCCGCAAAAAACGCCAAAATCTAAAATAAAAATCTACGTATGCTCAAATATATCCAGAAAATGCTTGTTTAATACGTAATTTTTAAAAAAAGTAAAGAATAAGACCAACCCCATTACACTAGGAGTAGCCGTTCTCGAGATATTTTAGTTTTTTCGTATTTTCTCTACGTCACCTTTGAAAAGAAGTCCAGTTATCAAATGAGAAACAAAATTGAATTAAAAGTGAATAAAATGTAATTAAAATAAAGAGAACGTGAATATAAGTCTGCAGGGAAAGTCATGTGCTGGCCACATCAGATTTTTACTTTCCCTGCAATACATTATAATGTATAGGGAAAGAATTGGAATCATGCCGAAAATCGCAACTCGAGTTTTCGACGGATCTACACGTTTCGAGACCTCTAGAATACGAGAAAACTATTTTAAGATTGATGTCTGTGTGTGTGTATGTGTGTCTGCCTGTGTGTCTGTGTGTCTGTCTGTCTGTCTGTGTGTCTGTCTGTGCAGATTTTGTATCCACTCTAACTGAAAAAGTAATTGACCGAATTTCATAAAATTTGGTAGTTAAGTCACTTGTGGGCGAATTTGGTGCTGATTAGTTTTGGGTACGATTCGGGATAAAAGAACTCGCCTTTTTTTGCGAAATGGCCCCCGCAGGTTTGTATCCACTCTAGCTGAAAAACTAATGGACCGAATTCCACAAAATTTGGTAGGTAAATGACTTGTGGGACACCCTGGTGCTGATTAGATTTTGGTATGATTCGGAAAAAAATGACCTGTTCCTTTTTGCAACATGGCCTGCAAAAATTGCCAAAATCTAAAATAAAAAACTACGTATGCTCAAATATATCCATGCAATGCTTGTTTAATACGTAAATGTTTAACGAAGAAAAGAATAAGACCAACCCCATTACACTAGGACTAGCCGTCTTCGAGATATTTTAGTTTTTTCGTATTTTCTCTACGCCACCTTTGAAAATAAGCCCAGTTATCAAATGAGTACGAAAATTGAATTAAAAGTGAATTAAATGTAATTAAAATAAAGAGAACGTGAATATATGTCTGTAAGGAAAGTCATGTGCTGCCTACATCAGAGTTTTTACTTTCCCTGCAATATATGGTAATGTATAGGGAAAGTATTGGAATCATGCCGAAAATCGCAACTCGAGTTTCCGACGGATCTACACGTTTCGAGACCTCTAGAATACGAAAAAACTATTTTTAGCGTGACGTCTGTGTGTGTGTTTGTGTGTCTGTCTGTCTGTGTGCCTGTCTGTCTGTGTGTCTTTCTGTCAGCCTGTGTGTCTGTGTGTCTGTGCAATGTATGTATCCACTCTAACTCAAAGGCTTATGGTCCGAATTTCATAAAATTTGGTAGGCAAGTCAATTGGGTATGATCATGGTGCTGATTAATTTTTGGTACGATTCGTAAAGAAAGAACCCACCTTTTTTTGCGAAATGGCCCATAAAAATGTCATGTATCCACTCTAGCTAAATTACTAATTGAACAAATTTCACAAAATTTGGTAGATAAATTACTTGTACGATACTCTGGTGCTGATTAGATTTTGGTATTAATCGGAAAGGAACAACCTGCCTTTCCTTACGAAATGGCCCGCAAAAACATCATGTATCCACCCTAGTTAAAATACTAATTGACTAAATTTCACAAAATTTGATAGATAAGTTACTTGTATGATACTCTAGTGCTGATTAGATTTTGTTATCATTCGGAAAAGAACAACCTGTTTTTTTTTTTACGAAATGGCCTTCAAAAATCGCCAAAATCTAAAAAAATCTACTTATGTTAAAAAATATCAATTAAATGCTTGTTTTATACGTAATTGTTGATGAGGAAAGAATAAGAACAATTATATCACTCTAGGACTAACCGTTCAAGAGATATTTGAGATTTTTCTCATTTAGTTATGCCACTTTTGGAAAAAAAGTCCAATTACCAAATAATAACAGAAATTGATTTAAAAATGCAAATTCAGTGTTATTTTGTGCAATTAAACTGAATGTAATGAATTATTAAAGAAATGAAGAAAAAATGAATTTGAGTCTGCAGCGAAAGTCATGTGCTGCTCACATCAGATTTTTTTTCCTGCCTTCATTATTCAAAAGTGCTTCTCAGTTTTGGTTTGGATTTTTAAAAATCTTTTTATATTAATAAAAAGTACAGTAATATAGTTAATGATTTATCTATGACTATATATCTGTCTGAGGTATAGCATGGCCATGTCTATTTTTTTTGTTTTTAGTTCTTATTATCTTCCTGTTAATTTTTTGTTATAGCTACGATATTGTGTTATCGTTTAGCCATTCTCATTTGGCCTACGTAGTCTTTTGTATATTTGGGCTTTCAGGTCTAGACATTTAGCACTGATGGAAGAATTATAGTTATTTTCCGAAACGTACGTATGCTTATTTATCTTGATTTGCTCTGCATTTTATGATGCAAACCAGTTCTTTACATTCGTTTAGTGTGATTATTCAATAGAGAGCAAATGTAGACCTTGAGCAGCGTGTTAATAAATTCAGTTAATATTAAATTACATAAGCGTGGTTGGTGCATATAAGAAGAATTTATAAATGTCATGTAGTATCTGTAAATATAGTACCACGATTATACTTTAGTTGAATACAGCATATGACATATGTTCGCATATAAGTCAGCATACAACATGTGTTTGCATATTTGCAAGAATCTATATAAAATAATTTTTTATTAGTAAACAACTTCATAGACTGAGTTTTCAGTCTTTACCACTGAAAGATATAACATTAAAATAAGTATAGATATCTTCTCACATATATTTGCATTATGATATTTGTACTTTCCTTGCCAACCTTTCTCTGTGACCTATTTAATAGTTGTGAGAATACAGAACATAAAATAAAATATTAAATACATCTTTCCAAAATGTATTTGCGATATTTTCAGTAAGTAACAAATTTTCATACTAAGAAAATTCGATCACAGTGCAAAATAATGGTAACTGAATTCCATGGAACTATAGATGTACATTATTTAAAGGCATATTCTGTATTGGGGGTTTATATTAAAAGGTTAATTTGTACTCGTGTTTTGTATAATTAAATATTATCCTTTGTGTACAGAATATAGTATATCTATTATGCACCACTTACTTTTGAGAAATCTGGTAAATGATCCTCTCTAAACGCACAATCAAATACTTCGCCTTCCGGTGCATTCGGCTGTTGGGAAGGAATATGAGAATTTTTAACGGAATATATGTAGAAAATTAAAGTAAAAATATTATATACTTTCAAAATAATTATTTTTACTATAATGGAACTATAGCACAAATAATTAGTTTAATATAATCATTTCTACTTACATTAATGAACCTGCTATTATAATAACTTTTTACTCTAGATAGTAAATCCTCTCCCTCATTCTGTGGATTTGCAACACTAGGAGTAGCCTGTTGGAAGAAACATATGATTTTATGTGCTTATGTGTATGGTTATGTGATTTTATGTGTATGTCTAATAATAGAGGTATGTACAAAATATATGTTTATAAAACTTGAATTTCGTATAATGAAACTATAGAGTACAAAATTGTTCTAAGTTACTTTGTACCACTTACATTTACAAAATCTAGACAATGATCATCAGATTTCAGACTAGGATCAAGATCCTTTTCTAGAGCTCGTTCAGTTGAAACACCAAGAGTAGCCTGTTGGAAAGAATATTTGATATATAGAGTACTGGTTTTGTATAAAATAAGAAAAGGAGTACAATGAATAATTGGACATCACTTGCGTTTTTATCAAGAAACTGTGATGCCATAAATTATCTGTGATGCCATAAATTGTACAAATTCCAACCCAGATGAAACGAATACTCAGATGAAAATTCGAGCAAACAGATTATTGTGTAAAGTACCTTCGGACCAATTAGAGTTCGGAATTGGGAAGTCCAACTCTATCTATTATCGATCCATCCCCTACCTTACAACAAAATGGACGAAGTTGATGAAGCTCACTAAAATTTACAGATTGCCAGACAGAGGTGAAGAGATGTGATAAAGGTGAACTCATTAGGAGGTGTACCGTAAGGGGGAGGTCATACGGAATGGCTGAGTAAGCACAAAAGCGTATTACAGCTCAAGGATTATGGCAAATGTCTGTCTCGGGAGTTTGCCAATCAGTAGTACTGCTAAATAATGTGCAGAGAACTGATCAGAAAGCCTGCAATGCAATGGGTGATGCATCTATTTATCCTTATAATGAGGCCATTAAATACAGCAAATTTAATAATAATTTACGATTTGACATCACAAATCTATATTCATCACGATCAGGGTTAATAAACCATAATTGTATAATTACTTAAATATAATTGTTTGAAGATGTGAATTTTAGGTATAAATAATAAATAAATTAAATTGTGGGTAATTATTGACCTTCCCACTAAGGAAATATTCTCGCGGAGGAGCATATTCATGATATTGTGTATGCAGTAGAAAATAGATGGGTTTGAATTTAGACACAGATAAATGGTTAGTAAATTCGTTAACAAGTATTCTAAATTCAATCAATTAATTAATTGGGTTCTCATGAATATATTACAGTAAAGTTTACATTTAAATCCAGAAGGTCATCCGATTTCAAAGCTGGATAAAGATCCTCTCCTGGGGCTAATTCTGAAGCATCACCAGGAGTAGCCTGTTGGAAGTAATTTAATGGTTATTTAAATATCCATTGAAGGAACTAAGATAATAAGTTACAAAATAATAAAAATGATATCGAATAAAATAAGAATGAAATTTAAGATACAAAACTATTTCGACTTTATTTGTTTTTCTCATGGTGCATGAGATAATAGTATTTGGCCTACCTATGATCGCCAGAATCTAGTACCCACTAGTTGTCTGAGACAAGATCTATATGACTGCTGTTGCAGTTTGGTAAGAATCGGTTATTTGTATTCTATTATGGCGGTTAGCGTAACTATATTTTTATCATCAGTCCCCGGTCTATTTTCATATTTGAACATACGGGCATGTACAATCTAGTTGTTTTGTATATGTCGACTTTTGGTTTTACAGCTAGCCGTTGTATTATAGTTGTGTGCACAATAAATAATTTTCAGTTACAATTCTGAACTGCTGTGCTATTTTCCTGGCTGTAAGGCCTATATGTCACTGAATCTAAAGATTTGGAGTTATGTTGGAACTTGGAGTATTTGGAGTTATGTTTGAAATGTAAGTTTGTTCGGAACAGTCTGCATAACCCTACGTACATGTTTCAATCTGACCGTCAAGAAGTGATCAGACTTTAAACCAATTAAGTTAGGATTCAAACAATTAAGTTAGGATTCCACCAATTAAGTTAGGATACTTGACTAATGTTATCTGAGCTTTAATAAGCAAATTTCACATTTGCGATCGAACGGGTCACAGACTTCACAAACTCTATCTATAACTTTTGTTAAACAACCCGATTGTTCATCCAAACATTCCTTGGACATAGACCACAGCTTGGCATCATCTGCACCACCTGGAACTTCTAATCATTGGCGAACCATACGAAAGAACTGAATCCCTGCTTCAATTTCTCGACAAAGATCCGCACTTATTATACTTTTAGACAAAACTGTATATTTTAAGTGAATCCTGAAATTTTCGTATATAGGGCTTATGCCAGAAGGAAAAGCTTCAGAATTAATCTTACCATCTATTTAATGACCACCAAAACGAAAACAGGGTATTCTTTTCAATTAACAAAATCCACTATCAAAAGTACCATTTATCCAGTAAACTCTAGAGAGCAAACAAATTTTAATCATGCAGCTTATAACCGAAAGTAAATAAACAGTCTTAGATGCCATTTCAAAACAAATAAAACTTCTCTACTACTTAAAAATACCATTGACATTATACAAGACTTAACTCATGGAGGTAAAGGTAAATAGTTGAAATTATATACTGAGAAAATACCAATATCATTTGAGACAATAATTCAGGTGGTGATGCGATAAGATAAGCGTCCATGTATTGTATATATTTCTATGGTACAAGTTTTAAAATATTTATTTAAACTGTCAATTTTGTAGATACAAATTAGTAGTGCAACGCAAATTAGACTGAAACAATAAGAAATATTCTTACGTATTCAAAATTCTTTTATCTTTTAATTTAATTTTATCTCCCTATATTCTGAACTCTGTCCTACAACTGTAAAAAATACTAATTAATTATACTGATAATTAAGGAATCTTTATTTATAAATAATCAAAAATACATTTACTCAGTACTATGCCTTTCTATTTTGTCAAGTGCAAACAAAGGACGTTTCACTAACCCTAATGATACCTGGATATAATTCTCAAAACGGTACGACATTTTACAGTTTTTCATCCATAAGAGTTCACTCTCCTTCTCATTAACACCATGGCTTAACTGTGTACGTCAACACGGGATACAGTTAAGCCTTGCATTATATTTCATCTTGCTGAAAAATACAATTGCCTAAATATTTGTGATCATACAATTGTATTTATTCATACCCCCATAAAGAGGATATCCTTATACATAATATTAACATATGTATTACAATATAAAATAGCAAAATTTATATAATGACAACAGATGAAAAAATTCTGATGTGGGCAGCACAGGACTTTGCTTATATAATGCAATGAATTTACTACTTTTACAGTAAAAAAGAATAAGTTATTATTATAGTCGATATTTATATTATTTCCTAGATATTGAATTTTCGTCAATGAGTCATCATTTTCATTGATTTATCGTCATTTTTATCCATTTGGCGAATTTTTCGTTAATTTAGCAACATTGAAAAAAGTCGCCTAGTTAGCGACATTCCACCAAATTCGTCGCCAAAATCTCGCCAAGCGTTATGAACGGAGAAGTAAGTTATTTTTACAGCAGATAAATGACTATTGGCGTTCAAATGCAAAAGTATTACTCAAAATATCTTTTTTCATGAATGGAACGAACTATATCCACGAGAATGATATCACAAATTTATCGCATGGTATTACATAGGATAAGTGAACATGTTTCTCAATAGGAAATATATTTTTTTTATTTTATATGATTTTTTGATAATTTTTTTGAAAAATGGGCAATATCTCGAGAATGGTTCATGTTAGCGTTCTAAAATTTATGTCAATCATTTCCTAATGAAAAATTACATAAGAAATGTCTGTTTGCGTAACTTTATTAGAGGTTTTGATTTTTTGACGATTTTTTCAAAATTTCACTCGAAAATTTAGGGAGGTTCTGAACATTCGATTGCGTATAAAAACAATAGGCTTCCAGTGTTTATGGATTGTAATTTTTGTACCAAATTTTATTCGAATCGGTTCATTCGTTCGTCAGTTATCGTCTCCACAGACTCACTGACACACACACACACACACACACACACACACACACACACACACACACACAGACATCACTTCAAAAATGGTCGATTCGTGATCAGGGATGCTTGAAACGTGCTCTCCCGTCGAAAACTCGAATTCGAATTTTCGACCCCGTCACAATACTTTCCTTATACATTATTGTATATAAGGAAAGTGATAAAGATATTGGCAAAGACTTCAGAGTTCGAGTAGGAAATTATTGTCATAATATCCAGGATTAGTGAAACTATTAACATTAATTTCATCCATAAATTGAGAAATTATTTGAGAAATTTTACTAAATTTGAATATGTTATATGAATAAATATTTAAATATATTTTGCATATCATTAGACATTTTCTAAACTCTCAAATAACACAATTCCAAATATACATGTCAAATCTGAAATGGCTCGTATAAAAATTCTATGTGTATCATAATCAAGAAAATATACCCTGCCTCATCAGGTAGTTAAAGCAATGTAGTTATATAAACTAACAAAACAAATAAATTGTAATCGTATAAATAACAACGAAAATTGCATGCAATCAGCATACATCGGCACGAGGACCATGATATGTCATATCATGGTCGTTGATCGTCCCCCGTCTCCCAAATTACAGCGAGTAAATGTCATTAAAACGAATTGTGTTTGAATTCATTTGTATTTGTAATCTAAACATCTTACACTTTTATTTTAAAATTCTTTTATTTTAAAACTTGAAATAGTTATAAGCATAAAGCTGGTCTAAATATGCATAAATAATATTTAAAGTTCAGAAATCTGCGAATTTATTCCATTTTCTTAGCATTCTATGGTGCCCAAAGAGAATAAAGAATAAGCTAGACATTAAGCGCATATTTGAATTTACCGCAACATCCCAGCATTAATTCTTTGCACGAGTTCCTAAAATATAATCATTAATTAACATACTACACATTGAATTCCACATATTAAACTTTTAAAATAAACATTAGTTATTTACACATGTTCTTGCTAAGATTAAACTTACATTAATTTTATATACATTCTTAAGGAGAGAAATCACTTTTGAGACCAGGATTTTACATTATTCCCAAAATCATATATCTGACGTACTTAATATATATGCAAATTTGCACATACCTCTGTTTGTAGTTCTGTTGCTCACCATGCTTGGAATATTAGCCGTTGCTTTTTTTGACTGCTATATCTGGCTCCTTTCATTCCAATTCCGAATGAATAATCTTTTGGACGGTCATTGTCTGAATATCGCTTAACGGTACTGGACAGTCATTGCTTATGAAACGCACTCTTCGACATTGTGGACCCCAATTGCTATAAATTCAATACCACTCTTGGACATTCTCGACTCCAATTCAATGTAACGCAACACTCTTAGACATTCCTAGCCTGAATAAATCTTGAATTCTCTCCTTGTTGCCACATCATTTCGCCTGAGGTCCAGATACGCCATCTGTATTTCCATTGGTCGCTCTTCAGCGCGATGCAGCAACATTTCATCATTGGCTACTTTACATCCAATGATGATTGGTTTAAGCTCTGGCCCCAAGGATATTTTTGCCACAACTACATCTGCGATTCATGTGAACTGAATTTATTGGGTCCTAACCTCAGAGACTGTCATAAATGGGCCGAGACTGGCATAAAATGGTACCTACCAGTCTGCGCTTTGTTTCGTTGTACAAAACTGTAAATCTCAAAATGGCATAAATGCCTCCAGATCTCACACTTACATATTCTTGCAGAATAAGAATAATTTCAAGATTTGGTTTATACACATTTTTGCCGAGATTTAATCGCTCTATAGTTCAAAATTGTCATTTAAGCTAAAAAAGCTTTGGAATTAGGGAATATATACTAACTCTCGAAAAACACCATTCTGCAATATTATATTCTAAATTTTTTATCAAATATTCATCATATTTTCAAATTAAAAACAACTAGACCGAATTGGCCGGTCCTAAATAAGCGAATGCTATTTAAGTAATACCAAGACTGATAAAAAAAGCTCAATTTCTAAATCGTCGGTTTTTATTTAAAATAAAATCAATTTTCATTTTTAATTAAAGTAGGACAGTTATATAAAATAACAAAATGACTAAAACTGTAAATAACAGTAAACTATAAATAGCAATGAACGTTGAATTCAATACGTTAGCACAACGGACGTGATATGCACAACCCCCACCAAAAATCACAAAATCGAAATTCATTAATTTCGAAGACTTTACGTTCTACGTTAAAATCTACCGATTGACACAATATACGTTTTAATTTCAACAATATCAGTCCACTTAGACTACAAAAAGAACAAAACGACTCCACTCCCTCAATCACACAGGTCTTCGGGACGTTCCTTTCGAATACCAAGAGATGCGCATGCTCGAATGGATCTGATAAGAGACCACATTTTTCAACCGAACTTCCTGGGGCTAAACGCGGGATTATTAAAAAATTGCACTGTTCGCCGCTTGACAATTTGTAATTAATGAACGGATAACTTCAGGGAAATGTTTTTGAACAGGAACAGTGTATGATATTTAAAGTAGCTGGTGTAAAATAATAAACCTCGAATTGGCTTTCAATATTTTTATATCACAGTCAAAAGTTTCATCTTAAAACATACAAAAAGAATATATATTTTTCAAAATTCACGAAAATTCGCCAGTCTACATTCGTAATAAATATTTCGGATAATAGTTAATAAGATTGAACTATTGGCCTTTGCCTTATAAAGTATCCGAGTTTCCAAAATAAATTAACTGCAACGCTCTCCAAATTACCTTCAATGAAGTTAGTTTCACCAAATACGCTACTCTGAATGTGAAAACCCCTTTATTAAATATAGATCATCTAATGCACTTAGATCTTTGAAGATAAGGGCTTCGGCTATGGCTGTTCCTCTTTGAAGTTTGTCGACCCTTTTGTAAAGGTTTGAATTATCGGTACAGAATCGATGGACATGAAAGGGACAACAACTAGAAATACTTTGAAAATTTGGTCAAACGGTTTTCAAAGTTTCATTGCATTTCTGGATAATTAAAAGTCGTGTTTATAGGCGATATGGTTCATGAACTACATGTAAAGCTAAATATTGAGGAAACTTTAAGTAGTAACACACAAGAAATAATCTTTAAGAATATCTTTAAACGAAGCATATCTTTAAACGTCACACTTATACTCTATAACAAAAAATTCGGCGTATAAGGATGGAGTTGTCTGATTGTGATAAAAATTGGTGGATGTGAAGAACATACATAGAAAAAGAAAAGATTAAAGTTTCAGAACAATTTAATGATTTAGAGTTTGACCGTATACAAAGGGATGAAGCCAATAAGGCGTTGGTCCATCTCTGGCCTGGATGCAAGATGTCACAGGGGGTGATATAGACTGATAAAGTTCACGGATGGTGTCGTGCGGAATGTCTTGCCAAATTATCTCCAACTCCCGGGCTAAATCGTCAATATTCCGGGATGATTGCAATCGTCATCTCATAACGTCTCAAATGTGCTCTATGGGAGAGAGATCAGGAGATCTAGCTGGTCAAGGAAGTGTTGGGCAAGCTTGAAGACAATTTATAGCAACACGTGCCGTGTGCAGCCGGGCATTATCTTGTTGAAATGTAAGTCTGGGGTGTCGCAAAAGGAACGGTAACACAACCGGTCGTAGAATGTTGTCTACGTATCCAAGACCGTAGCCAGGCCGAATGTAAAGGAGGGCCATCGAAAATTTTGGGGGGGGGGAATAGTTGATGTTCTCAGGGTTATATTCAAGATTTTATTTCGAGGGGGAGGGGTTCCTAATATTAGTTACCATTCAATTGACCTTTACCTTTTAAGTGTTTCAATTACTGACAAGGGAGCGTTCAAGTATTACGTAAACATCGTTGGGGAGGGGGGCTGTTCATATTTTCCTATGTCAGCTAATGTTAATTTTTTTAAATTTATGCTTACGAGGGGGAAGGGTATAAAATGACTAAAATATTGCTTTCGTAATACTTGAACGCTCCGCAAGCAGCAAATAAAGACTTTAGATTAAGAAGTGAAATGTAGCTAAATTAATTCAAAATAAAGAAAAAAATAATACATTGCATTAGAATTTCATTTGAAACTATTTACAATTCTACCTGGAATTCACACTTTATAGTAGCAGCAGCTTTCTCGTCTAAATTTTTGCAAACGACAATACAAATTTGTCCAAGTCCAGAGCTTTCGTAATGTCTTTATTGTAAGACATTAACACCAGGTCTGCTTTCCGGCCATGAAACATTGGCAGTCGCTGGGGACGCAACACTGCTGTTAAGTGTGAGAAACAGTTTTCAACTATTGCAGAACTACTTGGAATGGTTTGTTCAACTTCTACTAGTAGTCCAATTCCTGGAAATGCAGATCCATAATTGGATAATTCAGCAGAAAACTGAGCTAATGATGACACATCCCCAATTAATGATTCTGGCAATTTAAGTTCGTGTTCCAAGTTTACCATTTTGCTTACATAGTCTGTGTTATGCAGTAGAATTTCACAGAGAGGTCGTAAGTTGTCCATACTCCTGATTTTGCTAAGCAAGTGTTTAGATGCTGCTGCTATGACAGAGTTTGCTCTCTCCTTGAAAATCTGTTCCCCATCTCTTGAGTGCAGTGATCAAGAACTCTATTATAGAGTCTCTTAAGCTCTTCCCTATTAGTATCCATCCTGCTTCTGCCTTCTAAATTTACGCTTTCACCACCAACAATATGGTCTTTAAAAATTCCTGGCATCACACCCTGTTGCGTTGCATGTACTTCAATCCTTGTACTTTCAATAGTTTCACTGCAAACATTCTCTTCAATTTCAAAGATGCTTTGGAAAGCGCTGTCATCTTTTCTCAATGACTGGAGTTAACTTAGAACATTCTCAATCAATTTTATGGCTGCATCTATATTTAAATCCCTCTGCTGCAGCATTGCTGTTACAGGCTTCAGATATCCTAGCACTTTGAGCATATGTAATCCAAATGTCCAGTCCACCTCTGAACTAATAGGCGTTTTAAAGATTTCTCTTCATAAATACGAGAAACGCGGCCTTTCTTAAAGAAAACATATAATTAATTGCTCACAAAAATCAAAATACTCATTTACCTCTAAGATTGCCTTAATAGCATGTACTATTACTAAGTGCAGCTGGTGGTTGAAGCAATGAAGAAATATTATGTTCCTTCCGAGTTCTTTTGACAGAAGAAACTGAATCCCACCAGCTGGCCCCTGCATTACAGGTGCTCCATCATAAGATTAAGCAACCAGCGTGTCAAAATTGAATCCCATTGCAGTAAGTGTTGACAGAAATACACTCTTTATATTTGAAGCATTTTGGGAATCTAATTCTACAACAGCAACGCACCTTTCAACTGGCTTCATATCTACGAGGTAACGAACAGCAATTGCCAGATCTGCAATGCACTTTCTGTCTCTTGTTTCATCTCTCAATGTAGCAGTGCAAGAACTATTGTTTATTTCTTGCATTATATTCTGTTGCACTGTTTCAGCCATGTGATGAATTATTTCGTTCTGTATTTCTGGACTAGTATATTTTACATTCTGGGGGATCAGCTTGATGATTTTTTGTAATTATTCATATTTTCGTAATGAAAATTCAAATAATTGCAAAAATAGCCCACTTGTATCTGGACCCAGTGTCTCACAGTTAGAATCACCTCTGAAAGCTAGTTGTTTGACTACCAGAAATTGAACAACTTCAGCTATGCATCTTATGTAGTATCTGTTATTTTCACAGTTTCAGTACACAGTTTCTTCTGAATAGTTTCACCTGTTCTCTCATGTTTTTGATGTCCAAGGTAACTGGACATGGCACATAGGTGTGCCTGTGAATGTTCATACTTCGAAAAGCCCTTATTATTTTCTACGGCATGTTTCCAATCTGCATACCTAGCACTAATAAATGCAATCTCAGAACTGAGAGATGGAAATTTTCTACATGCAAAACAGAAAACAGCATTACCACTAACAGAATACTCTAACCATTCCCATGTTTTATACCATGTAGTTCGGAACCTTCTAAACCGGCCCGAAATCATTGTTCCAGGCTAGTGGGACAATACAGGCTGAGCAGTGTTATTTTCCCCTAAGTCGTTAAACTTAATGGAGATTGTATTGATGGAGTCGCAGAAGGTGTCTTATAGTTTACCACAAAATCTTTTCTTGGCGTAGTGTTCGCCTCTGTAACAGTAGCATCATCGGCACATTCAATAGAAGAAGATTCAAAAGCAGGATCACCAGTAGAATGGAGAAAACTCAAAATTGAAACCTATTTATGACACATTTTGTTTCTTCCTTGATGTTTATTCACTTTAACTTCACAAAAAAAAACTTTTCAATAGGAACAGATAGATATTACTTAAAAATTTCGGTTATCAAGTATCCTTTTCTTTATTTTAAGTTTGTTTCAGAGCGTTCAATTACTTTAATAACTAACGTCGTTCGTCAAAGACCTCGAAAAACCATCCTTTTAAAAAACTCTATCGTCCGCTAGCTGAACTTGGTCTAACCAAAGCACGTGATACAGTAAAAAATCACAAAAAGTTTTTCAATAGCCGGAACAGAAGATACATAAAACTGCACTAAATTTTCACAAGAACATTTCTTTCTTCAGAAGCACATTAAGACACTTCACAACTTTACATCAGTCCTTTAGGATAAACACAAACAAAGCAGCCCAAAGTTGCATCGCACGGAAAGCATCGGTCGAGAACTGTCCGATGATATTTACTAGCTGCGTATAATGTTGCCACTCTATAAAATAAAAAATCCCTACTAGGTAACCAAGAAATTTCATATTATCCCTCAACAAGCAAATATTTCAGGAAAAAAATCTCTGCTAGAATCAATAATACAAGTTAGGTTACTCTCTCATTTAAACGCAAATGATTTTTTAACTGAAGCAAAACATGCAAGACCCTCCGATAGTAAACAGCGCTATATTTTATGAAAACATGATTTTTATACTAAACAAACAGACCTATTAAAACAAGTCTTTAAAAAAAATTACGTAACATTATTTTATCATTTGGGGGGGGGGCAAATGATTATCTAGGGGGGGCAGTCCCGTCCAATATCCCCCCAGACTACGGGCCTGTACGTACCGCTGTGCTGTCAGTGTGCCAGAAATGACTATCAAAGAGTAAGATATCCGCAGTCGAAATGCAACAGAAATTTTGACCACATATTCAGAATCGCTCCTTATATACACTTGCTGAATAGGCAGTTCCGATGCGCTAGAGATCCCACTATTTATTTATTGGGCACCCAATTTGATTCATTTGCATGTTCGCTCAAAATGTCTTTGCATACGAAATTTCATTACAATCGGACAACTCTTTCTTGGTGCGTCGATTTTTTTGTTATAGAGTGTATTTTGTGAGGAGAAAGTCCATGAGCATTCACGCTAAATTTATATATAGCAAAGTGACCATGTCCGATCGGAGAGAAGTGTTTACAGCACCCCTAGTGGAGAATCTATAAACCTAGAAAAACGAATTCGCCGTCAAAGCGAGATAGAAGAAAAAATCGAATTAAAAACTTGTAGAACATTGTAGAGTGAGTAGGAGTCGTTACCTTTAACGCAATATCTTATTTTGGTCTTATTTTTACTCGAATTCGAATATGCCTTTTATTGCTAATAGAGGACATTTGGAAAATACAATATATTCGTCGGTAATAGGCGTTAAAATTTTCAATCGTGCTTTCAGTGAGTACATCAGCCAACAATAATGAAACATAATTTATCTTGATCGGGCTTATTCGTACAAACTTTAGCCATTCTGATAATAATGAAACGTGCTAAGTGACACAATTATTTAAATAGATTAAGTAACAAAAAACGTCAGCTATAAGACGCAGACGACATTATAATTTATTAGAATATTAAACTAAGAATAAACTAAGGGCTATTCACTATTCCTTGTCGTAGAAATTAATTCTTCAAGCTTTTATTAAAATTGCTCTCGATTAAATTGCAGTATTTCAGAAATAAAGATTTACAAATATGGATGGGATCTAAAGTAACGTACTATAATAAAAATATCATAAAAACATATATTTGCAATCATTATACAAAGCCATGACAGAATTTTCTGTTAAAATATAGCATTAAAATATTTTCTTATATACATAAAAAGGTATTCCGTTTGCTTTCAATTTAATTCAATTATGTACTTGAGATAAAAAACAATTTTAGAAATCTTTTTTCAGAAAGGTGTGTTTTTTATGTGGCTTCATAAGAATAACGAAGAATCGAATAAAACTAATAAAAGTCGAGGGATTTTATTTATTAGACACCTTTTATACTTTGAGGAAGGTAAAATTTTAACAGTGTAAGTATCTCAACATAGTTGTATTCCTATAAAACACTCCTTACATTATTAAGTATAATAATAATGTAAACTTTTTCAAGATATAAACATTTCAACTTCTTTACATAATTAAAAATTGTCTTAATTTAGCCCTTTGGAAAATATGTGTAATAAATTGTATTTAGAATATTTAATCGTACTGGATATGAGCGATAAAATTTTAAGATAGCACACGAATAATTCCCCTCTTCGCTTAACTTATATTTATGCTCTTTTGACTAGATTTTAAAAGTCTGGATTTTTATGTAAAATATTTTTCATTGAACCTGCTATACATAATTGTTATATACTTGATATACTATGAAATTTTAACAGTATAAGTATTTCAACATAGTTGTACCCTTGTGAAACACTCCTTTCATTATAAATTATAATAATAATGTAAACTTTTTCAAGATATAAATATTTCATCTCCTTTACATAATTAAATATTGTTTTAAAACTCTTTGGAAAATATGTGAAATAAATTGTATTTAAAATATTTTATCATACTGGATATGAGGGATAAAGTTTTAAGATAGTACACGAATAATTCTCCTTTTCGCTTAACTTATATTTATGCTCTTTCGACTAAATTTTAAAAGTTTGGATTTTAAGTGAAATGTTCTTCATTGAACTTGATATATATAATCGATATATACTTGATATATAAAATTTTAACAGTATAAGTATTTCGACATAATTATACTCTTAAGAAACACGTCTTACTCCTTACAAAATAATTATAATGTAAGGAGTAATGCAAGGAATAATGTAAACCTTTTCAAGATATCAACATGTCAGCTTCTTTACATAATTAAATATCGTTTTAATTTGGCTCTTTGGAAAATATGTGTAATAAATTGTATTTAAAATATTTTATCGTACTGGATATGATCGATAAAATTTCAAGATAGTACATAAATAATTCCCCTTTTCGCTTAACTTATATTTATACTCTTTCGACTATATTTTAAATGTCGGGATTTTTACGTTGTGTAATTGAACTTGAATTGAACTTGATATATAAATTTCTTAAATGAGAAAAAATATTTACTTATCTATATAAATAAAATTAAAAAGCTGTCTATTTGTTTGAATCATCATCGCAAGAGACGGTTGCACAGAATATCATAAACTTTTGATGTCAAATTTAGGCGACATTCTTTCCTCCTGTTTGTCTGTCTTCAAGTCCGTCTAACTGTTTTTAATCCCATTTATAAGTATAGTAGTTATATCAGACGATTTTTTTAAATTTATATTTTAACAATAAATTTGTTTATAATTTTTTATTCTATTATTGTAATCATTACAGTCACCTAAAAAATTCCCTGGACGTCGGATCCAGTTTATTTACGTAAAGTGCCAATAGTGTATTAAAAATTTCAACTAGTGTTAAACGCTGTCAAACACTTCCGCAAATTTTATGACGTCACGTTTGCTTATTTCTACATTCCCTAAATAACTTTAGGAGTCTTTGCTTATCCTAATACGGTACCATTGACCAGTATGGAACAAAGGGTAATGAATAATCGGTTCTGGAAGAAAAAAAGTTACGATCGGCAATTCAGAGCTTTGAAAATTTACTCAGAGAGGTTTTACATTAAAATTCATAGAAAATTCAGGAATAGAATAATAAGAAAATACTAGAATGCAGAGATTTTACACAACCTTTTTGTGCCGCCAACGGCCGTACCGTGCTGAAAACACCGGTTCTCGTTAGATCACCGAAGTCAAGCAGCATCGGGCGCGGTTAGTACTTGGTGGGTGATCACCTCGGAACACCGCGTGCTGTTGGCCATCTCGGGTGCGGTATCCCCGTGGTTTGCGCGCTAGATTTGCACGCTACCACAAATGCCGCCGTGTTCATGCGGAGTACGATCACGTTAAACATGTGGGTCCGTAAGTCCTTCCGAGAGGTTGGTGGTAGGGGAAGGAGGGTACGGTCCCTGTGGATGCCTCCCCCACTGGGTTCCGGTCTAAATTGGGTGGCACTTCCCGGCCGTCCATACAGTTACCTTACACCTTTCTGGTAGGTCGGACGGTCTGGGTCTCAACAACAACAACCTTTTTGTGCCGGCCGTCCAAATGGTTGCTCGTGTCCTTTGGATGAGTCGGACGGTCTGGGTCTTCTACAACCTTTTTGTGGCCGGCAGCTCCCTTTGCAACTCATAACCTCGGGTGAGTCGGGCGGCCTAGGCCTTCTACAACCTTTTTGTGTGGTTTCCCGGCCGTCCAAACAGCTACTCGTGTCCCAGGACGAGTCGGACGGTCTGGGCTTACGACAACCTTTTTGTTTGATCCGGTCGCCTCCTTCGCTGTTCATACCCTCGGGTGAGTCGGGGCGGCCTGGGCCTTCTACAACCTTTTTGTGCTACAAATTGGAATTGTGTGATTCTTCAATTTTCAGATGTTACACTATACATATGAAACATCATAAATTTTTCATATTTCTGTGAATTTTGAATTTTTTTAAATATGAAGGATTTCTCCTGCGGGTGTGATTTATAAGCTCGTTCGAAAATATTGTTTTTTGATTTTTTCGATGGTGTCAAGATGTAAATTCTGCGATAATATTTTCGGTGACCAAGGAACTGATTCGGGCGAAACTCTGTCATAATGGTGCTTCAAAATCTAACAACTAAAACACTATTTGAAATGAAAAAAAATCTCGACGAGGTGTTTCTTCTGGAGATTCGATGAACTCCGGTATCAGATTTCATGGCTGTAGATCACTTAGATTTTCCGCTACGTGACAGAAAAACAGGCAAACATACATCTTCCTTTATTATTATCGATAAAATATATACGTATATAAAAGTATTTTAACACAATTTGATAGAGATCTTCAAGTAAGTGCAACATTAAATTTCAATGCTTCGAGTTTGTTCACTGTGCAGACTAAATCCCAAAACATTAAGTAACAAAGGATATTTTTTAATGTAAATTTTATTTTCTGAAACAGAAGTGCTTTAATAAACTAAGATGAAAGTCTATTTGATCGATAATTCATTTTTCTCTTAGGCGACTCTGAAAATAATTGATTTTGGGATTATTGTTTTAAATGAAAGTCAATTTGATTCAAATGTATAATTATGCTCATAAAATATTAATTCAAGGAAATTAAAATTTCAAAGTTTAGTATATTAAATATATGAATGGTGAGGATTTTATCGGTTTACAATAAATATCAATTTTGTTAAGTTTTCAGCGTGGTTTTCACAATAAAAATCTATTCGCTGTAAAATAAATTATATAAATATTCTACGTGCAGGGATACTCACATTTATCCGGGACGAGTGTGTCAACCAGGGTTGGCAATTTCCCGGGAAAAACTAATATTTCCCATGGGAAAAACTAGTAAAAAGCGGGAAAAACTGGCAAATACCGTGGTATTTACCGAGGCTGGGGAACACGTTGCCAAACCTGGTGTCAACAAAATTCACAAAATATTGCAAACATGGCAACTTTCGATAACGCAATAAGATACTAGAAATAAATCAGTAATGACATACAAAATTAATATTTCTGAATACTATTCGTTTCATATATGAAAAAACAGATAAAATTATTATATCTCGATTAGAAAATAAGTTCCTGGACTGTGTAGCAGGAATACCCGATACCAGATTTAATATATTCAAAATAGAAAAGCAACAATAACCAATTGCCATTATGATCAGATCTGGCTAATATTAGCTTAACGAAAAACTTGACGAAAAATTGCCAACTCGACAATTTTTAATGAGATTTAGTAATTTCAACAATCTAAGTATTTGTTGTAGAATTTCCTGAGTTACTGATGCTTCCATAGAGGACGTATGAAGATGCTCAAGGGGATGTTATATGATAAGATGCTATGAATTGTGAAAATTATTGATATGATTATAAGAAGACACAATGTTGTTATGAAGAGACACAATAGTATTTGGAGAATATTGCAATGACGCAAAATGCGAATATAGGTAATATCTTGGTGTATTACAAACTGTATCCATGATAACTACATTCCTTAAGCAGCATGAAATTATTTTTGATGAATATATAGTTACATATCAACATTTCTTTTAACATGTATAGGTACAAAAGCTTACTCAAATATGTGGTAAGCATAATATCCCTGTATATTTCATATTTGATTCAAAACGTACCTTAACATTTTCTATGATATTAATATATTTTCAAAACACAGTTGCTCAACAATACATTTCACACACACACACACACACACACACACAAATATTCCTTCGTAATGAACGAAGTTACTGAAGCAAAAATTTCAGCAATAATCGTCTTTGGCCTGAATGTGGGCCTGATTGCTTTTAGAGTGTCTTGAAAAATGTATTCTCTCCCCCGGTATGGGAAATTTATCCTAAAAACAATTAATTATGTGGCCATTGAAAGTATATACAATCTTTTGCAGTTCCGTTTTTAAATTACTCACTGCAGAATATTATATTCAATGTTTTATATAACTTTTTTTGTCCGATTATAGAAATAGATGAATCAAGATGAATTAATTATAAGATAAAAAAATAGACGAATTAAGCATGATTAGCATGAAGTGGAACATTTGAAATGACTCTGTGGAGAATATATTTTATATATCACTATATTTGAAATAGATTGACAACAATAGAGTGGAACATTTGAAGTTATACACAAAATTGATCTTATATATTACTTAATTGAAATGTAAGTATATATGTTAAAGCAAATTTTAAACTTAAAATGTATTTAACAATGAAAGTCTTTACATAAAATTCGTTTCATGAAAAAAAATTCTAATTTCATTGTATTTGACTTTAAACAAGATTGGAACAATGCAAACTCTTATCTTTCGTATTGTTTTTAAAGTGCAATATAACTGGAATCACAAGCTATTCATTGTGACATATATTGTAAATTTTCTATATTACTATCCTAATTGTGAGAATAAATGTGATTTGACCCTTAATGGGACGCGTTAAGAATACAAATTGCTTATTTAACACATTAATAATTAAAAACACAAAATGTGTTATTTCAGGTTCCATTATTATCAAAAATTCAAATGGATTTTTTCTTTTAAAGAATAAATATATCACGGAAACAGCCATATGAAATTATGAAATTACCAAAAATGAAGACCGCTAATAATAACTTTCAGGTAGGAAATGTACTTTCAAAACATGCGACACATTTTCTATTGCGTGTTGAATAATGAATAGCGCATTTAGACAGCGGAGTTATCATAGATTTTGAAACAATGTGGTGATAAAAGAAGGTAGTATTTTTTTGTTTTGCGTCACATTGTACTGCACACAGTGTTTCAGAAATATTAGAAAAGCAATACAATATGACTTTTAGTATTATTTTCCAAGATTTATGTATAAAATAAAATATTTTATCTTATTTGTTTTGTAAGCCAGTTAGATAGTTGAATTTAGTTTAAGTTTTTCTTTTTTTGTTTCCATACCTTTGAATTTTGCTGATTTTCTGTAACTTGATAGCTTGTGTTTTGTATTTTTTATCCATTTGATTGATGATTTGCTGTATTATATTTTATTCTGTGGGTGTTTTAAAAAGTTAGGTTTATCGTGTTACATCTTCTTACTTTTCGTTCATTGGATTTTCAAACTAATATTATTATTATTATATATATATATATATATATATATATATATATATATATATATATATATATATATATATATATATATATATATATATATATATATATATATATATATATATATATATATATATATATATATATATATATATATATATATATATATATATATATATATATATATATATATATATATATATATATATATATATATATATATATATATATATATATATATATATATATATATATATATATATATATATATATATATATATATATATATATATATATATATATATATATATATATATATATATATATATATATATATATATATATAGGGTGTCCCAAAAACATTGACCTTGGCATTAATTCCTTAAATATTGATCTTAGACACATATAATAAATTACAGACTTGTGTAAAAAAGGTAAAGAATTTTATGAAATCGAATCAAATTTTCAAGGGAGTTAAATTTTAAGAAATACGAAATTTAAATTTTTATTCGGCTCCCGTACAAAAAACATTTTCAATGAGTAAAATGTGCCCCATACACTAATTAGGTGATGTACAAAATTTCAGCATTGTATCATAAAAAATCCCAGAGATATGAAAAGACAAAAATGCTGACTTAAACCACTTTTCGATGCATCGACATAGGTTCTCAGAGGGGAAAAATCATGTTGGCAAATCGCGTTTAAGGGGTCATACACAAATTACAAAAGGAAACAAAGATTATATAAATAAATAATAATTTTGCTATTTATTGGTACAAAAGTATCTACATTGTATGGAAATAATAACTTTACACAAAGATTACAAAGCTTGTTCAAAATTTTTTCCATCCATGCTAATACAGAGCTGCATTTGCCTGATAACACTTCTGTCCACTCGATGAAGTTCTTGTTCGGTGATGTCACGATAACCATCTTGGATGCGTTGTTTCAACTCTGCTTTATTTAAGGGAGGGGACAGATAAACAGTTGTGCGTAAACGACCCTTCAAATAAAAATCCATAGGCGTTAAATTATGCGATCTAGGGGAAAATTCGACTGGCCCATGTAAACCAATCCACTCGTCTGGAAACTCGTTATTTAACCACTGTTTTACAACTGTAGTATGGTGAGCTGGAAGTCCGTCCTGTTGAAACCATACATGTGGGAGTACTGTAAGGTACAGTTCATGCATAAAATCAGTAATAACCGCATTCAGAATCTCAGTAACATATCTGTCACCCGTTAACGTACTATCATACAGTATGCTGAAAATTTGTTCGTTCGTTACATTCCCCCGTGGTGAAGGAGCGCCTACGCACCACGTCCACAATACTTCCCAGGGTTTCCCATGGCGAAGGGGAGGACATTTGGAGCTTCACTTTTTAGAGGCTCCTTGAAGGGCGGAAGTCTGACTTGGCCTCGACATGACAACATCCATGCCCGCTGACTGGATTCAAACCTGCAACCCGGTAATCCAGCGATCAGACGGAAACGCATGCCCCTGACCGCTCGACCACCGGAGCGGCGAAATTTTGTACATCACCTTATTAGTATATGGGGTACAATTTACTCATTGAAAATGTTTTTGTACGGGAGCTGTTTAAAAATTTAAATTTTGTATTTCTTCAAATTTAATCCCCTGAAAACTTGTATCGATTTCATAAATTTCTGTACCTTTTTAAGCAAATTTGTAATTTATTATATATATCTAAGATCAATATTTAAGGAATATAAGCAGAGGTCAATGTTTTTGGAACTCCTTGTATGTATATGTATATAATTCTTCAGCTTCATTTCTCAGGCAATACTCAGTAGGTGCGTATGATAAAGAACCACGTGTCTACGTCATAAGCCAAAAGAGGAAATACATTAGTAAAATGCAATCTCCTTGAGGACTGTGGAATGAGTTCTAACATATTTTTGTTAAAATGGAATTCGTTTTTGATGCTCTGCTCTATACTGAACTGCCGTTTACACCTAATTCCAATTGTTACTTCACATATGTTCTTCTTCACATATTGTTACTGTTGTGACACGTCACAACACTTTTTTATTGATGTTGTGATACAACCATTCAAGGGACTTATATAATTCTGGTGCCGTGACCAGGATTATATAAGTCCCTTGAATGGTTGTATCACAACAGTTACAGACAAAACCATCGCCATCGCCATCGCCAAATTACCAAAAGAGCGATCACGATCTGATACACTAGCCAAATCCGCCGTGTTGGCGCACTTCTGAAATGAAACTTTAGCAGTTATTAATGTGAATCTGTATATTGAATATGTATGTCTGTCCAGTGTATAAAAGTGTGTAAAAATGTATAGGAGTGTATTATAGAGGCGTAGATATATTTATAAATAGAAAATTATATGTATCGTAGAATAGTAGTTATAGTTATGGATATTAAAATACAGTTTAAAACTTTACTAATTTCTTCTTGAACTTAATTTCAGTTTAATTGATACCTTGGATCATAAGGAAAAATATAAAACCGAAATCATCAAAATCGGTTAACTGGTTTAGACTGTAGGCCTGTCCACAGAAAACGCAACGACGGCAAGAACATACGAACAAACAGATTCTCTCAAAGTACGCTACAAAATCATCCACAATTTGGCTGCATGGCTATATTTAGCTCATGCAATTTTTTAAAGTATATAGTTTAGTAATTGAAATTTAAAAATTCTCCTCTTATTTTTTGATTTGCAGTATAATAAGAAAAAATCCGTATTTTTAAATATAAAATATCTATTTAATTCCCATAAAATTTGTATTTTTGAATTTAAGAGACAAGTTACAGTGACTTTACCTTCCATATATTATTCAAAGTTGACTTCAAACTAAAAATAAAATGTTAGCTTTGTTATCACCAGTGGGAGCTGTGATGGAAGCTACTTGAAGGATATATCTGCAAGGTACTTTTGCTGTTAAATTTGTAACACTACAGCCTGAATAAAGGTTTTAAATTGTGTCTTATATGTGCAACTCCATTAACGAATATTTCACATCCTTGGACTGGTTTTACGTTTTATCGCTCTTTTCATAACGGAATAGCGAATACCTGGAATAGCAGCAAGAAAATTTGTGATGATTGACAAACTCTCATTTTTACTTTCCTTATATACATAATGTATAAGGAAAGTATTGTGACGGGGTCGAAAATTCGAATTCGAATTTTCGACGGGAGCACGTTTCAAGCATCCCTGATCACGAAACAAACATTTTTGAAGTGATGTCTGTGTGTGAGTGTGTGTGTGTGTGTGTGAAAGTATGTGTGTGTGTGAAAGTATGTGTGTGTGGGGGGGGGTGTGGTTGTCAGTGGGTCTGTGGAGACGATAATTGACGAACGAATGGACCGATTTGAACCAAATTTGGTACAAAAATCACAATCCGTAAACACTGGAAGTTTATTGTTTTTATACGCAACCGAATGTTCAGAACCCCCATAAATTTTCGAATGAAATTTTGAAAAAATCGTCAAAAAATCAAAACCACTAATAAAGTTACGCAAATAGACATTTCTTATGTAATTTATCATTAGAAAACAATTGACATAAATTTTAGAACGCTAACACGAAATTTTCTCGAGATATTGTACATATTTAAAAAAAAAATATCAAAAAGTCATATAAAATGAAAAAAAAATATTTCCTCTTGATAAACATGTTCCCTTTTCATATGCAATACCATGCGATAAATCGGGTGATATCATTCTAGTGGGTCTAGCTCGTTCCATTCATGAAAAAAGATACTCTGAGTAATACTTTTGTATTTGAACGCCAATAGTCATTTATCTGCTGTAAGAATAACTTATTTCTTAGTGCATAACGCTTGGCGAGATTTTGGCGACGAATTTGGCGGAATGCCGCCAACTCGTCGACTTTTTGAAATGTTGCCAAATTAGCGAAAATCTCGCCAAATGTATAAAAATGACGCTAAATCAATGAAAATGACGATTAATTGTCGAAAATTCAATGTCTTGGAAAGAATATTAGTATCCACTATAAGAAAAACCTATTTTTTACTGTAAAAGTAGTAAATTCATTACATTATATAAGGAAAGTCATGTGTTGCCCACATCAGATTTTTTTTGTTTTGTTCTTCAGTTATTGCTATTGTCTTCTCTCTGAATTCTGAATGAAATTATTTTTTTAGACTATCTTGAACCTCTCCATCTCTCGCTGCTGGTTCTGCCATGTCCATCCCCCCTTGCATTCATTAATCCATCGACTAGCAGTATTCCCCTAGCTCCTTTCCCATTGGTTTGAGCTAGCTGGTGCGGACTGCACTCATTGGCTGTAGATAACTGCCAGCGGGATTGATGGTCGAAAGAATCAGGTGCACTTCGAAAAAAAAAACAAGGGTCCTTTTTATTGCCGATCATAAATTAATTATACTTTAATGCCAATTTTGGCATCAGCCTGAATTGTTTCCATGGACTGTCCTTTTATTGCTCAGGCTTTGACCTGAGGCTTATAATTCCTGATACTACAACATCCCATTATGAAATATTCCACAATCGTGTAAAGTTATCACAGTCTGTCATCATACTTTTAAAAATAAGTCAGCAACAAGTTAGTCAAGCTGAAAAATGAGATTGATTTACACAATTTGTTTTAAAATCAGCAAATGTAGTAATTATTGAATGCATGCCGAATTTAAAACTATCAGTTTTCTGTGTCATTTACTGTCATTGTCCTGAGAATTATCAATGCGTCTCTGTAGATAGTAAATCTCTTAAATCCTTAAATATCGAAAAATTTGCCTTCGATTCAGAAAAATTGCGAAATATTTTGTCAGAAATAGTTTTTTTTAATATTGTATACACTTACACTATTTTACAGTTATATATGTCCTTTGTTTTCCTACTTTATATATATATATATATACACATACATAGCAGTACTTTTTTCGAAAGTGCGAAATTTGTTCTGCAGGATTTAAAATACGAATTTTCAGGCAAAATATAAGTTATTTCTATATGATAGTGTTGTTGTTGTTGAAACCCAGACCGTCCGACCTACCAGAAAGGTGTAAGGTAACGGTTTGTACGGTCGGGAGGTGCCACCCAATTTAGACCGGAACCCAGTGGGGGAGGCATCCACAGGGACCGTACTCTCCTTCCCCTACCACCAACCTCTCGGAAGGACTTTCGGACCCACATGTTTAACGTGATCGTACTCCGCATGAACACGGCGGCAGTTTTGGCAGTGACTGGAATCGAACCCGGGCCTACCGAGTGCAACTCCAGCGCGCTAACCAATGGGCTACCGCGCCCCTATATGATAGTGTGTAAAAGTTGAAAACAAAATTATAAATACAGATGCTTTTAAACTAGCGATTATATATTATAAACTGATTCTATAAATGTGAAATATTGCCATTCCACTGAGTACTGTACTTAACGGGATATTATTTCGCGGCAAATGGATCATTCAGTAGATTCAACTTTAAATTTGTGTAATTATTGATAACTTATAAATTTAAAGTAAAATATATTAATAACGTAACAAATAAACATGTAACAGTAGTAACCGAATAGTCTGATTCGCTACAAAAAGACAGCACCAAGAAAATCAAGACAGTTACTAATTTGTTTTAAACTGCATTATTAACGTTTTTTGCTTTACGTTTATTTTTGCCGCAGTAGTGTTTTATTACATATATTATCTGACATTTAAACCAAGTGGGTAGTTTTCGGTCTAAAATCTTGTTTATAATCCAGAAAAAATGAGACTCATGCAACAGTTGAGTTCACAATAACTGCACTTCAAACTTTTCCTTAGAAAGTTAAAATAATAGAAATAATAAAAAATATAAAACGATAAGATTTCATATCGCATCGGTAACATTTTAGAGTTTGAAGAAGCAAAAGGGGGGAATCGATATTTTGAAGTTTCTTTTTTGAAGGATTTTCCTCCCAGTTACAGTGGGATTTGTTTCTTACTTTTCGTGCGAATTCGAAAGATGAATCCAATTTTACTCAAGCACACATTTCTGCTTTCTTCTTAAATAAACATATTTCTGCTATATTTTGAGATTTTGTTTTGAATTTCACTGAAGATTTTCTCTGGAGTAGATTTATTTTTTTTAAAGAAATCATTTTGATATTATTCTTGTAAATAAAAGTCACGATAAAATGTGACATGAAAATACAGAAGATTTTTGGAGGAAAATGATATAAAGAGACCGTATTATCGACTTATTATTTAGAGTTTAAGACCTTTGTTTGAGGCCCTGCAAAACACTTTGCTGTCTCAAACCGAAATTGAACTACGGATCTTGGAACCGGCCAACCAACGATCTTCCGTGTAAATACTGGACGGATCTGCGAGTTGTTGTCTGCCAAAGTGGACTTTAAATTCTCTTTTCTTTAGCGTCTGATTGACGTGTTTCTAACAATCTGAATGACAACTTTTTGTTGCTATTACCTCAGATTAGCATCCTGATACAATTTTTTTCCATGGTAGTTTCCTACATGGTCGTTGGCGTGCTCAATCTTGAAACCGGCGTTTAGTATCCCAGAGTCTAATGAATCCGCATTAGGGTAACATTGCCCCCCCCCCCCAACGCTACTGCACTTACTTGCAGAGTTAATTCGTTTAGGCACCATTGTATTAAACGTTGCTGCTCCAACCGAAAATCGAGCCACGGATCTCTGAATTGGCCAGCCGACGCTGTATTTATCGTGCTTTCCAACATGACACCACATGTTCTTTATCGTCTGCTTCAAATCGTTTGTAGGACACCAAGTGATCATTCTTTGACTTGACCCATTTGGTTTTGTAAGAAAGGCGTGAGATTTGAAGGACAAATTTATAAATATGCCGAACTTTTGTGCGGTGTGAGATGTAGTAGTCGAGATGACAGAGATTCTGTTTCTTTTTTTTTTTAATCCTCTGTATTCCCAAAACAGGGAAAACCCAGTAATATTAAATTGAAATCGAAAAGACGTGAAAAAGGGATTTTAGATCTTAAAAGAATCTAGCCACGGAAATCTAGCTACGGATCTTTGAACTGGCCAGCCGAAGCTCTACTTTTCGAGCTTTCCAACATGACATCACACGTTCTTTACCGTCTGCTTCAAAAGCGTTTGCAGGACACCGCGTGATCATTCTTTGACTTGACCCATTTGATTTTGAAAGAAAGGCTTGAGATTTGAAGGACAAATTTATAGATATGCTGAACTTTTGTGCGATTTGAGATGTAGTAGTCGAGGTGATAGAGATTCTGTTTCTTTCTTTTTTTCTTTTTTTGAATCCCCTGTGTTCCCAAAACAGGGGATTAAATTGAAATCGGGAAGACGTGAAAAAGGGATTTCAGATCTTAAAAGAAGGGATGTGGTAATATTAACAACTTCAAAATTGAAGTTCTCATATCTTTGAGCACTCAATTTGTGATAAATATCTTATAGTAGTTAAATTTATACTTTTCTATTAATGTAAAATAACTTATTTATTCATATAGTATTAAGTTTGAAATGTTTCTAAACCATATTGAGCTTAAGTATGGTTGTAATAGGCAATAATGTAGCTCGAGAAGGTGTTAATCCATTTTTGGAAACTTAAATATAAGTATCAATGCCTTTTATGATGATAATTTTATTTCGATGACACTTTGTCACTGCAAAATCCATGGTAACACAAATATTAAGTCTTAACTGTCTATACTACATTCCCGGTTGCTATGCTGCTAACAGGGCTGAGGCCACGTGATGTGGAATACTTCATTTAGGAATGTAACTTCCGGTTTTAAAGATATCGTTTCTGATTAAAAAATTAATATTATTCCTGTAACAACTAGTTCTGAGGATGGGCAATAGACAGAGCTTAGATGATGATTGATACAGGTGCAGCATTGAATTTCGAAGACGTTGGGGGCCAGGGTTGCTGAATGTTGGTCGCTAGTCGCTAAATGGCGAATAAAATTTTGAAAATGGCTTTTAAAATTTTAAAAATACACATCATTATTGTGTTCCCGATTGCGTAGACAGTTGCTCATATCCGAGGGTGGGTCGAACGACCAGTGTCTTTTACACCATTATTGTGAGTGATATTGGTGATATTGGTTATTTATCGTGATATTGGTACTATATTTTGCGTAATATTGGTTATGTTTAGCTCTACATTAACATCCGGGTTAACTCTCCGCATTTTAAAATAGAAGGAAACTTAATGTCATATTTAACCATTCGGGATGGGGACGGTTGAGCTATTTACCGTTGTTTGTTTTTACTGGTTTATTTATCCAATAAGTTTTGGTAGAAATTTGAGCACTGTCATCAACCTTGGTAGAGGGGATTTGCATGGATCATGGATGGGAATCTGGTCTTCCACTTCGGATTCCGGCGAGGCCATTCCCGGTTTCTCTGAAATTTTACATCATTGTATACTGCAAAACCTTTGTAAGCATGCTACTGAAAGTTTCAGGATAATCAAGTGTCCGTAATTGTGGAGTAAGGTTCTTGATAGTTATAATATATATATATATATATATATATATATATATATAAGAAAAACGCTTCGGCAGCCGCTAATTAACTGATTTTCAGAAATGAAGCTGGAATTTTCTTGAACGCCTGTAATTGTGACTTTTCTTATCAGTTTGCCGAAATTATAAAAAAAGTAGCTGAAAAAAATGAGCAAGGGTTGCAGAATGTTTTACAGTGTACAAAATAAGTATGCAAAAGAGAATAAAAATTCTTAACAATTGAAAATGAAGTGTAGATACCACTTGCCATCATATGGAAGCTCTTTCACAAATTTCTTGTCTTGAATAATGTTTTAAAAGTCAAGTGCATTGATTGCTTTAAAGGAACTGTTTTATGCAGTATAAGATGCTTTATTTTATTTAAAACAAATGTATAAAATATTAGACAAGATATTCCCTGGTATCTAACTGCTTAGGCGCTATCGAACGGAAAGGAAAGGAAAAGAAGAAAAAAACGGATTCTAATTATCGGAAAATACTTAAGTATGTAAAACCCTCAAGTAGTTTTAAACATAATTTGCCATTGTACATTTTTATGTTGTGCAACTAAATGTCGATATACTTAAACATATGTATTTATATTATTCTTTGCTTATAATAATATTTTGAGTGGAAAGAAACTTACGTATAAATTAATCTATATTTTCTTATTAACTGGTCCTCTTGTTACAATACATATTCTTCACATCTTACCGTTAAAACTTTATCTAATATATTGCTTTAGTTTTCCCCCATCCTTTGAGTATTGGGGTTTGTTTCAATATATTTAATTAAAATGTTTTAATCATGTTCTTATTTTGAAGGACACTTAAAAATATATTGACGATTTTTCTACTTCAAATCGAGAATCATTCGAGAAATTGCAGGCTTTAAACCATGAAGAGAAATATATTGTAAGATATTTAAAGTAAAAGTGAATAGTCATAACATGAAGTATGATCAGTAACGCAATGTATAAAAAAATCCTGTTTTTGAAAAAGATTACATTCTTATTTAAGCATCTTCAAGGATTATAGCATATGTTATTTTAACTAATAATCTCAACAATTATAGTTTGCAGGTATCTTAATCAGATCCTCTCAAAATTTTCATTTTCGTATTTAGAAATGTATTAGGTATACCTACTTTTGCGTTGAGCTGTAGGAAATCAAGAATCTGCACTTCAATGATTTTTGCAACTGATATCTTCTCCCAGCTCATATTCGTATTAAACAGACTGAATCAGAAAATATCCTTAAATTTGCAACATTCAATAGTTTTAGTTATTTTGTGAGTATTATGGAAATTTGTAAAAATATCTGATAGGAGCAGTACATGATTTTTTCAGTAGAATTAAACTAATTTTTTTTGTATGCATTTATTCTAATATAATTTTTCAGACAATAGAATTGATTAAATACATACAAATGTTCTTAAGAGGAATTATAATATTTTTGTGTTTTCCTTTGAAGCCATCTTTCCCCATTTTAATTTCTTGCACCAGTCGCCGATATTCCTGTGACGAGTGAAGATTGCGCTTCTTGTATGTGCTGACGAAGAATTTTTTTGCCTTCGAAACCGTTTTATAATGTTGTATTATATACTGCTTTTAGCGAAGTTATTGTAATTGTATTCTTTAGCTTTCTTTAAGTTATCCTGCTGTACGAGCTTCATAGCATAATAGCTTCTTAATCTTCTTTGAACTAGACCATTCAACCTTCACTGAGTTGTAAGGTATCTGTTTAGATCACCAGGAAGCACCATCCAATTTAGATCGAACCCAGTGAGGGCGGTATCCACATGAACCGTACCCTCATTCCCCTACCACCAGCATTTCGTAAGGACTTACGAACAGACCCGAGTGGCCGGAAATAGAACTCCTCGTACCGTCAGAGTACAATTCCCGCACGATAACCACTAGGCTCACAGTCTTATAACCAAATTTCAATAAAGAAAGCCAGGAGGAATATTTCAATGCATTGCGTTCCAGTCAAAATATCATTTTTACTGGAGAAATAAAGGCTGTTAAAAACCGTTTTCATAGATAAATATATATATGGTAAAAAATTGATAATTTAGTAGATGAAATCAGTCTATCGAAAATAATTTTAGCAGATTAACTGCTTTTCCAGTGAATTCACTAAAGCAAGAAGTGTGAAATTTTCTAAGATTAAGCCTATACAGGGTGACCAGTGCTATCGGTGCCCAATGGCTATTTCCTCAACCGTTAGTCACAGAGATACACTTCCAATTGCAATAATGTTTTAAATTTCAAAATCTTAGAAACAGTTTAAATCAATAAATACATTTCTGAAAGAAATACGAAATATAAATTTTTATACGGTCCCCCGGTCCTACCAACAATATTTAGGAAAATCAGCCTCATACAATTTCATGCAAAATTTAAAAAAAATCTTCCTTTTACGACCAAAATTTAACAAGTTCTGAAGCATTAAACTTTATGATGTAAGTCGCTTTTCCATACATAAAAATGTCCCGTTTCAGGCAACCAAGCAATCAGGGACCGTATTGACCATTTCTCCAGGCAACCAACCAACCATGGACCGTATTGACCATTTCACAACACAAAAAGTGCTCCAAATTTAAACAGATATTAGTCGGTCAATTTTGGTCGTAAAAGGATGATTTTTTTTCATTTTACATTAAATTGCATGAGGATAATTTTCCTAAATATAATTGGTAGGACCGGGGGACTGTATAAAAATTTATATTTCGTATTTATTTCAGAAATGCATTTATTGATTTAAACTATTTCTAAGATAATAGATTTTAAAATTTAAAGCATTTTTTCAATTGGAAGTGTATCTCTGTAACTAACGGTTGAGGAAATAGCCATTGGACACCGATAGCACTGGACACCCTGTACAAAGTTAAAAATATGTTGCATTCCTTCAATTGCCTACTGTGCTAGATTTTGTGCTTTAACTAAGTAACCTGATGCAGATTCCATATTCCGTGAATTTATTTATTTATTTTTAATACGAATTAGCTCTTTAGTACCAATTTATCTTACAAAAGAATCGGAATAGTGAATATCTAAAATGACATCAAGAAAATTTCCAATGTACCTCAATTTTGCGAATTTTCATGGAGACAGACGATAACTGTCTTACCACGCAGTCGGAACAAATTTGATAAAGATTGAGTTCAGGCTATAATGGTCAATTTAAATATCAGTGGTGCAGTACAATAAACAGTTGCTCCTTTAATGTAATGTTGCTCAATATTTTGTGAGAGAAAATGAATAATATATTTAGCACAAAATATATTCTTAATATCAGAATGGAATCATATTAATATGTCAATTGGCGACTGCAGAGATGTTTTTATGACTATACCCATATCAGTTTCTATAAACTGATCTGAAACGTAAATTTTAGAAAAAATATTTGATGTTTTTTTATTTATATAGTTTATAAAATTGCAAACAGTAAAGACTACACTTTTAAGAGTAAAAAGTATTTTTTAATATGCCACCATTTAAGGCGTTAAAATAATATTACAATTAGGCTAGAGAGTTTTCGGACGTCATAACGTCCTTCATCAGTGCCAATGTAATAAAAGAAAAGAAATACGAGATTTTATACACAGTCCGAAATCCTTCCCGGTCGTCCAAATGGTTACCTTACACCTTTCTGGTAGGTCGGACGGTCTGGGTCTCAACACCAACAACACAGTCCGAAACCGGGTTATCCGACCGTTCAATTTACTAATTTTTGCTTCACAGTTTCTAAATGTGTATAAAAGCACATGTGTTTCCCCATTTATTGCTTTTTCACTGATGAAGTACGTTATGACGCCTGTAAACGTTCTGGCCTAATTGTATATACTATTTTAACGTTTTAAATGGTGTCATATTAAAAAAGAACCTTTTACTCTTAAAAGTGTAGTCTTTACTGTTTATAATTAATTATTTTTATACGTATTTCCAAACATTTTGTTTTATACAGTTTATATTTTTCGTAAATATTGCATTTATATTTTATGTTTTAATCAAAGTTATTATTAATGAAGTACAGTATACACTATTTACATATAAATTAGATTTATAATTAAAGCACATGGAGGGAATACATTTAAAATTGAATATCCCTAATTACAGTTCTCCGCTTGCTCAAACAAATCTTTGAAAAGCTCAAGTGTAATATAAATTTTCCGTTACTATAAATATTAGAGAAATTGTTATGCAAACTCCCAGACACTGCATTAAGTAATTTCTTTCGGCTGCACTTTTATAAGCTGCTGTTGGAAATATCTCATATTAAGTATTCATAAACACATATTCATCCATTTTCTAAAGAATATTTTGAAAGCACACATATTGTTTAGTTTGGTAATTTAGAATAATGATACTTAACGGAAACGATAATCTTTACTGCCACTTGTTATTCAAGTTCTATCTCCTTCACGTCCAGAGCAGAGATCGAAATGCACCCAAAGATAATAATTTATATTCATCGAATAGTTTAAAAATTTAATTATTTTACAAATAATTCAAATGTTTATTTAAGGATATATTCATGCTTTGAGCTATACTTGTAATGTGTTTCTTCAAAGGATGCATGCATAAATTATATGATTCACATGAAAATTAAATACATTTAAGCAGCTGCTCCCTCTGAAATTTTAAACGTGGGATGCAGAATATTTTATGAAATAATGTTAATTATTGAAAATAGTTATTAATATATAATAATTATTTATTATTAATAAATTAATGTAAAATTATTATTGATGCATTATAATTATATAATTAATTATAAGTTTAATGAATTATAAAAAACATTAAAAGTATAATTATTATTTATTAAAATTAATAAATAATACTTATTATTCCTTAATACTGTTCATTACAACTTTATTCTCCGACATGGGCGGCGCCAGGATTTTTTTGCGAGTAGGCTAAAGTCACGGTTCCCGTATATATATACATATTTTAGTTCTTTGTTTATTTTTTTAGTTGTTCGTTTTTTTTAAATATAACATACGTTGTACAGCATGGGCGTAGCCGGGGGGGGGGGCAGCTGCCCTCCTCTGCCCCTAAAATTGAAATTTGTACTATATTTCAGTATTTTCGTAGTATATTTCAGGGTTGACAATTATATTTACAATTTCAACATAATTAAATCATTTAATGAACTCCATTTAAGGAGCAAATGAGATTCGCCTGTTGGAAATTTTCCAAATTCGTCAAGCACCATGGTAGGATCCTCCTTCAGTCAATCGCTCAAATCTCGGTTACTGAAGAGCAGTGTTAAATTTGATGATCTGTTTGTTCTCAGTCATAGTCGTGCGTATTAATGATTTTATGCGATTTAATGAACTAAAACTTCTTTCACTGTTTGCACTAGACACCCGTATAGTTAAAACTAGCCTGTAATAAAGAAATAAATCGGATAAAGTTTCTTTCATTGACAAAAGGATTCTGTAGCAACCCATGACGCTCTTAGCTTTCTCAGCAATGAATAAATTCTTCGCAACAGGTATCTGATTTCTTAAAGAATTTATGTTAAAACTGAACCGACTAAACTTGTTGCAAAACTCCAATATTTCTTCAGAGTTCATGAATAAATTGCTATTAGGTTCAGCCAGCCATAATCCTTTAAATAGATCATTATTATCCAGAAGTCGCTTTGACATCTCAGCAATGAATCGATCAATAATTTCAAAATAAAAAGATCGTAAACTTAGTTGAATTGTTGGAGTGTCGGTGCTACTGCTTCCTGTTGTACTTAATAGCAGGCTGTCTTTAAGTCGCTTTGACGATATTTTTCTGCGTTTCTTGCCTTCAGCACTAGCACTGCTGAAGGCATCGGGTGCGGAATCAGGATTTGGTACTTCCACAAATATATTTTCTGCTAAGACAGCAGCAGATCTCCATATTTCTTCCAATTTGACTTAATTTCTCATTTCTTTCAGAGTTTTTATTGTAGCTTCGCACAAGGATATAGCTCGTGTATAAATTAATTCAGGATTTTGCAGATACTCCGACAATGTATTTGTTGTGCCAAGTACTTCGTTCATCAGCACTAGTAGTAGCAAAATGTTAAATGACTGCAGCTGCTTTGTGTAACTTTTGCATTCAGCCGCTTCAAAAGGTTTGCCTTTCTCCACTATTTCTTCTAAGGCCATAATTACTGCTTCAATCCTATTTCTGAAATAAAATACCCCTTTTTACTTGTTGGACCATCTCGCTTGGCAACTTTGAGGCATTTTCAATATTTCGAGTTTAAGTTCCCTTTGCGACTCTTCAAAATATTCCCGTCTCAAGGCAGAATTACATTGAAAATTGTATATGGCTTGCAGCAAACCAAACAAGTCCCTCAGCTCTGGAATGTTTGAGCAACAATCGACTAAAACCAGATTTAGACGATGTGCATAACAATGCATATAAGGACAAAAAAACCCAACTATGTCCGGTATTCGTTTTGTCACACCACTAATATCTCCTGACATTGTACTAGCTCCATAATATGTTTGTGCAACACAGTTTTGTATATTTAATCCTTGTTCATTTATAATTTTGATGATAGACGATGTAATTGATTCGACATCATATTGGTGCAAATCCGGAAATGTGATAAATCTTTCTTGCACGTCTTCACCATGTACGCATCTTAAACAAAGACTCAACTGCTCAATACCACCTTTATCTTTGGACTCATCTGCTATGATTGCAAATGCCTCAGTCGGATTACGAATTTCTTTCGTAATTAAACTTTTGACCAAGCATCCACTTATGTTCAAAATTTTGTTTTGCACTTTATGATTTATATACTTTGCATTATTCGGTATGCTCTCTGATTTCAGCTTGTATCCCCTGACATTTTCTTTTCAAAAGCTCAAGGATTTCTAAGAAGTTCCCTCTATTCACTGATTCATCGTTTTCTCGGTGACCTCTCAGGGTTATGCCTTGTTGCATACAAAGCAAAATTACTTGAACATGAGTTGCCAAAATTTCACGATTCCTCTTTATGTCATTTTGGCAGTGAACATCTGAGTAGCAACAGATCCTCTTGCCTTCGACTGGATGTAAGCTGTATATTTTTCAAAGGGAAAATGATGTGCGGATTTAGCGGATACAAAATGATTTTCAAATTGCTTAGGAATATTTTTCCAATTAAAAAGCCCAGCCGTGAACGAATTTTGTTTGCCAGTGGGAAAATGTCGACAACAGAAACAATAAACTTGATCTTTTACGACCGAATATTCTAACATGTTATACTTTTCATACCAAGATGAATTAAAGTTGCGATTTTGTCCTCCCTTCTGAGTCTTAGGAAATGTTTTTAATCTAGGCTGTACAGGTGTGGAATCTTTGTCTTTGTTAATGTCAGTTGGTGCTGCCACAGTTTCACACATTTTGATTCACAAATGCAACGAATTATTCTATAAAATAAAAACAAAAACTATTCAGCAAAAGGCAAAAAAAAAATTATCTATAAATTTCAGTTGCAAATTGCAGATAAATTTTATAGTTCCAAATTTAAATACGTAATTATACAGAGCAATATTTACATGTACAATTTAAGGGGGTCCGGTACCACTTTTCAAAAAATTTTATTTTTGAACATTTTTTCTCCATTTTTTTTTCTGTGACATTTACTGCATAATTATAACATTAATATATAATTAAAACTTCTGTATTATGATCAGTAGTTTTTTCAAAATTCAAAAACCTCGAAAAAGTAGTATCCAGAAATTTTGATATAACGCGATTTGATATAACGGTTTTTAAGAATTGTAAAATGTACCTTGTGAAAAAAACTTCTTTAATGTTAATCTTCTTTCTTGTTAATCTTCTTTTAAACAACGGACTTCTTAAAAACAACGAACACGTAACACCAACGCCGCAACACCACAGCTACACTTCCAGGCAAGCGTCTAAAAATGCAAAATGGCGCCGTAAAGCTTCAATAGAGACGCACGCTATAGCTAGCTGTAAATCTAGCCGATGTAGCTAGCCGCGAAAAGTAGCAGGATGTGGGCGTGGCTTCAATGCTCAAGGGTTTTATTCTTCTCGCTGTTTATGAGCTGATTGCAGCGCCGTAACTAGACATTTTTGCGCTCGGAACAAACAACTTTAGAACAGCAAGAGGAACAACAAAAGGAACAAAAAAACTTTAATTAAAATTCCCATTTCTACCCAAATGAGAATTCTAATTAAAGTTTTTTTTAATTAATTCACGATTTTTAGTGATAGATTATTATAACAAAATTTTGGGGATTTTGTAGCGCATTTGTGGAATAATTTGTGGAATAACACCCAAAAAGTTCGAGTAGGCTACAGCCTACTCCAGCCTAGGCTGCGGCCGCCCCTGTTCCCTGAAATTAAAACTAGTAATTGCCAAGTAGAAAACGGTCCCACCTCGCTGATTATGAAAAATCATTTTAAATAAAACTAAAGCAAGTTTCATTGTAAAAATATATACTTTGAATATGTGTCAGAAATTTTCTAAAAAGGATTTTACTGCTCCTGACTACAATAAATAGATAAAAATCTTGTATTCTTTTTCAGGACAGTTGCAGGAGAATACATTGGTAGACTGACATAAGCCTGTGATAAATTTCGCCCTCCTCTCCTAACTATTTTTCGTTACTTAAAAAAGAAGAAAACACAGTACTATGTCTATTAATAAGTAAAATACACTTTGTGCGAAGGATAAGGATAACTTGGTCAACGTATATAAGTACAAATAAAATGATAATGCAGCAAGGAATTATCATTTTATTTGCCCTTATATACGTCTCTCAAGTTTTCCTTACTATCTTTAGTCTCTAATTATAATTAGGCTAGTAATTACTTTCCTTATATACATAATGTATAAGGAAAGTATTGTGACGGGGTCGAAAATTCGAATTCGAGTTTTCGACGGGAGAGCACGTTTCAAGCATCCCTGATCACGAATCAAACATTTTTGAAGTGATGTCTGTGTGTGTGTATGTGTGTGTGTGTGTGTGTGTGTGTGTGTGTGTGTGTGTGTGTGAAAGTATGTGTGTGTGTCAGTGAGTCTGTGGAGACGATAACTGACGAACGAATGGACCGATTCGAACCAAATTTGGTACAAAAATCACAATCCGTAAACACTGGAAGCCTATTGTTTTTATACGTAATCGAATGTTCAGAACCCCCCTTAATTTTTGAATGAAATTTTGAAAAAATCGTCAAAAAATCAAAACCGCTAATAAAGTTACGCAAATAGACATTTCTTATGTGATTTTTCATTAGAAAACGATTGACATAACTTTTAGAACGCTAACATGAACCGTTCTCGAGATATTGTACATTTTTCAAAAAAATTATGAAAAAGTCACGTAAAAAAAAATTCCTATTGAGAAACATGTTCACTTTTCATATGTAATACCATGCGATAAATTGAGTGACATCATTCTCGTGGATCTAGCTCGTTCCATTCATGAAAAAATATACTTTGAATAATACTTTTGTATTTGAACGCCAATAGTCATTTATCTGCTGTAAGAATAACTTTTTCTTAGTGCATAACGCTTGGCGAGATTTTGACGACGAATTTGGCGGAATGTCGCCAACTTGGCGACTTTTTTGAAATGTTGCCAAATTAATGAAAATCTCGCCAAATGGATAAAAATGATGCTAAATCAATGAAAATGACGACTAATTGTCGAAAATTCAATATCGTGGAAAGAATATTAGTATCTACTATAAGAAAATCCTATTTTTTTACTGTAAAAGTAGTAAATTCATTACATTATATAAGGAAAGTCATGTGTTGCCAACATCAGATTTTTTTATCTTGGGAAAAAGGTGAAATTTACGGCGAAAAGCGCGAAATTTTATAAATATTTCGCGGCGAGGATATAAATTAACATTTCCAAAAAAAGTCTATTAGTTACGAAACAATAATGCAGTCATAATTCAATAAGCATTATTATAATTGTTACTTTCTCATACTATAGAATGGTATAGATAAAGTATTGTTTTCATGAAAATGTTCGAGTTCTAAGATGTTGATGCTAATATAAGATTTAGGACTTCCTGAACACGTTTTGACCAATTATAGAGTCATGTCCGTTTGTCTGTAGCCGGTTTTTTGTGTGCACGATATCTGCCACAAATATTAGTAGCAATATTTGAATTTATTAATGACAAATCTAGAAATAGATAAAATGTTTTGAAATACAACCGAGAACTTTGAAATTTATTCAAAATTTTATATTTACTTAATATAACAGTAAAGGACAAAATTGGATATACTTGTGCCGAAAGCCCAGGCCAACCGACTCGTCCGAGGACTAAGAGTAGCAAGATGGTAGGCCGGGGATATACTTGTGCATAAAAGGGGTTGGCTATGATGCCAAAACTGAATGGTTTCAATCCTTGCAGTGACAAATAACGGCGATGCAATTTCTGTGTTCGTGACGTCATTAGTCCCCCTCCAGGAAGTTAAAGTTACTCTCCAAGGAATAGATTGTCAATCTTGGTACCAATCGAAATAATTTTTTAAGTCCTTTAAAATGAAGGATAATGTTATAATTGTAATCATTTGAACCAACGATACATATGTTTGAAATTGGTTTTTCCTATTAAAATTCGCTGAAAAAATTTACAAGCTACTTAAAAATGAATTTCGGTATGAGAAAGTCGAGCGGAGCGACATCCCACTTCTTTTTAATTGATACTTACATCTATAAACTATTAAAATTCTGTCAATGTTGTCAACGCCGTTACACGGAATCAAGTTTTTTATCAAGATTTTTATTTTGGCGTTTAACTACATTATATTGTACACATTCATATATTCTCTTTTTTAACGCAGTCTGTTGCCCAGTAACGCGTGTTTAAATTTATAAAATAATCTTTCGGCATTGGGACTGCTTGTGGGTACTAATAACAGAGTATGGCGATTTTATGGAGTTACAAAAGTGACTTTGTTTTGTATTCCAGAAATCTTTAAAACCTCGCTGACACGAAGTTATTTTTATTTACTTGAACGAAACATATATTTGAAAGAAACTTCCATTTTTGTGGTTCTTCATATTCGAACATAGGAATATGGCTGAAACAAATAAATCTTCACCGTTGTCTACAGGGTTTGGTATTCGCAAAATTTCATAACCCCTCCCCCCTCCCACTAAAATTCACAAACATATCGTGGGAATTTCGCACAGCGACGTAATTACTTGCCTACTTATAATACATAGTAAAAATTTATATTATTATACTACTACGGTATGATACAAGTACACTGTTTAATATTAAAATTTTTCACTAGCACAGGACTGAACCAAGCTGTTAACAAATTCCTGCATAAGAAGAAAGCAGTTAAAATGTTCAATTTGTTTTCAATTACTATGATAATTGCGTTGAACTGTGTTTAAACCTAACTTTTGATCAAATTAAAAATGAATATTTTCAAATTTAATTTCAATCACTTTATGCATTTAAGTGTCTGGCTTTGTCTGATGAGTGATTTGACATGATCACAAAGAATAGGATAACTAATTCAAGCAAAAAACAAATTTTAATAAATTTAGACTTTTTCATATCGATTGGGGTTGCAGTTTTTTGCATCAGATGCGAATTGGCGTTAACAGTTTTGCTATTGTTTGGTGCACTGCGTATTATCCCCTCTTTCTTGCTCGTAATACTTAATATCGTACTTTTCACTATTTGAATGTAATCATAATAAATTAAATTTCTGTTTGTGAGAATAGGAATTTTTAATAATTCCTTAATGAAAGAAGACATACAAAATTATTGAGTGCGTTTTAATTCCTCTTTGTGAAGTCAGAAACTATGTCTTTTCTTAATAATAGTTAAGAAATAACTGCCTTGTTTTCCAATCTTTCTACCATTCTAGAGTTATTTTATTAGCGGTTGTAAAAGAATACATTGTTTTTGACCCGAGAAATAGTGATTAAAATACCTTGTGTTGTCACCCGATTTTTTATACCTGCTGTCTGGTAGATTTAGAAAATAATAATGAATGTAATTATTCGTATTTTAAGAGATTTAAATAAATTATAAGCTTTTATAAGACTAAAACACCGAAGTCAGTTAAGCATTTTGGCATTTTTAACATTTTTCAACATAGTTATAAAATGTTTATGACTTTGTTCATTGGCTGTCTGTATGTTCGCACAATAATAGCCTTAAAAATGACTTTATCAAAATGAAATTTTACTGGTCTGTGGGACATATGAGAATATAAATGAATAACATCACACAATTAGTTTCGAATTTAATCCAGGTTGAAAAAATAAAATATATTGAACCCTATGGGACCTAATTTTTCAAATATTTTTTAAGTGAATTTAAAATTCACAAATTGCTCCGAAAATTTTAGGAAATATTCAAATTATCCCATAAAAATATGAAAAAAATGTTTTATTTATTAAACAAATAAAAGTATTAAACACACATTTATTAAACACATAAATTATCAAATGCACTAATAATAAACAAATAAGATACACTGAAACATACCAAGCTTGACTTCGGGATGTAACAGATTGTTATGGTAATTGCTTCTTCAATTTATCATTAATTAAAATTCAAGATGGTACAGTAAGAGAAATTTCCCAAAAGCTTAAATTTACACTGACACTTAGATTTAGATTAACATATAAATACACATTACATCACAATTGAAAGTTAAAAACACAATACCTCCAACACAGATGAAATGGCTTGTAATCTCACAAATAAATCATTCACAGTTCATAGTGGTGAGGGCTTGGGTAGGCGAGAAAAACACAGTTCATAAGGACACGCGTTTATTTAGATATCGTTGAAATCTGGATTCCATCGCGGATTATCACGGACGTGGAGATCACAGTCCGATATTCACTCAACCGCCCAACTGCCGGTTGGCCCAGCGATTCCTGGAGATCCGGGAACTACGTGCAGTCCGATGCCGGTTGGATTGCATCCCGAATAAACTTTAAGGTTGCTTGCCTCACACATACTGCACCGATGACGGTTGACGCACTCAGCTGACATGTGTTTTATATTGCATAGAGGACCGGGATTGGTATCTGACAAACACTCAGTCCATGTATACTCGTCCGTGAGGTGAGATAGACACAAAGCTGTCGATTTCCGGCCTTGCAGTCTACACAGTTGTCACGACATGGATGTAGTTTAAAGGGTCCAAAGGATAGCCCATACCAGGCCGTACATTTTCAGAGCTGTGGTGGTACTGCGTGGCGAACGGGCCGAAGTCCTTGCCGTTCCGGTGATCGCCACTGCCCGATGATATTGCAAAACTCGGTCTGGTTCCGCCCTAGCTCGATATGGTTTAAAGCGGCCATAACACTTCATTTGCTAAATGGTAGCGCCTGGCTACGAGCTACACTTGAGTATATGTGCTCGTAGAAGGGTAGAAAGTAGAAGTACAAAAGTAGAAGTACAAAGGCTCGTAGAAGTACAAAATAGCCGGATTCTTCCTACATGCGTCCTACATAAAAATGCGTCAGAAAGTAGAAGTACAAAGGCTCGTAGAAGTACAAAATAGCCGGATTCTTCCTACATGCGTCCTACATAAAAATGCGTCAAAATGCATTTCGGATAGGTCTCACAACAAGTGCACATCTACTTGGAGACCTTCTCTAACGAGATCAGAATGGACTCTAATTTTACATTTTAAAATCAAGTCCCTTCAGATTTTGAAGAGGGAGCAAAAATTTGAGGTGGAAGTCAACTTGTCAGCTCATTCGTTCTATCACTTATGTGTGAGAAGTGGGTGGTGCCAATTCAGGCCAAATTATTGGATTCCTTAGTGAAGGTCATTTTCTATGCGTTCCAATAGAAATCAATCACCTGCGGGTCTTCCAGCAGCCAGAAGGTCTCGTCCGGGTGCCGGAGTAAATTAACGCTTGACAGGAGCTATAAATTTCAAGAGTTTTATATTTGACATTTGCTACGACATCTCTTTTATGACCATTTACAACTCTTGTCATAAACCACTCAACCCTGGGCGCCGAACTATCCCATCGTCTGTGAGGAGGCATCGTGCAGTAATTACTTACGGTTTCCATTGCCTACATTGAGTAATTATTACCCCCCCCCCTTTTCATTCCTGAGGCGCACACGGTGCATGAACAGTATTTGCATTATGTGCAAATATATATTATGCATCATAACATCATACACAACTTTTTTCGAATGTACTAATTGTGACGTAAGGACGTAAAGGGTAAAATATACATACATACATTTTCTTTTCTTTTATTATCATACCCATGAATATATTACTCAATTGAATACTTTCTTGTGAAATTTGGAGTCAACCAATGGAGAACTTTTTAAGCTAGCTCGAATTTACTGCTGTGTGTTTTACATTTGGAAGGCATTGTTGCAAAAAATATTTGAAATAAAATTCGAACAATTCGATAAACAAATCATCAGCGTTAATTTCATGAATTCAGAAAATTCTCCAAACGCACCTCTCTGCAGACCTTACGAGAGTGGCCATTTATAGCACATCAGCACCATTGTCTATTTTTACCAATTATCTTTTCTGAATGCTTACAAAAGAAGATTCATCGTTAGAGTGTATAAAAATGTTCACTAATATTATACTTTCTAAACAGTCAGATACTGTCATTTAAATTATTTTTAATGAATGTATCAATTTGGCAAATTGTAAAACGTATTCACCACGTATCCAATGTTTTACTCCAAGAAGGAGCAAATACGTGCTTACCCTATACCTACCATACATTTTATATGAAAATAATATCTGTAAAACAAAGTCCTCACTGACGTACTCATTATCATAACTTACTACCCCTTTGAGTTAGAAACCTAAAATTATGTAGGGATGTTCCTAATGTATCATAGGTTTCCACTAAAATCACTAATCTAAATCAAAAGCTGCCATGAGGATAACTGAATTTCTTGGTTGATCTAGTCTAGTAGATATAGACAGTGGATTTAATTTTTTGTAAATGGTACTGTTCAGTTGGTTTACTTAAGGCCTAGATAGGATTGACACTACCATTCAGCCTTTTTTTTTGTCTTCTGAATGACAAAGTTTGTCTTTGACCGTGACATAGGGTCTCTATTGTAGGATAATTTGTTAATAAATAGGTTATGAAATGATTTACATTGGATGCCTTCACTTAGAGTGGTGTATGGTTGGTTCGCAACGCTAAAAGAAAGACACCCTATAGTATTCAATATAATAACTAAATTTGTAATTGGTCAAATCTCTTATTTGTATTCTTGAAATAATATATTAATTAATTTTACGTGAGATATAAATATATGATATATTTTAGGTATGCTGTACTTGCATGAAACTGAACTCTAAGTGACAGCTGTGAGATAACCTTTATAGTTATTAAATATGTTCTTTCATTTATATGAAACAGTTAATAAAATATAGAATTAAATTTATGAAAGTATCTCCGTAATATAAACAATAGTAGACACTAACTGAAGGTTGGAATTTGTTGCACGTCGACACAAAACACTGTGGTTGTAATTTTGTGAACATGCACTTCCTGTGTTTTCTGTATTTCCAGTATTTTCTGTATTTCCTGTATTTTCTGCTTATGTGCTGATGTTTTCTTTTGATTTGAACTGAAACAATTGAAATTTGTTAATTTTCGAATATAAAGTCAACATTTTGGAACATTTATCCATGTTGCTTTGAAAAATCTGCTGATAATGCTTCTGTGACAAAAATTTGGCTTATTTCTTTCAAAGACCCTATATTTCATGTATAAAATGAATCTCCTGCAGCAGCAGAGTCTTCAATCCAGTTCAACATTTTCTATAGAATATAAAATTTATAAATCCATACAAGATATAAGGAATAAACCGATAGTTCCCTTATCGTATTGGTCGTATTTCAGACTGCAGAAATAAATAAATAAACTTGAATCAACATTTTGAAGTTTTAAGAGAAATATGTTGATTTCTGCCAAATTATAAGCTGGTTTATTACTCTCCATTTCAATATGAAAGAGCTATAGCCTTTTCCTGAAACACATTTGCCGGATATTTTAAAATAAAGTATCATTTTAAGTTTTAAGATTTATTTTGCACTTAACTGTAAATTCTTTATGTCACGCAGTATTTAAGACTAGAACGAATTACCAGGCGTTGTACGGGTTTTAGATAAGTGACCGCTACTTAAATAAAACAGATACAGACGAAAACATACTCAACATACGAAAAGTATATATTTTTTAGAATTCACGAAAATTTGTTTATTAACCTGTGAGACCAGGAGACAATTATGCAGTTTTGAGATTTACAGCTACGTGCAACGAAACAGAGCCCAGAATTGTAGGCTCCATTTTATGTCAGTCTTCGCCCGGAAGGTCATGACCCCAATAAATTCAGTTCACATAAATCGCAGGTGTGGTTGGGGCAAAGCAATGTCCTTGGGGCCAAGGCTTAAAGCATTCATTATTGGATTATAAAGTAGCCAATGATGTAATGTTGCTGTATCGCACTGAGGAATAACCTATGAAGATACGGAGGGCTTATCTGGACCTCAGGCGAAATGAGGTGGCAACAAGGAGATAATTCTTCAATAGAATATTCAGTCAATTGGGGGCAAGGAAGGTGCAAGAGTGCGTTTCATAAGCAATGGTTATCGTGTAGTATAAATAATATTCAAGCAATTGCAGTCCAGAATGTCCAAGAGTGTGTTTTAAAAAATTGGAGGCTAGAATGTCCAAGAGTGTGTTTCACGAGCAATGATGGTGCAGAAGCATTGCGATACAAGAATGCGTAGTGGGTATGTCAAAATTTGAGAGTATGTTAGGAAAGACAAAGCTGACATATCGCTATATCGCTATATCGGCATATTGCTATTGTAATACCCGTGTTCTTGTCTTGGCGACTTTTCGCTTTGGCTCTGTTGCCCGCCTGGCCATGCGTATCGTTTAACCCTAACGCACGTTCAAACTAGGGTCATCCTCCCATTACAGATAACAACACCCATAGACCGGTTTCGCACTTATACGTTTGCCAATATTAAATAGTTGATATCTGCAATGCCAACGAGAAACTTGCTTTAAGTACAAATATTGAGGACCTCTATAGACTCTTCTTAAGACTGGGTTCTGTGACTGTGCATGTTCAAAGTAATTGATTATTTACCACATTGAGAGGTAAAATACGAGGGCTGAATGCTTTAAATATTTTTTTTTCTCATACTGTAGAATATGGTATAGATAAATTATTGATTCCACTAAAATTTTCGATTTCGAGATTGTAATGCCAACATATGTTTTAAGGCCTCCTGAGCATGTTTTGAATATTTTTAGAGAGATGTCCGTATGTCTGTCTGTAGTCGATTTTATGTGTACACACAATAGCTGCCATAAATAGTAATGAAGTTTCAATGAAACTTAGATCTTATTTATGAAGATGTCCGTATGTCTGTCTGTAGTCGATTTTATGTGTACACAATAAGCTGCCATAAATAGTAATGAAGTTTCAATGAAACTTAGATCCGTCTTTGTTAATGAAAAATCTTGATCTAGATAGAATATTTTAGAATTCGAGCGAAAACTTCGAAATTTTATATTTTCTTCACATGTCAGCATAGGACAAAAGTTGCGATAAATATTCATAAAAGGGAGTTATATGTGGCCCAATAATAACATAATAGTTTCAATCAGTATAGTGACAAATAGCCGCGATACAATTTTGTGTTCGTGACGTCATTATCCATCTCAGGAGAGGGGGGGGGGGTAAGTTTTCTCCACCGAGGGGTGCATTATCAAACGTGGTATGAATCCATTTTTTCAAAAGATTGTTTTCAACCCTTTTAAAATGAAGGGTGACATGGGGTAATTGCGAACATTTGGACCAAGAATACAGATTTTACAAATTTTTCTTTGCAAAATTTGTGGAAAAAAATCATAAGCTACTTGGATTGAATCTTGTATGACAAAGTCGAGCTGAGTCACACTTCAATTAATTACAAAAAATGTCATACCAAAATAATCGCGATGTTCTCCATGTTTCTTTGTATTTGGGTCAATGAGAATGGGTACTTTGTATTTGGGTCATACAGAGATCTCTGAAAAGATAGTAAATTCGTATACTGGGATGCTCAAAATGTGAAGATCAATGAAAATGTTAGGAGCAGATTTTTGACCCCATTACAATATTTTCCCTTTACATTACTATGTATGATAGCAAAAGTAAAATTAACTTTTATACTTTATTGATGAGGCAATTTCAACGTGAAATGCAGTGGTGGAATAAGTATGGGTACATTAGGACTGTACAATCTCTTCACTATTTTTTTGCTTGAATGATAATTAAAAAATCTGATGTGGGCAGCACATGACTTTCCTTATATATTGCAATGAATTTGCTACTTTTACAGTTAAAAAAATGTTATTCTTATAGTAGATACTATATCCTTTCCAAGATATTGTATTTTCTTCAATTAGTCGGCATTTTCATTGATTTAGCGTCATTTTTATCTATTTGGCGAGATTTTCTTTAATTTGGCAACATTTAAAAAGTCACCAAGTTGGCGAAATTCCGCCAAAATTGTCACCAAAATATCGCCAAGCATTACGGGCGGAGAAATAAGATATTCTTATACCAGATAAATGACTATTGGCGTTCAAATACAAAAGTATTACTCAAAGTATATTTTCTCATGAATGGAACAAGCTAGATCCACGAGAATGATGTCACCTAATTTATCGCAGGATATCACATATAAAAAGTGAGCATGTTTCTCAACAGTTAATATATTTTTTTAATTTATGGGTTTTTGATAAATTTATTTGAAAAATGTGCAATATCTCGAGAACGGATCATGTTAGCGTTCTAAAGTTTATGTCAATCGTTTCTAAGGAAAAATTACATAAGAAATTTCTATTTGCGTAACTTTATTAAATGTTATGATTTTTTGATGATTTTTCAAAATTTCACTCGAAAATTTAGGAGGGTTCTGAACATTGGGTTGCGCTTAAAAACAATAGGCTTCCAGTATTCACGGATTGTGATTTTTGTACTAAATTTCATTCGAATCGCTCCATTCGTTCGTGAGATATCGTCTCCACAGACTCACTGGCACACACACACACACACACGCACACGCACACACACACACACACACACACACAGACATCACCTCAAAAATGTAAAAATGTTTGATTCGTGATCAGGGATGCTTGAATCGTGCTCTCCCGTCGAAAACCCGAAATCGAATTTTCGATCCCGTCACAATACTTTCCTTATACATCAATATAAATAAAAATGAAAATCTGTCTGTCTGTCTGTCTGTCTGTCTGTTTGTCACACCATCACGGGAGAACGGCTGAACCGAATTTGATGAAATTTTGTGGGTAGCCCAGAAATAGCCCCACTTAAAATTATATCCGTGTTTAGAGTTTCTACGACCAGTGGTTCTCGAGATATTAGTAAAAAACGAAATTTTTGTTTGTCTCATCACCACGAAAAAACGACTGAACCGAATTTAATGAAATTTTGTGGATAGCCTTGAAATAGCCCCCCATAAATTTTGTCCAAGTTTCGAGTTTCTAAGATCAGGGGTTGTCGAGATATTAATGAAAAACGGAACTTTTTCCTAGGAGTTCTACTCCCTAACTCCGTGGTTTATCCAAACGAAAAGCTTGAAAATCGTTTGAAAGTGAATTAAAATTTAATCTCTGAGTTTGATGGGAGATTTTTTGCGTTAATTAGTCACTTTCTGAAAACATGAATTGTTTGAAACATGATTTAAAGGGGAAATCTTTCTCCATGGTTCATGGTTTATTTAAAACAAGCTTTTACGGAACAATGAGAAATATAGAGAAATCAAAATCGTTATTTAATTTCGCAATTTATGTTATAAGACATGACATATTTAACATGTTATAAGATTCTACCTTATATCATGTTACTCAGAAACGCTATTAAATTAAATCTGTCTGTTAATCTTAATAATTATTTTTTCGATTTGAATAATAAATAAATGGATATAAAAATATATTTTAGAAAAGAACGATTTGATTTTTCTTATAGCATTTTTGACTGGATAATATCAATTACGGTCTTCAGGTTTAAAAATTATTATTATTTATATTTTCGGGGATTATTGATTCAGGGATTATTGATATTTTCAAGTTATTATGCAATTATTTTATTATGACAAAAATTGTTTAAACTCATATATTGTATGTTGTACGAATCTTCTACAAATACACGTGTATATCTTTTAATCTACGAGAATATAAGTAGTACAGGTATATTGACATATGTTTTGATATATATTGGCATATATTGGAATCAATTACGACCTTCTGGTATAAAGAGTACGGATATTATTGATGTTTTCAATTTATTACGTCATCTCTTTTATTTTGGCAAATATTTTTGAGACGCATATTGTAATACGGGTAATCTTCTACTAACACATTGGCATATTTTCTGATCTGCGACAATATAATTAGTACGGGGTTGCATATATTCATTCAATTCCTATTTTTTCTTCTGTAAATTTGCTTACAAAAGGGGGCAAGATGTTTTATTCTTCAGATCTGATCGTGAAGATAATTTTGCATAGTGAGAACATATATTCGTAAACTTCTCTTTAGGAGCAATAAATTTATTATTTTAACAGAATTTGCACATGATTGCGAACTTTAAGTTTCTTTAAATTATACACTCCGTACGAATAACGGGTGTGCTGTTAGTGGTTAATAAATTTTAACATTTTAGGAGGATATATCATGTTGCTCGGCATCGCAATTAAATTAAATGTGTTTGTTAATGTTTTTATTATTTTTTTTCGATTTAAATAATAAATAAATGGATAAATGGATATAAAAGTATATCTTATGAATGGACGGTTTGATTTTTCTTTTAATTATATTAATTGCTGACTGCGTACATCAATTTCATTTATTTTGGCAAAGAGTTTTCAAGCTTATATCGTATTTAGCTACTAAACTCATATATTGTGTTTAGCCAATAAATTCATATAGCCGATTGTTGAAACAGAAAAAGAGTAGAGCGGGTCTTCTAATACAATTGTAGTGTTTTCATTTAGTATATTGAAACGGGATAAGAATGTTTCATTCAGATCTGCAAATTCAAAGCTACGAATTTGGAGGGATATCGCTAATTTGACAACTTTTCTTAAACTTTGCCAAATTGACGGAAATGTCGCCAAATTGATATAAACGACACACAAACAGCTGCCATAAACCTTCGGGTTGGTCGTGTGGCTTGGGTCTTCTACATATCAATGAAATTTTTTTTGTTTTGTTAGAAGAGAGTACTGAAATGATGTTTGGTTAGCATTTCTCTGTCAGACCAACCATCCTACTTAGTAATACATTTTTAAAACGAATTTTTAAAATGTCACCAAATTGATAAAAATGTTTTCAAATCTATAAAAATATCTTGAAATTGATAAAATTGCGCTACATAAATGATATTAATTGTTTTTGTTAGGGGATAGTATTGTGATGATATTTCGTCAATTTGTCGCAAAGTGGAACTGTCAGTTCTACAGTCGCACTTGGCGATAAATTTGGCGATTTTTTAAAATGTCGCTAATTTGACGAAACTGTAGCCAAATGTTCCATAGAAATATAACTATTTAGACGATATTTTTTCTACCAATTTATTTGAAGCAAATGATATCATGTCGCTTAGCAACGGATTTAAATCCAATGTGTTTATGCGGCAGACGATTTTTATTAAATCCTTTCCGATTTGAATAATGAAGATATGTATATAAAATAAATTTCATTGCCATTTCATTTTGGACTGGATAATATCAATTATACTCTTCAGGTTTAAACATTATTATTATTGATATTTTCCGGAATTATTGATTCAGGGATTATTGATATTTTTAAGTTATTACGCCATTGTTTTATTGCGGCAAAAATTGCTGACACACGCATATTGTACGTTGTACGAGTAATCTTCTAGGAATGCATGGGTATATCTTCTAACCTACGAGAATATAAGTAGTACAGGTATATTGGCATATATTTTGACATATATTGGCATATATATTGGAATCAAGTACAGTCTTCTGGTATGAAGATTAAGGGGATTAATTATATATTCAATTTATTACGGCGTCTGTTGTATTTTACCAAAAAACATTTGTGACTCATATTGCAAAACGGGAAATCTTCTACTAATAATCGGACATTATAAGTAGTACGTGTATATCTTCCCATATAATTTTAGCACTTTAATTTTGACATATATTGGAATAAATGACTGTCTTCAGATTTAAAGATTACGGGTTTATTGGTATTTTCAATTTATACATGTAATCTACTAATACAGGTTATATTTTCTAATATTCGCGTATATAATTAGTACGGGTCCCATACAATTTTAACGCTTTTATTTTGCATATATTGATTCAATTCCATATTTTTTTTATATTTGCTTACATAAGGGGTCCAAGATGTTTTATTCTTCAGATATGTCCATGAAGATAATTTTATATAGCGAGAACAGAGATTCTTAAACTTCTTTTTAGAAGCATTATATCAAATATTTTAACAGAATATTTTGATTAAACATGTCATTTAGTATACTATA